>BCKN01000015.1:200049-365735 GCA_001600655.1 Dioszegia aurantiaca
GTCGACATACTTTCCTCCTGCCATTGTGCTTGTTTGACTATCTGGTGCGACACACCGTGGCTGTCGACATACTTTCCTCCTGCCATTGTGCTTGTGCTTCAACCAAGCTTCGGGATAAGAGAGATGTTTGATGGTCATGCTGTACTAATTGCTGACAGCTGCGTCGTAGTCAGCTGCAGTCGCGTCGGCGCGTCGCCTCTGCACGCAGCCACGTTCCTGCCACGTGCGTTTCCCCACCTATCTCCCCCACTTGACGGCGATACCCGTTTCAAATATCAGCTATCAGCGCATCAGCTATGGTAGTCCACCGCAACACCGCCCGGACCCGACATGCCACCAGAATGATAGGCGGCCCGCAACATAAACGCTATAAGCTGCAAGCTTTAGGGTAGAGAAGGAGGCGCTTAAACGCTGGCAGGCTGCTATTCAGAAGGAAAGAGGATGACGATCGCTTGCGGCGCGTTTCTGACACCCTTCTGGAGCATTTACGCTCTATACGCTTGTTCTCGCCTTCCAGTACTCTCCTCCTTGCTGGCATGCCTTGCCAGGCCTTGCCAGCCTACATACAAGATGTGCACTTCGGCAGATCTCGGCGTAGTAATACGCCACTAGCGGTACCAGGGCGATCTCGGATCTGCTGATCCGGGGTTTCGGCGTTTAGTCAGATCTTACGTAGCTCTCGCTCACGTGTCTTGGCATACCTCGAAACTTTGTCACCAGTGGCGGTAGAGGGTCGACCTATACAGGCTTCCACCGTCACTCTCTAGCTAGCATACAGTCTTCTTTATAGGACTCGTAGCTTTCAGTGACGGGCCGATCAGCTCAAGACCAATTCTCTTAACCTGCATAATTTTGAAGCCACTATGATCTTCCCTGCGCTGTTCTTAGTCCTCCTCGCGACATGCTGTTCAGGTTTCGCCATTGTCCGTAAGGATATCGGTCTCCTCGAGGCAAGTATAGTGTCACTGATCACGTAGATGTACTACTCAACCAGCAATCCAGGGGTATGGACCGTGACCTATGGAGCATACACCGGTGTAGGCGACGGTAGAAATGCGGTGGTGGGCGCCCAGGGCAATGGTACGTCGCCACTCTGATTTGCCGGCTAGTCGGCGCTGATGTGTTGAGATGCGCTAACGAATCCAGGAGTCACTGCCAACTACTCGCAATACCACACTTTCAGGACTCCGGACGATGGACTCGTAGTTGTCATCGATACTATCGCACAGACCGCCATCAAGAAGGTGTAGAACCTAGATTGAGAGTATCTTTATAGTTTGCGGTAAATCATTAAATCGCCCATAAAACCATCTATAATGCCCTTGATCCTTCCGTTTTATGTTACTGGACATTATAGTTGCTAGACCATAGACGTTACACTTCATGTAGTCATTGCATGAGCTCCGCAGCGCGCTGGATGATGGACAACGGACGTTACACACTGGACTCATCGGATATTGACATTGGGGAATTCAGTGAACACAGGAGTTGGGCTACGGACCGCATCAATATACAAGATTACAGGTTTCTCTTCTACATCGATCTCCACAACCATCCCGCTCGCCGCCCACTTCCCCCACATCCTCCGCAGCTCCGCCTTCTCCCGGCCAAAGGCTTAAACGCGCCAGTACAGCTACTACATCAGCACTCCGCCCGGGACGACGGACTCACAGTCACCTCACGGATCCTGAGTTTATCAGCACATTGCTCCAGAGCGCTACTCTTCAGGCCTCGGGACACCGGCTATGTACACTCACATTTTACCAGATGAGCTATGAAATGCCCGACGACACTGAGCCAATACTCGCTTCCCGTGCGATCATCCGTCTCCTTGGTGTAATTGAGTGCTTTATCGGTGTCTTGGATTGCACCGGTCAAAGCCCACAACCAGCGCGATGACAATTTGTCAGAATCGGCGGGTGACCAACTACCGCCGTGGGGCCGCATTGAACGGGACTTGTAATTATGGTTTTCCCCACCGTGGGCTCGTAGTAAGATCCGGCTGCCTGCCAAGGGGTTATTGAGTTGACACGCCATTGCGAAGGCCACGCGTCGATTGTCGCCCTGGTCGTTGAGGCTCGCCGCGTAAATGATGTGGCCGGCCTCTAGTCTGCAATCATAGAGTAAAGCAAGCTCAATCGCTTCAGCGATCGACGCCCAGTCTATGGCTTGAAAGATAAGGAGTAACGGATTCGACAGTGACTGGAGATAGTACTGTAGAGCTTTGTCCGAGGCCGCAATATCGATTTGATTCCCGGTGACTTTGCTGCTTGCGAACATGTCTCGGAAGACTGAGCTAGAATCGCCAGTCAGCCGACCGCGTCAAATTTCTTCCGTACAGCAAATGCGCTGCGAACATCGACACTGTAGCTTGCTTACCTTGCTTTGGAAAGCACTGACTTGTTGAATTTGAATGCGGTCGATTTGGCCACCATGATTATGTCGCCCTCCCGGAATGACTTGTGTAGGTCAAGTGGCACACCGGTGGTTGACAAAATCTTGATCTTCGCGGACATTGTGAGGAGGTTAGAAAGGATGAATCGAATAATGAGGGAAGACTGCGGAAGAGATAATAACTGATCGCCGCTCTGAGGGTTGCAATCAGTATGTATTGACAGCGCAGCGGTGCTCGGACCAGCCTTGTGATCCGATGCTCCGCTGTGCCTGCAGCCTTGGTGAGAGGTCGACTATGCGCTTCTTCTGCTCGGCGCTTGGACGTCTTTCGAGGCTGAGGCGGCATTCCTCTGACCGGCGGAGCTTCTAAGTTTGAGACGACTCGACAATGCCCGAGCGGATGCGAAGGATGCTTCGGGCGTCAGGGCTTTAGCTTCAGTACGGCAGGTCACGCATGTCATGAGGTCCCGGTCAATGCACGTATAAGTGTCAATCGTACCGGATCAGAAGTCAGTAACGCGATCGCCCTGCCCAGCGCGACGGTCACCGCTGGATGATAAAGTCGCCCTATTGACTCCATTCGCGCATCTTACCTGGACATGGCTTATTAGTATCGGGTCTGCCGTAGTCCACTGAAACCTCCCGCTGGGTTAACAGGTATCTTGAGCTGTATTGACGAGAGGATCTCATGGCATCGGACTTGTCAAGGTCCAACACCGTTGAGCTGACCTGGCATGTCGCGAGTGTTCAGCGTTGGCCAAGCTAGCCTTACATCAAGGGTCAGCTGTGCAGGATGAGGACGTTCATTTGCAGTCGGAGACATGAGTAGCCGAATAGAGGATTGAAACTCTGCAAACATCAGCTACTAGCCGCTAAAGCAGAGTTTATAGTAGGTGCAGATGTCCATGGGGCACTTACGTAGCATGATTTCTGGCAATGACACTCGAAGCCACCTCGGATTGCCGCTCAATATGTATGTATGGCAGTTGGAGCTCGGCGAGCCTGACGACATATGATCCAGATGCGTGCATCTAAAACTGAACAGGGAAGATGCTATGGTGTGAAATGTAGTCCTGCGAATGTCAGGTTTCGTCCCTGCAAAGGCCCCAAGCTGCGAACTCACATGAAGCCGGCCTGTCTTCTTTCATATCACATCGCCTATCACTCCTCGCCCAAGCCTAGCATACATTTGATCAGCCTGTGGGTCAGCTCCTATTGTATGCATCCACTCGAATACACTTATTATACACATACCTTCGGCCGAGTTCTGCGATGATCAGCAGTGTGAATATAGAGGGGGAATCAGTGCACTTTGAACCTGTACTCACACTGAATCACTCGAGCAACAAACTCCCCCATCACCGCTAGCCAATACCCAATCTGGCCATCCGCATCCACCCGGTCCTCCGTATGAATCCCCATTCTTTTCTTTTTCTCCGTTGCTTCCACAGCCCCGCTTAACGCCCACATCCAGTGACTAGACAAATTAGCAGCATCGGCGACGGACCATGAACCGGAATGGGGTCGCAGGGACTCGGGATACTCGCCCGTCCCTTCATCTTCTTCACCCTCGCCACCCTTGAGTATGATACGACAGGCGGCCTGAAGATGATCGAGTCGACACGCCATGATCAGCCCTGCTTTGCCGTGCCAGGATCGACCATGGGAGCATGATTCGTACAGTATCTGCCGAGCGATGAATGTGCAATCGTACTTTAGGGCAAGCTCGATAGCCGCACTAACACTAACAACTCCCCAGCGATGGAGATCTGACAAGAGGGACGATCGTACCGCCGAGAGGAAGAGCGATAAGGCATAGATGCTCGTTCCGTCGATGATGAGTTCGCCACCGGTAAGCTGGGTGTTGGCGAACATGTCTCGGAAGACCGAGCTGTATGATTAGCCTGGGTTCAACTTATGAAACCCCTCGAGCTCACGACGCAAGTGCGGAGGGGATGAAACTCACCTTGCTTCCGCAAGCGCGGACTTGTCGATTCGAAAAGCGATTTTATGGGTAATGAGGACGAAATCTCCAACAAGGAAGTCGACATGCACTGTATATTTGGCACCTTTGCTATCGATATGGTGAGACATGTTGTCGAGGCGCGTCTGTTGTCGACGGTGATAAGAGCAAAGTGTGGAAAGTGATAGTGAATGTTGAGTGAAGTTTCGACGTGTTGTGCTCGGGCCCTATTCTGATCCGATGTTATCGGGATTAGTCTTCAGAGCCATGCACCATAGGCTTCGCACGCAAGTACTTGACCTTTGCGGAGTGAGCGTGAAGATCTGCTGGAGGGGTGTTGGAGCGCAGAATCACAGGTATCTCATCACTAAAGAGCGCAAGCCACCATAAAGTACTCTCTGATTCGTCAGCTATATCCCGTGCTTGCTGGGTGAAGCGGGACGTGGGACTCACAGGCACTAAGGCGAACCACGAACTCCCCCACTACCGCAGTCCAATAATCCTGCCCTGATCTATCCCCATCCTCCTCCAGATTGAATGTCTTATCCGCCCACTGCACGGCGCACATCAACGCCCAGAGCCATGGTGTGGAAAGGCTCGCAACATCTGTCGGATTCCAACCCTGAGATGTGGGACGAAGAGACCATCCCTCTGCGCCCCGTCCCTCACTCTCTCCCTTCCCAGCGCCCTTGAGCAGCCGACACGCCGCCTGGAGGTGATTGGCTTGACATGCGAGCGCGAAAGCTGCAAAGCGGTTGCCTCGATGATCGTAAGCGCTGGTTCGAAAGAGGATATCATCTGCGACCGAGGCGCATTCGTATTGTCGCGCAAAATGAATCAAGGAGGCAGCGGAATGCCATTGAGATAGGTGGTACTGATCCGGAGTCTTCGCTGGGTCGATAGTTTCCAGGAAGTACCTCAATGATATCAACTTCAAGGGTAAATGGAGTTCGGAGCCTGACAGGCTTCCATTGCTGAACATGTCTCGAAAGACCGGGCTACGCGAGGATCAGCCTTAACGTCAAGGCTTCATACATGGACGGACTTGGACTCACCTCGCATTAGCCAGGATGACCTTCCTGTATCGGATACCCCAATTATTCATACTGTCGCCAGGTTGGCAAAGTAGAACAATGTCGCCGTCGGGATGAAGTTCCTGCAAAAGATAGCGGAAGCCGTCTTTGGCAGTGTGCGATACCATTTTATAATGCTATTGACAGATAGCAGAGGTGGGATTCGATGATTCGTTGTCGCAATATCGTTACGCCAGGCGAGTGCATACGCACAAACACACACACACAGGGCGCAGGACCCCGCGTCGGGCTTGACGTGACGACGCGACGTTTGATGAATGGCGAGGCTCGCCGTAGCTACCGGGCGTCCCGCTACATTGCCCGGCGTAATACCCAGGGTGTATCGGATCCTGACATAGTGCCTAGTGCCAGTAGCGAGGTGCAAGAGCATAGTGAATGTCGAGATGGAAGTGAAAAGTAAGTGTAACTCCGGAGGGCGGGGTGTCGTACGAGTATTTCCGATGTACTCCGTATATCCGGGCTGCGACTGTCTTCTTACCTTTCATTTACCTTGAGGTCACGAAGCGGTAACACTGAGATGGACGCTATCCTCCCCACTTGTCAACGCATAAATTCCGAGCAAGCCAATCACCGATGTGCATGTCCACTCGCACTTCATGATCCTCCACTAGCCTTCTGAACCCTTGCGCACGATCGCTTGACGCCCCCTAGTGTGACGTAGATTGGGTTGGCCTGCAAGTCAGCTCTGACATCGTGGAGCATCTGAACAAGCAAGAGAGAGGACAAACCGGTTGGTCGAATTCTGTGCCAGTCAGCATTTTAAGGGCGGTCAAAACAGCAGATCAAGTCTGATGCTGTACTCACATTGGAGCAAACGAGCCACGAATTCCCCCATCACTGACACCCAATACCAATTCCTGCCTCCCTCACCACGACGATCGTGACCTTGGAGAGCTAAGACCCCGAGCTGCTTATCCACGGCTGTGACCGCTCCACTCAGCGCCCACATCCAGAGACCGGAGAGTCTTTTTGCTTCGTCGGGCGA
Organism: Dioszegia aurantiaca; assembly: GCA_001600655.1. NCBI lineage: Eukaryota > Fungi > Basidiomycota > Tremellomycetes > Tremellales > Bulleribasidiaceae > Dioszegia > Dioszegia aurantiaca. The sequence goes on from BCKN01000015.1 coordinate 206,486, forward strand.
CCATCCGCCAGAATCAGGTCGCAGGGAGCGAGCGTTGTCGAAATTCTCTTCCTCTTCCTCAATCTCGCCTTTCCCAGCTCTGAGAATGATGCGACATGCAGCCTGCTGATGATCGAGTCGGCATGCCATGATTAGGCCAAGGCCATCTTTCCCGCCCCACTCAATTCCTTCTCCGCATGCATCGTAAAGGATGTGCCGAGCCACGGTATCGCAGTTGTATAAGAGGGCAATCTCGATGGCCTCAGCGTTGATACACCAGCAGACCTGGCTGTATTCCTGGACGCTCGGTAAAGCCCACGACAGGAAGAGCTCTAGGGTGCCAGTGTATAAGTCGGTGCGTGGGATTGAGATTTCATTTCCACTGAGATGCGCGTCGGCGAACATCTCTCGGAAGAGCGGGCTGTCTCATAAGCTTAGTCCATAGTCCAGAAAACGAGTACTCCAAGGCCCCGATTGTGAAGGGTTGATTAGGCTCACCTTGCCTCCGCAAGCTCGGACTTGTTGACTCGATAGGCATTCCCTGAGCACAGGAGCACCATATCCCCGACCCGGAACGTCCGGTGGAGGAAATGCTTCTCGCCTTTAGTATCGGTATACTCAGACATGTTGTTTGTGGTGATATAGGCAAAGGCGAAAGGGAAGGAAAAGAGGCTGAGAACCTCCCATCAGTGATAAAGCTCGGGTTCTTTTTCTCGTCCGACGCCACCGGATTTAGCGTGTGATTGAAGAATCGCGCAGTCATCGGCTTCGAATGATACGCAAGCACTCCATGTTCTGTCGGATGGCCGTGATGGCTGCAGTCGGCTGGACGACGAGAACCGGATCATTGATATATCATCACTATACATCGCCAATCACGGCGAGACATATTCTGGACTATCAGCTGTATCCGCGCCGACCAAAGTGGAGATAGCTAGACTGAGGACTCACGCGCCTAACACGGGTCATATACTCCCCCGAAATGACATTTCTCCCTTGGACATCATACACTATGCTGACATCTCACATCCTGAATAATCAGCGGTATCTCTATGGTCTGGGATAAGCGCTGAACTCACACGTACTGAAACAACAAATGGGCTCCTCCGAGAAGTCATTACATCACTAAAGGTAACCCAGAATAACGAACAATATTCTGAAAAATCAGCTACGATTCGCGTTGGCCCGGGTGGAGATAAACCAGAGTACTTACACGCATCGAGGCGAGCCATGAAGTCCCCCGAAACCGCCACCCAATACTCCCGCTCAGGTCTCGCACCGTTCCCATCTAGTTTGAAGACCTTATCCGCCCACCTAACCGCCTTGGATAATGCCCAAGCCCACTCGATGGACAGTCGTTTGACATCGGCAATGAGCCAGTCGTGGGGCAGAAGAGACGATCCCTTCCGTTCCTCCTCTTCCTCTTCCAGCTCATCCCGAAGTTCGCAGTATGCCAACTTCTCACCCTGACCTCTCCAGGCACCACGGATTAAGCGGCAGGCTGCCATAAGGTGATTGGCTTTGCAGGTGAGGACAAACGCGTCGAAGCGAGATTCTTCGGGATCGGACAAGCAAATTGCATAGAGCAGGTCTCGAGCGAGGTCGTCGCAGTCGTATCGCATCGCCAAATCGTGGATGTTCTTGCCCATGTCCCACCGGCGGTACTTCGAAGACAATTCCTTGATTCTCATGAAGTCCAGGAAACCGACCAGGACATCGAATTCGGTATCCATATCGACCTCGCTCCCCACAACAGACGTGCTCTTGAATATTTCTCGAAAGACGGGACTGATGTGTCAGTGGCACAAAGTTATCAAGAATTTCCAGGAACAAACCTGGCGGCTGATAGTGTGCCTGTATAGAACCGAACGGCGGCCAGGTGGCACGACCCAGGAAACCAGTGCGGGGTGTTGGTCAATAGCACAATGTCGCCAGTATTGGAGCATAACTCGTTGGACACCACATAGGTGTTCCCATTGGCTGCGGTATAAGTTTCGACGGGCATACTGGGATGCTGAGTTGGAGGATACGAAGTTTGAGGGCGAGGCCGAAGATGTTGGAGGGGTGAAGGAAAGGGGAGAGAAGGAAAGCCGCGAGAAGTGACTGTGCTCGAGAATGTCGGGCTGGGGTTGCAACACATTGCGTCTCAACACCACGCGCAGGTGCGTCCCGTTTGCCGGAGTGAGCCAGAACCCTCGCGGCAGGAGAGCATTGGATCATAATCATCCCATCACCAAAGATCACCGTAGGTATGAAATGAGATATGTACGTCCTGACTGTCAGCTTTGACCCACGCTTGCCGGAACAGGGAAAGGCAATGGGACGTACAAGCATCCAGACGAGCCATGAACTCCCCAGACACCGCAGTCCAATAGTCCTTCCTAGGCCTCGGACCGTCCCCCTCCAGCTTGAATACAATGTCCGCCCATTTGACCGCGCAGGCCAGCGCCCAGACCCAGTCATTGGTCAGGCGCTTGACGTTGCCTGCGTTCCATTCTTGAGGCAAGAGAGAGTGTCCATGAGAAGAGAAGCCAGTCTTGGCCCAGTGACCGCCACGAATGATGCGACATGCCGCCAGAAGATGATTGGTCTCGCAAGCGAGGACGAAGGCATTGAAGCGCTCATGGCCGGGATCATGGAGGCAGCTCGCGTGGAAGATGGCTGGGGCGATGTCGTCACACTGGTAGAGTAGTGCTAAATCGTATGCGCCCTTCCCAGACGTCCAGCTAGTAACGCTCACGACACTTGGGGACGCCAAGATGCGGAGGAAGTCTTGAAGAGCGCGGGCATCGACGTTCATGTCAACCTCTGCTCCCGCAAAAGCATCGTCGGCGAACATGTCTCGAAAGACTGGACTGTTGGACGAGCCTTCTTCCGCATGTGCGACTAACCTTGCTGCTGCCAGAGTAGATTTCTTGATCCGATAAGCCCTCAATTCGATGATACCCCTGGGGAACTTGTGCTCGATATGTGATAGGAGAACGATGTCGCTGTCGATGTCGAAAGTGTCCGCGACACAATATTTCTTGCCGCTACTGGCGATATAACTCGTCATGGCGAATATGCGATGCTAAGAGAGAGGATGAGAGTGTTCTGGAAGATGGATGATGGGCACACTGAAGTGTCAGCAATCTATACACACAGTGTTGCGTGGGAGAACTTTATTCTGGCGCTACCCTACTTTCATACTCAAAAGGGCTCAAGACTCACCTCTCGAAATACGTCAACTCCTGTTTAAGCAGCCAGGGTTCTTCCAGTGTGTCTCGCATTCGACGAGCACTGACTAGGCCGACAATCCCCTCCTGCAATGTCAGCACAGTCCGCAGCGCTCAAAGCAACAGATGGACCCACACTTTGCAGCCAGATGTACCACAAACTCTCCAGCTACAGCCCTCCAGTACAACTCCTTGGTCGGACTGCACTCTCCATTCGTCCCATGCCTCATCTCCACCACATGTACCGCACTGGTCAAAGACTATAGCCACAGATGTGACAACAGCTCCATATCATCGACCGCGAATTTTCAAGGTCGTGATGAATCGCCCTGTTTACTGTCTATTTCTCCGGTATGGGCGTGTAAGAGTATTCGGCAGGCAGCAAGTGGGTGATCGTATTGACAGGCGAGGACGAAGGCGGCGAAGCGTTCATGACCCGGATCTTTCAGGCTCGAATGATATAGGATATTGCGCGAGATCGACTTCTCATATTCGTATTTGCTCTGCGAATTCGATCCTGAAACATCGGGTCAATGTTGTATGACCGTCCTTGCTCTCAATCAGATGACTTGGGTGATCGTCCGTATGTGTAGATGGCGATGACTGACTGGTGGACATCATGTATGGTATGTGATTGATGGTCGGTGAATAGTGAAAGGAGTGAAATGCTCAGATGGGGGTGCAGACGTGACCCCAAAATTCCGGCCGTGCTGCAAACTTCATTTCGCCTCTGTAAGAAGTCCCTTTTGAACCCGGTATCGACACCCGACTCTTGTAGCTTGCCTGCGACCTGCAGGGAACCGAAGGCGCCATGCGGACTGTTACCCACGCGCCCAGCGTAGCTTCCTGATCACTTCGAACTGTTCAAAGCTATCAACGCCATGACGAGGTCAGAGACGTAGTAGTTGATGTCCTCAGCTAGGGAGCGCCATCAAGTCCTATATCCAGCGGTATCTCCCATGCATATCATTACACCCCTTCCCAGCCACCATCTACTCGTCTGGCACGACAATGTCTCCAGAGTCGATAGCCTCAATGATATCATGAGGAGGCTTTCCGTCGACGGTGCATCCGACTGATTGAGCGGTACCGAGGATCTCCTTCACACCGCCCGAGAGGTTCTTGGCCAATGACTTGTGGGCCATTTTGCGTGCAATCTATATTGTATCAGCACGAATCCACAGCCTTGTCTTTTCTCTTGGACTTACAGTGTAAATTTCGTCAAGGGCAATGTTTCCAGTGTGCTTAATGTTCTTCTCCTTCTTACGGTCCCTTGGTGGCTCTATTTGATATTAGCCATACAAGCCTCCTCTTCCCTCAATCTCAAACTAACCCTTAAGAGCCTTGATGACCAAGGATGAAGCACTGGGAACGACAGCGACGGTAGCCTGACGATTTTGGATGGTGAGCTGGACAGTCACTCGGAGACCTTTCCAGTCGCCAGTGGCCTTTGCGATGTCTTCTCCGACCTTCTTGGGGGACTAAAAGTGTGTCAGCGAGGGTGTTGCGAGTGGATAATCATGATTCGAGAAGTGGCTTGATGTATGTCCAAAATTTGTCCAGCGTGCCTCTTCTCCTTCAATCCTCATCCCCCGCGCATATTCCCATCCCTCCCTCTACGTACACCCCCATTAACCCATACAGACCCATCCTGATCGTCCCAAATATTCAAGCAGACTTACCAAACCAAGAGGACCGATTTTGGGCGCCAGCGCCGATGACGCACCGACCTCACCACCGGTAGCCCGGAGGTAGATGATCTGTTATGCGGCGGTAGTAGTATAGGCGCAGAGGTGATAGAGAGATCGAGGTTGTATTTGGGTGCGGGAGAATTGTAGTGGAAATGTAGGCGTGGTGAAGTGTCGAGATACAGATGAAAAGATCTAGATCAGCGATTTGTCCTCGACGATAGATCCCTTCTTCCCATCCTCTGTCTCTTTCCTCTCATCTGCACCTCCTAGACTCCGCTGCCTCCATATCGCCAATAAATATCGACCACCTTCCGTCGCACCCAATCCAATCTCCCTCTTCCACTCTCCGGCCCATCGCCCGGCTTCCCCCTCACATCCCGCATTCTCTATAATTCGACGCGTAGTCGGGGTAGTACTAACCTTGATCTCTGTGGGGTCGATCTTGGGGGGCATGGCGACAGATGTATACGGGTGGTAGATGCAGTAGAGATTTTTAGCGGCAGACTAGGTGAGTGCGGGTTGCGATTGGCGAAAAGGGGTCAGTAAAGTGGGGGGAAGAATTAGGCGCACGGGTATCGGATGGGCCAAAAGGGAGTTTCGGACTTTAGAAGGGGGGTTCTTATCGCCGATAGTTGCGCTGCATCGCCCAGAACCTGGTGCATGTCCTGCTTCAATCGTGGGTAGTAGAGCATGATCACGGGAGAAGAGCCCAGAGCTAACTGGATAGAGAATGGCTAATGCACAAGGCCTTGCCACAATCCACCCACAGGAACAGCGCGCAAAGTCCAGCCAAGTCCAGCCGCTTCGCTAGCCAGTGCAGAAACAGATCCATGCCATGACTACAGAAACAGCCTCAACGCCCCAACTCCCCAGATACACCCGATCCACCAGTCCAGATCCATCCCTATCCTTGCGGCGAGACAGCTCATGAACGAGCAGATTAACGGTATCGTCGGAGAGAAAGACTGTAGGGTCAGCAACATGGTTCACAATGGAGCCAATGTCATCTCTCTAAGTGTCCTCCACCGGTCCATCTCCAACATGTACAGAAATCCACCGACAATCCAACTCACGTGTTGTGCTTCTTCCAGGTAGCCCGAGCAGGGGTGTGGTTGTGCTTTGATCCCTTGCCCAACCCCCTGTTCTTCTTGCCCTCGGCGGTAAGACCTCGGGACTCGCGGTGCTTGTGGACGGGGTTGACGATCCAGTTGATCCGGGCGTCTCGGCGGATGGCCTTGTGTTGGGGGCTGCCATGGTCGAGCAAAAAGAGGAAGAGTACAGTAGAGTGGGATTTGGCAATTGAGGAAAAAGAGATAGATCAGCATAATCCCCTCACAGCTCAGATCTATAACTCACTCGACTAGGATAACCTCGTAGTACTTGTAAACACCATCCTGGTTGATCCAGTAAGAGTTAAGTCTGAGAGTCAGCGAAAAATTCTTCCCATCTCGCCAAAACCCTTGATGGATCCCCCGCTATGAGTCAAACTCACACTCGCAAGTTGGCACACCGTCTGCCCACACGCTCCTCCGCAATACTCCTCAAACCCCTCTGGAACTTCAAGTGGTTCACACCCTGTCTGACGGGTTTACCGAAAGTTGCACCCTTCTTGACAGGCTTCTTCCTGTTTCCCCTTCGGACCCTAACTCGGTAGATGAGATAACCCTGCTTGGCCTTGTATCCGAGCCTGCGCGCCTTGTCGGGGCGGGATGGCCTAGAAGCACGGTGGATGACTGCGAGCTGTCGGTACTCCCAGCATCGAACTCGAGAGACGAACTGGAGGACGTCCGACTGCTTCTTTGTGTAAAGCTCGGTGAGATATTTGTAGGCACCCATCTGTACTGTTAGCGTGTGACGGTACAGTGTATGAGGGGTATAGTATAGCTTTACCTTGTCCTACTACCCCTATACTTTGATGGATAAATCAACGCAGCTCTCACTCAAAAGTTGCATTACGGCGCTGACTGACTGCCAAAAATCAGCCAAGCGGGAAACGCCGCAAAACTCCGAGAGTGTGTGGCGGCAATCCGTGCGTCTGACTACCGTGGGAAACTTGGCCCTCTCGTCTCTCTCCTCTCTCCTCGCTGATGCGTTCCTATGCCCTAGACCACTTGCGACTGTACGGATACTTACTGTTCTCGATTGGACGAACTACGATCGGATGGTCTCTCAGCCTTTCCCACATCCGATCAGCTTACCGGTATTTTCCGTTTCCGTGGGGAGGGACCCAAATGGCAGCAACGAAGATCACCGGCTATCCATCCTCTTTCCGATGACTTGACTGGCGCTCAGTCACCTTATACTGATATGGCTGTAGGGATGAGCTGTGTTCTGCTGAATCATACGGCTCACATGGCTTGGATACAGTAACTGCCATTCCTTAGTCAACCGACCCCTGATGCCCTGACGCGTTGCAACGCGATCAGCACTGACACTTTCCTTTGAGCTCCGTCCAAGAAGAGGTTCACTTCTGGGACAGTCGCATTTCGACGATCCGCTTCCGATGCCATGCTCCCACTATCGAACTCATCATGCCGGGGAAGAAGGCAAATCGGGATTGCGCCGATCAGCGTTCGGGACGCTCGGCCAGGAAGAACTACTTTCGACCCCCCAGCGAAAATCTCGGCACGAACGGCGAGATCTAGACTTGAAGAACCCGGAGCACGTCTTGCGCGTGTCAGAAACGGATCTATTTGGCACACAATCAATGGCGTATCAGTACCGTGATTGTTCGGGCGAAGCGCCGAAATCGATCCTGGGTCGAGCTGTCACTGATAAGGATCCTTTCAATGTTGATCGTGACACACTTGCTCGAAAGATAAGGCCAGTGCCCAGCCTGCGAATACACCAGACACAGGTAGGGATGCAGACGTTCATTCTTCTCTTCTAATACTTAACATACTCCGTTCGTACATATCTTTTTCTCACCTCTGGATCCCAGCACCCACGGCTTAAGTGCAAACAGAATCAGCTCTCATCACCATGGCGACTACGTACATTTGCGAGACCAACGTTCCCCGGCAGCAAGATTGACAGCGAAGACACCTTCCGCCTTCTTCACTCGGATCATTCCGCGAATCTCAAGAAGGGACCAGCCGGCGGGACCACAATCGACGAGTGCCACTCCATGGTGCCTTACTTCACGATGCGTGAGTAATGACTGAGATATCCTCGCCAGCCTCCGGCGACCTCATGCCTTAATGCATGATGATGCTTCGCAGTACTCCCCCCGTGAATCCATGCTAACATTGACAGGTGCGGGAGGCAATCGCTTCCTTGTGACGGCTGTCGACCAGTCGGGAACTACGTACGGTCGCCGTAGCTTACCGGAGATACGCGATGAGTGGGCCAAGTCGAACGAGGCCGATCGAAAAATGACAATTCAACGATTCATCGACAATCTCGCCAAAGAGACGCCTACGCACGGCCCAGAGGAGTAGGATCGGAGCAACAACCGCGGGTGGCATTGCGATATAGTGAGTACTAATCCGATGACCCAAGCAGTGTGCTTTCGCCCTTGCTGATCATCGACAGTTAGCAACATCGTGCAGTGCGCAATGCGCATGACCGTTCCTGGCCTTACTCATCCCCTATCCTCCACCTCTCACCTTCACCACGACGGATCCCTTCCCCTGCAGTTTCAGATGATATCATGCACGTTTTGGCCTTCTATATTTACTCTTCGAGATTATCCTGAACACCTTCAGCCGCATTAGCGGGCAGGAGCGAGACTGCGTTGCATTCCTGCCTCCCCCACTTTTGTCCCCCACTCCAGCATCGCTCTTCTCCGTGTCTCGGCCGGAGCTCCGGATCCGAACATCTCGCGTGCTCGGGCCAAGGAATTGCCGGCACCCCTTCAGCTGGAAATCGCTGCTGTTGCCCATGTCCATCTCCATCTCACACATATATCGCACACCGACTTCCAGTACAAGATGTTCAGCACCGCGCGCCCTATTTGCAGAGCTGTCCGAGCCACCTCACTTCCCCGAAAAGGCTCGCCATCGATCAGGCAATATGCCACCCCCTCCTCAGCCCGACCTACACCCCCTCCCCGACCCGCAACGTCCAATACCCCACCCCCACCTGCACCCCCAACTCCACTCGCACTTGGAGGAATGAACCTAACATCCTACGCTATCCTCGTTGCCTCCCTAGCTGGCGCTGCTTTAGCAGGATACTACACTTCCGAAGCCGTCGCTGCTGGTGCTCCGGGCGTACAATACACCCTGATCGATTCGGCCCGAGCGAAAGAATTACAAGCGGCCAACCAACCTCGCTTTGGGGATCACAAAGCCTACCTTGCAGCTATCGACGAATTGAAGGCTAGTTGGGAAAAGAAGGGGAAGGCGGATCAGGTATCGACTGATAAAGAGGATCTGGAGCATCATGGTTTCAGCGATTGGAGTTATCATGAGGCCAAAGCACCGACTGTGGTGGTTTGGGTAGAAAGCACCGAGGAGGTGCAGGAGATTGTAAAGATTGCGACGAAGTATAAGGTGCCGATCACGCCGTTCTCTGGCGGAACGAGTTTAGAGGGGCATTTCAGCAGTGTACGTTGGTCTTATAAACGAGACTTGGCCAAGCTGATTCTGCAGCCATATGGAGGAATATCGATGGACTTCTCTTTGATGGATAAGGTACTCCGGATATCAGAGGCAGATGGAGATTGCACCGTCCAACCAGGAGTCAAGTGGGAAGATCTCAACAAGCATTTGGCGGACAAAGATATCAAGCTCTTCTTCCCGCTAGACCCAGGACCGGGAGCTACGATCGGTGGGATGGCTGGGACGGGCTGTAGTGGGACGAATGCGGTGCGATATGGGACTGCAAAGGCAGAGTGGTTCTTGAATCTGGTGAATCATTCATCTATTTCTACATTGAGCTAAAACTCATCGCTCAGACTGTTGTTCTGCCAAGCGGCGAAGTCATCCGAACACGTCAGCGAGCCCGCAAATCTTCAGCGGGATTCGATACGACCAAACTATTCATTGGAGCCGAGGGGACTCTGGGTATCGTCACTGAAGCAACACTGCGTTTGGCGCCGCTACTACCGACAAAGTGCGCCGTGGTTGGCTTCGCGGGTGTAGAGGAAGCTGTAAAGGCTGCCACGGAAATGTGAGTTATGACCTATTTGAGTACCTGCCGGAGCGCTAACCCTTGTGCAGAGTGAACGCTGGTCTGCCAGTCCGTAAGTTCAGAGCTCTAAGCGTCACCTTCAGCTGACACCACCAGAATGCGTGGAGTTTGTCGACAAGAAAACTGTACAATCCATCAACGAAATGGGATTAGCGGGACGATCATACCCCGAGCGCGACTCCCTCTTCTTCAAATTCCAGGGGTAAGCCTCAAGCTCTGGACTTAGCCTGACGACTAGATCTGATGCAGCTATGACTGACGTAGCCCGAGCAGTCGGTGTCCTAGTTGAGAAGCACGGGGGCAGAGATCTCGAGTTTAGTAAGACGGACAAGGAAGCTGCGGCGCTGTGGCAGGGTCGCAAAGCTGCTCTGTGGAGTATTATGGGGTTGATTCCGGGAAGTAAAGCTTGGACGACAGATGTTTGGTAAGTTTAGCTCTCCACGTATAGGCGTGGTCTTTCAGCTTACAGCGTTAGTGTACCCATCTCAAAACTGCCGCAGCTGGTGAGAGAAACAGCAGAGGATTTCGAGCGGCGTGGTGTCGTCGGCTGCCATCTAGGGTGAGCGCGACTTGCTGACGATGCCGGGCCAGAGCTGATGGATTAGGCACGTAGGAGATGGGAACGTTCACTCCATCCTGCTCTTCGAGAACGACGAGCAGCTGGACACGATCCGAGAGGGCGTGCACGAGATGGTCCACCGGGCTATCCGGCTAGAGGGAACATGTACGGGAGAACATGGAGTCGGTATGGGTAAGGTTGAGTACCTGGAGGAAGAGCTGGGAGTGGGTACTGTGGGATTGATGGAGACCATCAAGCGGACGCGTAAGTCTCATTCCTCTCAGGGATACGAATCGGAGCTGAAGCCTATAGTCGATCCTCTGGATATTATGAACCCCGGAAAACTGTATCCAAACATAAAACCCGTCAAGCCATAGCTGGTCTATGCTTGAGCTTGAGGATTAGACTAAGGGCATCTTGGGTATATCTGCTATGTATCTGGGTCGCGCAGTGCCCATGGATGCCATACCCAACAACATACCTCATCGGCTTTGGACGGTCGCGGGATCAGAAGATGGAGCCCCGTACTTGCACCCACCTTGCTCAAACCTTGCATTGCCCTTGCATCATAGCCTCTGCCTATGCACACTGGCCTATACAGTTTCTCTAATCACTACACAAGTTAGCAGGACAGCATCACCGGACGACATTACAAGCGACCTCACGATCACTCCGATTTGCACCTCACGAAAAGGCCAACTTGTAGAGCCAAACGATTGTCTTCGGACCACGCCGGATTGATAATCCTAGATTCCTATAGGTTCCTCCAAAGGCTGTTGTGCTACGCTCTCATAATCCAGCGCACTGGCATTGTGAGTGTGCAGACTGTCCTGGATCCGTGACCCCATATGGAGAAGACGGCTGATGTATGACAGGTCAAACGACCAATCATTGCCGTACTCGCAAATTTGCTCCTACCGGCGGTATTAATCGCCCCTTCAATGCGTGCGTGCCTTTGGGCTGCATCGTGTTAGGGACCCACTGATATCGACAGTACTTATCATTGACTCATCGTCTAGCATATTACATTATAGACATTCGGAATCACCGGCAGAATGAACCCCAATCAATCCGAGGCGTCATCGTCGAAATCTCACTTCTTCCCTCCCAATCCTTCACCCACTCCCCGTCAACCGGACGAGGAGCATGGCGAGCCACAATATACATTCTCTCCCCACGACCCACACTCGAACCCGCAATATCCCTCACATCCTCTCGAGCCCAGCCTACCCGTAAATCTCGCGCCCAACCTGCGCGAACCGCCGAGCGCCGATCTCATCCCTCCTGTACGACCAACCCTGGCGCAATTCCGTGCAGCAGAAGGACCAAGTCTGCGGTCATCCAAATTATCAGCACTATGGAACGCACTTCCCGCTTTACCGGAATTAGGGGAGGGACCGACAGATACGGCGCGGATGAAATTACCAGGACAGGATACGTTGACTGCTTTGAGTCCAGAACGGGCAGAGCGGCTGCGGAAGCTGTATGAGGAAGAATTGGTCAGGCGGTGTAATGAGAAGAGACCGGCGGCTAGATTATGGGGTGGACCGGATCATCAGGATGATGAGCCGAATATATTGGGGAAAGGAGTGCAGTACGAAGATTTCAGGTGGGTCTGCTTTGATATTCGCGTGGTGTGCTGCTGACCCACAGGCGATTTTTGTGGGATCAGGAATCTCAATTATGGGACATCTTTCAAGATCTAGATAAAAACGGTGATGGTCGATTGGACGCTACGGAGATGCGCGCGGCTCTATCGCGTTCGGGCATAGATATCACCCCGGCGACAGTGACGGATCTGGTACGATTCTTGGCTGCTGGGTCCAAGGCATCAATAGCCGGTCGACAAACATCGACACCGCCAACTATCACCGGTGGTGCCGATCGGATTCCGGCCAGTACGCCCGCGACTGGAGTCGAAGATATGTACATTACCTTCCAGGAATTTAGGGATTTCTTAATCATGTTACCGAGAAAAGCAACCCCACTGGAGATTTACAAATGTGAGTTCTAGATAAGATGCCGTGCTGACAATGCAGTCTATCAAGTCAGAAAACGATCTGATGGTAGGGGAGCAGCTCGAGTCGATAAAGAAGGGGATATAAGCATTTCTTTTCCAAAACGCTCAACGCCACCATCGAGCGGAGATAGAGATTCAGCGGACGATGATTCTTTTGGGGATACACTTGATACTGAGGAAGTACCAGAGGAGAAGAATGAAGCATGGCGATTTCTTCTCGCTGGCGGTTTGGCAGGTGCAGGTGAGTCTATCTATCTGTTTCAATGGTCGTGGTGATATGGAGCTAATATGGATAGTGTCGAGAAGTGTTACAGCCCCCTTCGATCGGCTGAAAATCTACCTCATCACTACAGAACATACATACATCGACGTCAAAGCTACTTCGTCTGGATTGGCACATCCGTTCAAGACGGGTGGAGGGGCCGTCAAGAATCTATGGGCGGCAATGTCGAGGATATATGTTGATGGAGGTGGGGTTAGGGCCTTCTGGGTGGGGAATGGGTTGAACATCATAAAGATCTTACCGGTAAGTCCTCGCTATGACTGGTCCTTCATTGACTTCTCCCATACCGCCCATTCATCCTCCAGTCTCTCGCTCCAATCCATAACGTAAGCTAACCCTCCCAGGAATCCGCCATAAAGTTCCTCTCATACGAACAAACCAAGAAAGTCCTAGCACGATACTGGGACCGCGTCAACGACCCATCCGAACTTTCCTCATCCTCTCGTTTCCTCGCTGGTGGTGTTGGAGGCATAACATCCCAATTCGCAATATACGGTCTGGAAACGCTGAAAACTCGGATACAGAGTGAGACGGGCCCGAGTGGGGTGGCCAAGATCGCCAGGGCTATGTGGAGGGAGGGAGGGCTGAGGACATATTACCGAGGGTTAACGGTGAGTTCTGGTTCCACCTGGGTGACATTGACATCGGTGAGCATGGAAGCTGATTTGTCAGCTCGGACTAATAGGAGTCTTCCCGTACTCTGCTATAGATATGGGCACTTACGAAACTCTGAAAAGAGCCTACTGCAAGTCGACAGGGAAGGATGAGCCGGAAGTTTTGGCTACGCTGGGATTTGGAGCCATGTCGGGCAGCATCGGTGCCGCGAGTGTATATCGTGAGTGCAAAACTCTTCCCTTGTCTATCTACCCCATCTATGTCACTGGCCACCGCATCTAGTACCAGAACAACCAAGAATAGCATGTTGACTCCTGCAGCGGTCAACCTTCTAAGAACTCGCCTACAAGCTTCGGGCTCATCAGGCCACCCTCAAGCATATACCGGCTTCAGAGATGTCCTAAATCAGACTCTAGCCAAGGAGGGATGGCGGGGCCTGTATAAGGGCTTACTGCCAAGTATCATGAAGGTCGGACCGGCGGTGGGTGTGAGTTGGATAGTTTACGAGGATGCCAAGCGGCGTTTGGGGGTATAGACCATGGATCGGAACGGGAGGCGCTCGCAGAATCACGGAGCAGTAGGACGGCTGGGCCTGGATGGCAATCCAGGACAGAAGTATATCGTGCTGAAGAAGGGGAGGATCCGCATGCGACTCAAGACCGAGTGTTCCTCGCGCGCAGAAAGCAAGCTGGCTGACATCCTTGATGAGCCCACTGCCAGTGTTCTACCAATCGACGTGTCTGGACTGGAGCAGGTCAATGGGCTCCAACACCGAACAGATTTATCGCGCCGGTGAAACAGCAGTCTCGTCTCATCCTCGGGCGATCGACGTGATCGGCCTCTGCTCATCTGATGTGGGGCATTCTGGTCCAGAATCGGCGAGCCGTTGTGATGCCAACCTCCCCTTTCCCCTTTCGCCCCCATTACCTCTTTTGATTCTCTCATCCCTTTCCTGTCCCTAACAGTGAACACATTCTCGCCTCAAACGAATATGTGATTGCTTAGAACGCCCCTGCAGGAGACGCTGAATGACAGGATGGCACGGGAGGCGGTGCAGGTCCGAGTTTACCCGACCATGTTGGAGCTGACGATGAATGGATCTTGCAAGCGCTTGTGTGATGTGCAGTAACTCGCTGATCGAGGCTCATCCGGCCAGAGTCGCTCGGGGAAAGTCGGCCTAGCAGGAGAGCGGGACATATAACAGTGCCCCTCGGGTCTCCCGATCCCCACATCCTCCAGTCGTACATATCACAACACCGTCCGACTTATCCGCTCAGTCGCGCAATTCCAACACATATTATTCCATCTCATCTCATCATGGCAGAGACGTCGAATACCAATCAATCGACCGGCTCGGCTGCAGCCGGGCAGGAGACCTCGTGGACCCCTCCCCCCGGCTTCATATGCTTCAGGACTACCAGAGAAGATGGGTCCCAGGTCGGGGGCGTGCACCTTGGTCGCGGTGAGTCGCCCATCAATCCTTCTCTACCGGATGATATGATACCTAAATCGCCGAATTGGATCATGAGCAGAGCTGACTCTCTGTTTAGCAGTCGATGGCCAGATTACTGATGTGCTTGTCGGGCTCTCTGAAGATGGCATGAGCGGACTCACGCAGCGCGTGGACCTCTGGATCCAAGCGCAGTACTCAATGCAGCGACCCGCGGTGGCTTCAGCGAGTGGTGGGACGGAGAGAGCCTGATGGAAATGCGCGATCCTGGGTGGCGTTTACCGTATGCTTTATCTGATCGATCTGGCGCGCGCATACACATGTATCATAATGCACATATGGACATGACCTGGCCTGATGCAGCGTATGCTGAGAAAGAAAGCATGTCTGTGCGATATAGCGATAGTGCTGCTTCTCGGACTGCTCAGAGATGGTAAAGCTCCGATGTCTGAGCCGACCGATGCTGATGATGTCGGTGCTGGTGATCGGTGAAAGCAATGTCTGCATTCTGCAGAGCCAGGCTTGTCTAGAAGACTGTGGACGGGGTTCCGGGGGACTTATTGCTGTTCCGCCACGCTTCTCCCTCCTTCATCACTCTGCGTCCATGCTGGTAAAGCTTCGAACGTCCTTCACAACTTCTCCAGCAGGTCAACATGAGGATACCTCGAGTGAGGGAGCTGTATGGTGAGATCGCCACAGGCTGGCAAGCCAATGTCGTCTATTGCAGGACAAGGGCGCTGACCCTGCCAGTTGATGAGGCCGAGGGATTCCTCCTCGAGCACGCTCTCTTCTCACCTCCGCGAACATGGCCACCTCTCCCGCCAGAGCAGACACAGTCAGTCAGGCTCCAGTCAAAGGCGAAAAAGATGGATTGGGAGGGCGAGGTCCGCAGGGTGCAGCCGGGCGAGGACGACAGTATGGACCTGGTGCATGCTGGTGGTGGTGACTCCGGCTCAGAAGGGGAGTCTAACAAGGAACGATGTGTCATCTGCTTAATGGGATTGAGGGATAGGTCCATCGTGGGCGTGTGCGGTCATGAATTCTGCGTAAGTCTCACAGAAGTTGTATCGAAGCACTAGCTGACGATCAGTTCGAGTGCATTGGCGTCTGGGCGAACCAGTCACGACGATGTCCTCTTTGTTCTGCTGACATGGCGCCGTTCTTGCTGCATGATCTGGATAATACTGTTCCCACCAAGGTAAGTAAAGATTCCCTGCTCTCTGGACCGCCGAAGCTGATTGTACCAGTTCTATCTGCCCCCTCTACCCTCGCGTCCCGTCATCTCGATGGACTTACCCGGACCGAGCAGACGAGTCCAGCGACCAGATCCAGAATTCGAGCCGGCAGAACCAGATGAGCTGGATCTGCAGATCGAACGGAGAAAAGAGATTTATCAAAATGGCTTGTATTGCAAGGTACGCTCCGACCCGCGTGCCATGCTGACCTGCAGCACATGGGCTCTAACGCTCAAACTCGCTATCGGCCTAATCCCACACCGCACGAAATCGCAAACTCCCCACAGCTTATTCAACGCGCAACCGCCTTTCTTCGACGCGAGCTCCGCGTCTGGTCACACGCCGATGTCGAATACCTGACTTCCCATATATTAAGTTTAATCAAAGCTGTTGATGTCCGCTCTGACGTTGCCGTTCGCCTTTTAGCTGAGTTTCTCGATCCGCCAGTTGCTAGTGCTTCTACTGCACCTCTGGGGACTCCCAATGGCGCTGAGCACTTTGCTCACGAGTTGTACTGTTGGTTGCGGAGTCCATACAAGGAGCTGCGGCAGTGGGACCTGGTCGCACAGGTGAGTCACGTCAGGAATCTGGCTAATGTTCAGTATGATGATTTGGATGCGGGGACAAAGTCTGTTGTCGGTCCAGAGCCAGTCGAAGTATCCAGGCAATCCCGCAGTCCATCCCCTGAACGCAAATCCAGAAAACGCTCGGTGTCCCGCTCCGTTTCCCGATCACCATCCCTCTCACGCTCTTTGTCCCCTTCTTCCCGATCCCGCTCCTCGTACTCGTGCTCGTCCCGATCTCAATCCTCCTACTCCCGCTCACCCTCACCACGCAGACCAGATCGGCATCAATTCATCCCCTCTAAAAGAGCCTGGGATCAGGGCGATTTCTGGATTGACCCAGAGATAGAGGAAGAGCGGGCGGCACAGAGGCGGAAGATGGAGCAGCAGCGAGAGGAGAAGCGGGCTGCGTACGAAGCGCGAGAGATTGCAAGGGACCGGAATGGGATGAGGCTGTGGGGTGCTCCGCCTGCGGGCTCGCCCAAGGAGCGGGTCGAGCTATTGCCTGAGCACGACGAAGCACCCAAGCAACCTCTCAGGGCAGAGATTGAGGCGGCAGCCATTCAGATCAGTATCAAGGGCGCAGGCGCAACGCGGCGCTTGACCCTGGCTGAGCGATTGACCAAGGCCAAAGCGGAACAATCGGGCATTATCGAACCGGTTTTCGATCCGCCTAAACCTACTCAGCCCATCCTACCTTCATCTCTACCTGATAACGCAGCCGAGATCAACGCTGAAGATCTACTCCAACCCACGTCACCCACATCTCCCGTGACAACGCTCGATGCCTCTCGCCGGTCCGTTTCCGGTCTCAAGGAAACTGTCAGAGCTCGACTGCGTCTCCGATTGAAGCTCGAGTCGGAGCGGGCGGATCTACGACATAATGTTGCTGAATCTAAAGCGCAGGAACTGCGCAGACGGCTACTGGAGGCGAAAGTCACGAGGCAGGCAGCAGAGACAGATGCGGTGTTACGGAAGATGGACAGGTTGGACAGGCAGAAGGAGGTCAGGCGGAGATTGATGGTGGAGAAGATGCTGCAGGCTGAGACGGAGGGTGAGAAACGGGCGAGAGAGCTCAAGGAGAGACTGTCGGCGGATAAGAGGAGGAAGATGTTGAGGGAGGTGTTGTTAGCGCGGAAGATAGGGCAAGAGGAAGGTGCGCAGGCGATCGAAGTTGGGGCGTGACACGGGATTTGTTACATGGCCTTGAGGTGCGAGGTATAAGTCGAGACGAATATTCATAAGCAGCACATTGATATCGCAGGTCGATGTGTACAACATGTATGAGAGTGCTGATCTACTGATACACCATAGGATGTGCTCCAGAGATTCCATCATGGCTGCTTTGGGATGTGATCCATGATCTGACTATCGAGCGCCTTGGTGTTGAGCAGATGGGGTCCAAGCTGATCAAGCCGAGTAACACCCAGCAACCGCATAGTTGTCTCGATCTCATCGCGCATGACTAATCATCAGTCCCATCCCTGCTAATGACCCGCGATAGACTTACTCTCAATAGCATGTGTCACACCCTCTTGACCATATGTCAACCCGTACAAGAATGGCCGACCCATTCCGACGCCCTTCGCACCGAGGCATAGAGCCTTGACAACATCCGTCCCTCGTCGGACACCGCCATCGAGGTATATCTCGCATTTCTCCATCACTTGTGGAGCGAGGCGGCGGAGTTCGAGCAGGGTGTATAGGGATGGAGGAGCTGTGTCCAACGCTCGACCACTACTTCATCAACACGCCAATTGGTGAAGATGAGGAGAAGTGACGTACCCGTGATTACTGAGATAGATGGCGTTGACGCCCAACTCTGCAGCTTTTATACAATCCTCAACGCTCTGAACACCCTTCAATCCAATAGGCAGATCCGTATGCTGTCTCAACCACTTGATGTCGTCCCAGCTCAGTTTGGGGTCAATGAAGCCACCGACAGATCGGCCAATACCGCCTCCTTTGGAGTCCTGGGCGATCTTACCGCCAGATACACCAGATGCCTGCAATTCAGCTAGAAGCCCGGCCTTACCCAATACATCAACTCACAACTTCAATCTCGGCGCGACTTCTCTCGTCCGCTTCGCGCTTTCCAGGAGCCGCAGCGTCTACAGTGACGAACAGCGCCTTCATCCCCAATCCATTGATCTGTTCGAGGAGTTTCTCCGTTTTGGGCCGATTACGATCAACGTAGAGCTGCATGAAGAACTTCTGGTCCGACTTGGTAGCGTTTGATACGATCTCAGCGAGGGGCGTTGAGGCGTTGGTAGAGACCTGCATGTCAGCTCGAGGAAAACCGACGAGCTTTATCTAGCTGACCATGTAGATGACGTTTGCGTCGCCCGCCGCTCGAGCCACGGCCCGTTCGGCCATAGGGTGCGCCAATCCTGCCATACCCGTCGGGCAAATGAAGAAGGGTAGACCGGCTTCTTGGCCCATCATTGTCGCTCGAGTGTCGCATTCCTCGACATTGACCAGTATTCTGGGTCGGAAGAGAATGTGGTTAAATGCTCGGCGATTCAAATCCAGTGCTGCTAGGTCAGCGAAAGGTGTTGATATCGAACGGGGTACACTGACTGTACTGGTCGGTTGCTCCGCTCGATATGTACGCCCAAGCTTTACTGGTGAGTTTGGCCTTTGCCGCTGCCTGGAAGGATTCAGCTCTTCCGGCTCGAAGGAAGTACGCATTTATCAGCTAACTCACATCGAAGTCTGGCAGTCCAATGATTTCCGCTAGATCAATCTCCCGCTCCTCACTGCCCTTTTTGGCTTCCGACGAAGAGCTCAAGGCCGCGGGAAGAGTCAATGGGTCCACTTCTCCAAGATACGCAGATGGATCTAGCCCATTCTCGATCGTACCGGGCGGATGTATAGGGTAGAAAATCGCAGAGGCATCTCGACCTGCTACGCGATGTATTGGGGCTGAACCTCCTGGATGACCAGACTGGGCAAACTGAAGTATAAGCTTCAACACTCAACATCGGTTCGGACCAAATCACTTCGGTCAGATCATACACCTTGCCGCCAAGCACGACCCAAAGATCATCCGGCGTATTGTGCTTCTGTACCTCTCCAAAGGGTATCAGGCCCCCACCTGAGGCTTGTAGCGCTGGGGGAGAGGGGTCGTCCACTGCCTCTTCATTCCGGATGCGCGGTAGCGTATAGGCTGCTCCGAGTGTCACAGCGAGCTATCTATCAGTCCCTGGTACGATCTGGAGAAGCGGAATGACCTACAGCCCCTCCCAGTTGCAATGCTAGCCTTACACGAGCTGCAGAGGCATCGTCAAGAGCTACCCTAGCGCTGTATCCTCGAGCACGCGCACAATCCGATGTCCGTGCGTAGAATCGAGAGCGGCAAAGGCGCGAAAATGAGCCGAAAGACCTTGACATTAAGAGTATATTGACGTGCGCGAGGATTCCAAGTGGAAAGTCTTATGCTGAGTCGCAGATGCTAGACAACCGCAGTGAGGTGCACTTGCTCTTTATGGTCTGCAAAGCGTTGATAAATCGCGAATGTCAGTGGACGATGGAAATCCAGCGCGCCGGGCCGGAAAGCGCCGGTATACGACGGTAAACATCGGCCGTCAATTACCGGCTTGGTACTGCGAGCTCCTCTCTCTCTTCTCGAGCTGTCTTCTGTGTATAAGACTGAGCAATAGCACTACAAACACAGCGCCGATCGATTCTAGCAATCCCACACTACCCAAAATGTCAAGACCCAACGTTCTTCTTTTCGGCCTCGGCGGTATCGGCGGAATCTACGCCTGCATCCTCCAGCTCTCGGGACAGTGCGACGTGTCCGTTGTAGCTCGGAGCAACTACGAAGCTGTCAAGAACAAGGGGTTCTACTTCATCAGTAACAAGTTTGGGAATCACGATGATATCAGATTCGCAGGTGGTAAGTTCCTCCTTTCCTATAGGGATGCCCTAAAGTGGCTGACTTCGCCAGTTTACAAGAGCTGCGAGGACGCCGCTGCGAGCGGTAAGAAATTCGACTACGGTACGTTCTGCTTCGCACCAAGGTGCGGACTAAGCTCATGATCAGTCTTCTGCGCCAACAAGGCTCTGCTAGATGCCAAGCCATCACTCTCTGAGCAGCTCAGCCCCGTCATTTCCGCCGAAACCTCCATTGTGCTTCTACAGAACGGCGTCGGCGCCGAGGCTCCCCTTCATGACTCCTTCCCCTCCAACACTATCATATCCGCTGTGGTCTGGTCTGGCGGTCGGGTTGCTCCCGTCAGGAATGGCCAAGCGGGTGTTGAAAACTTCAACCGAGAGGCTCTGACGATCGGTGTTGACTACAGAGAAGGAGGTGATAAGGCTGCGGAGGATGCCAAATTGAAGACTATCATTGCCATACTGGAGAAGGGCGGAAGTACCTGCAACGTAGTTGGAGATATTCAGTCTGAGCGATGGATCAAGGTCATCTGGTAAGTAATCGGCCATCGTTCCTGCCGGCATCCTTTACTGACCGCCAGGAACTGCTGCTGGAATTCCCTCACCACTGTGACCCGTCAACGCACTTCGACCTTCTTCCTCTCATCTGAGGAAGCCCTCCCATTATGCTTCACAGTCATGCGCGAGGTCGAGGCTGTCGCCAAAGCCAAGGGCTTGACCATTCCCGAGGGCACCGTCGACCGCTTGATCAAGGAGTGTACGGATGTCAAGGCCGGTCTACCGAGTTCGATGTTGTTCGACTGCCTTGCCCAGCGGGCAATGGAGGTTGAAGTGATTTTGGGCACACCATTGAAGGAGGGCAAGCGGTTGGGTGTTCCAGTTCCTACTTTGACTGCGTCAGTGTTATCTCGCGGTCCTTGATCAACGCTGATATTCAGTCTGTACACTATTGTCAAGGCTCTTGACTACGCCAATCTGCACCCCGACGAGATCGTCCTATAGAGGAGCATGTCTTTAGGCTGCGATGAGTGACAAGGAATGCAGATTTTATCAAGAAGCCACTGTGAAAAAATCCGCACCTTAGCAATCGACCTATGGGGATTCAGCTAACATTATAAATCTGTTGATGTTCTACGTCTTAGTCAGACCGCAAAAGAAGCAGAGAGCAGCAAGATGATGCACGGCCCCCTTTCAAATTTTCACCTGCCTTCCGTCGGAACCGCCACCCTCGGAGCATTATGACAAGCTATGGATGACAAATCGCATACCTCCTCACGCACGTTCGCTATTCTGCACCCATTCCACCAATAGATTTGCTTCATTCTATACGTTTCATCTTGTTTCCAGACACGGATGGTATGGAGCTCCATGGCTATAAATACCACTGACGACGTGCGCCCCACTCTCCGCCGACAACTTTTCCCTCTGCAAGCTCCGAATGGTTCCTGGTGGTATAAGGGATGGAAATTTTGAATGGCCTATACACTCCTATATTTCAACAAAACGCTCACTGCTTGACCTACTCACCCTCACGCAGGAATGTCGGCTGGCCCTCTCTCTGCGTTCAATACGCCAAATATACCCCCGAGAAATCCAACAGTCCCAGATACACTCGATGACACCGTCCTCGTCTCGCCTGCCGGCGGGAGCGATGCCTCCGATACCGATACTGTCCGCGGCAAGTTTGGGAAGGAGCACCCGCTGTATGATGATTTAGCGCCAGAGGACAGCTATCAGGATGGTGTCTACTGGGTAGGTCTGCTCTTTCACTCTTTGTGGTATACCTGCTGATAGACACAGGCGGATCTTCCATTCTCGGCTAGACAAAAATGGATCAACGCGCAGACCAACGCAGAAACCAAGCGGGAGGTATCGCACGTCTGGTCAATGTTCAAGAGGGATCCACTGTCTCCACTGGCAGCATACTCTAGACGATACGTCATGACTGGCTTTGGGCTCTTCACTGAGGGATACACGTCAGTGCTTTCGCTCGAGCAGAAGGACAGAGCTGAAAGAATAGTCTCTTCTCAATAGGGAATCTCTCGGCCCTCTATAGATCTGTCTGGCCGCAATGCTGGTCTACGCACGAAGTGTGCAGCGGCAATTGGGTGGCTGCGGTAGACTACCTCCAAATCATCGGTATCATCGTCGGACAGGTGATGGTGGGGTTTGAGGGTGATTGGGTTGGACGGAAAGTCGGGTTGGTGCAGGACGCGCTGATAATGACGCGTAAGTTTCTTCTTGCTTCTGTTGAAGAAGCTTCGACTGACCTAACAAGTCGGCCTGGTCATGCTCACCGCATCCTGGGGAGTTGACCTGAATGGTTGGGTGATCTGCTACGGGTGGTGTCAGTTCATCTACGGAATCGGAGTGAGTCATGCTCTCATGCGATGATGGTACAACGCTGATCTTCAGGTTGGTGGAGAATACCCCATGACGTCCACCACCGCACTGGAGTCAACACGAGGAGCCCATGCGCAGAGGGATGATAAACTTCACCGTGGTCGAAACGTCGTTCTCGCCTTCCTAATGCAGGGTGAGTGGTCCACTGCGGAATGTCTTCATGGCTAGGCTCATGTTTCAGGTTGGGGCCAGCTATTCAACCAGGGTCTCCTTATTATCCTCCTTCTCATTTTCCATGGCGGAGGAAATCCACCGTGAGTCAGATCCAGTAGAAGTCTGAAATATGCCTGATTATCAGGTATGGTCAAGTCGCTGCTCAATGGACTTTCCGAGTTTCATTCGGTATAATGGCAGCTATGACTCTATGGCTCGGTACGCATCCCCTGTCCCCACGGTTAACTGTTTCTGACTTAGCAGCGTACTACCGATACTACCGCAAAGTCTACTCCTCAGCTGCACTCCGCAAATCAAAGAAGAACGCACATGTCAATCAGTCAGGCTATGACATTGTCTCGCTCAAGCTCGTTTGCTCCCACTTTGGAGGTCGTATGGTTGGATCAACCATGGGCTGGCTGTTCAACGATTTCCTCGTATGTCATTTTACTTATTCTGATCGGCACCCAGTCTGACAATCTTAGTTCTACGGCAACAAGCTATTCGCCTCCACCTTCATCGCCATCATCTCCCCCAGTGCCGCCAACAACGTCATTGTCTCCTGGAATTGGAACTTGGTCAATATCGGTGTCTCTCTCGTTGGATACTACCTCGCTGCGCTATTTATCGATCACAAGATGTACGGGCGAAGGAGAATGCAGATTGTCGGTTTCTTAGGCGACGGAATCCTCTTCTTGATCAGTGCAAGTGAGTAATCCTCCTTACGATCAAAGTGCTTAGGCTGACCCTGTAGTTTGGTATGAAGAACTCCGATCACCGGGCCGTATCGCAGGCTTTCAAACAATCTACTACCTCTCCTCATTCTTCCAGCAATTCGGACCGAATTGCACAACCTTCCTCCTTGCAGCTGAGATCTTCCCCATTTCCGTCCGTGCAACCGCCCATGGCCTTTCTGCAGCTGCAGGCAAAGTCGGCGCACTCCTACCTGCAGTAATCTACAATTACGTCGATGGCCGAACTCGATTCTGGATCGTATGCTGGTTCGGCTTCGCGGGATGGATCGTCACCCTCATCTTCATCCCTGATACTACCGGCCTAGATCTTCGCGAGCAGGACCGGTACTGGACGTTCGTTCGAGCTGGACGGGCGGGAGAGTACAGGGGTATCGCAGTCCACCCGAGACATTTGAGCTGGTATGAGCGAGTGGTGCTCAAGCGGCATCTGGCGTATGACGCGGAGAAGGATAGGGAGATGCGGGTGCAGGAGCTACGGGTCGCGTATGAGGAGAAGGAGGCGGCGAGTACAAAGGAGAAGACTAAGGAGGAGGAGATTGAGGATGAGGCAGAGGAGGATCTGCTCAGTTCTAACGCGAGTAGCTACTTTGCTAGTAAGTCTGATTGTTCTTCGGGCTACGGGTGCCAGAGCTGATGATGTAGGTGAACGCACAGAGAAGAAGTCGCGGACAGTCAGCTGAAGCGGTACATACCCATGCATCATTGTATCCTCTGTGAAGGTCTTCTCATGCTGCAGAGATCGGCCCAATCTTGCAACATCACAGATGTAACATCTCACAAGATACCAAAATGAGCCGCAGACAAATTGGACAATCTCACACCACAACACCACCCACATTCCCATCCGCCCCGACACCATCCAAAGACTTGTATCCACGCCTAATTGAAGCGGACCTGTGACACGATATGATTCTCCTCGATATCCGGCATCTGACGATAGTTGGCATCCTGTCCATCAATTGTGACGGACTCGAGCTCGTTTCCATGTCCTCGTTTACGTTGGACCCCACCGTCAAACTGAAGATATCAGCTTGCAACTATCAAATGATGAATAGGAACGTACGATGCTCAACTCGTCCCTCTCCGCGTACGTCTCTGTGGCGACGTGGACTTCCATAGTAGGTTGCTTATTGCGGGATTTAAGAGCGTAGGTGTTGTTGCCCTGATGAATTAGCGAAAATAGCATTGGTGGAAGAAGCAGTACTCACTCCGACCGCCGAGCTAGTTTCGAGCTCCCGACGAAGGGTGAACTTGGTGTTGAGAACAGCGACGAGGCAGATCGCAAAGACTTTGGCG
Source organism: Dioszegia aurantiaca (assembly GCA_001600655.1). NCBI lineage: Eukaryota > Fungi > Basidiomycota > Tremellomycetes > Tremellales > Bulleribasidiaceae > Dioszegia > Dioszegia aurantiaca. The sequence goes on from BCKN01000015.1 coordinate 231,739, forward strand.
GAGAAGACGAAGAAGACGGGCCAGGCAGTGGATGTATCGGCGACGTAGGTGATGAGGAAGGCTAAAGATCTGAGAAGATCAGCATTGGGATCGTTAAAAAGATGCGAAAGGAACGACGTACAGAGCTGTTGGAGGCAGTTGAGTCTCAGCAGTGAGAACAAGGAGCTGCATCATAAGAGCGTCGGTCTGACTCCATCCTGTCTTGGACTTGTATAGGAAGATGGCAATGACGGTGGTGGTGAGGAGATCGCAGGCTAGATGACACCCGAGCTGAACAGATTAGCGTGAATAGCTTATGAAAATGATCATGATGTACTTACCCAGACACAAGAGACGGCGATGAATGTGGATGTACCGTACAGAGTGGTAGCGATGGCCTTGGCGGTGATACCGAGGCATAGCGAGGCGAGACTATGTCAATCAGCATGTATCTGCGGTGTAGAATCAGATCAATATAAGACTTACAGCAATGTGCCCAGAGCTACAGCGAGGAAGGGGTTCTTGTTGGACATGCGCCAGGCTCTCTCAGCGAAGAATGTCTACGACTTTCAGCATTGACATGAGCGGGTAGATGACTGGAATGTACTCACCGACACTGGGAATCGGACCATGGCGTCTATGAGGTAGAAGTAGCTGGCGACTATTCCCATCAGCGCCAAATCCCGGCCTGGACGGCTAATCAGTGCTGTTGACTCACAATCAACGCTAAGGAACTGCCGGTACCGCCCAAAGTTCGTCGAGAACATGTTCATGTTCCATACTACCAAACTACGAGTTAGCTGTGGATCGCTTCTGTACTCACAAGATTGTGATTCCAATGTTGAGTATAAAGATGTAAATCTACCCATGTCATCAGCCGGTGCTAGCAGATACGTTCCCAAGAGCACGAAAACACTCACAACTAGTATCTTGGTCCACAGCCGCTCCTTCTTGTAGCAGTAAGTATGCCATCGGCTAATTTGCATAATCAGGACGCCAAGTAGCAAGCAGTCCATGAATAAACTGAGTTGTCAGAAAATCTTCTCTCGAGTTGACCAGAGACACTCCATGACTTACCCTAAGATATAAGGAGCGAGATTGGCGCCTGTGTTCCCACCCAGGAGCGCAAACCCGACCTGGTCCAACTCCTTAGGCGAGAGATACTTGAAGTCGGAGAATGTGAGATTCGACATTGCGGCAAGAACTTTTTGGCGGAAAAGGACAAGGAATTTTGCGGATGTGGGAGTGTAGGCACAAAGCGGCAGAAAGGGGGAAGAGCCAGCACATTCCCTCGTCCGCTGTCCTCCTATGTATCTCCTTGCATCTCCCCCTCGCCATCACTCACTCCCTGTAGGCATGGACCTCGTCTGAACTTTGATGTTGTCAGGGTTGAAATGAGATGAAACGCTGTAAATACACCCAAACTATCATCATCGGCTTTCGGTACCGTATTCGAGGGGACCGTGACCGTGGCGTTGTGTGTTGTGCGCGTGTGCGATTGAGGAGGTTGGCTCGTGCGGTAGATGGTATCTTGAAGCTTGTTTCGGGTTCAGCGGGAGTGAGTGGTGCAGTGAAATGGGTGACATCCTCCTCCTTTGGCCCGGTAGGATCGATCTCAGGCTAGGTTTGCGCCTCTCAGCACGGTCAGAAATCGCAGGTATATCGACGTGCCAGCTGTCGTGAACCCAAGAGCGGAATGTGATGGTACGACGCCTTGATAGTTTCATCTTTACAGCAGAGCCTGCTGGATGTGATCTGTTTCCGACGGAAAGAGGCCCGGTGGATGTCGGAGGGAAGACGTGGAGGGCCGTCAAGCAAGATGAACTCAGGTGCATCTCATCGTACCACCCAGAAGATTTACATTATACACAAGGCTTTGTCTGCGCCGTATATCAGATACCCTGACATTCATCTGAGCTCCACGCTCCGGCCCTCCTGTCTCCCCAACCCGGTAATCCCCATCACACCAACCTGATCTCCGACGTGTTCAGATCCTTCGAATCCTCATGACCATCCTGAAGCGACTCGGTTGAGTCTGCAAGAGTTCCGCCTGCGCCACGCACCCGAGCCGAGCGCTTCTTATCTCTTGGATCCGCAGCTTGTGCCTGAAGTATCAGCTGATGACAATCAGAGGTATCTGGATGCGACTCGACTGACATAGGTGTATGTCTCCGTGGTGACATTGATGGATGTAGCGGGTATGGTACGGCGAGATCGGACATCGTCTTTCTGAGACTGCAGGTGTCAGTGTCTACCGGTTTGACAAGAGTGCGGCGGACTTACCCAAGTCGAGGATGCCTCCGCTACACCTCGAGCAGATAGATGATACCGATGATTGAGAGCAGTATAGAAGCACAGAATATATAGTAGAGCAAGTCCACTGGTTCGTCAGCCCCAGTCAAGATTCATGATGCATTGTCGAGGCTCAAGTGCTTACATGAAGAGCGCTCTGTATCCTTTAGAAGCGGCAAGATAGACAACCAAAGAAGCGATAGAGACCAAGGTGGGTGATAATTGAGTCTGGATGGCGAGACTGTAGCTTGTCAACTCTTCACATCGATCGTGCCAAGACGGCATGGATGCATGACCGAGACTTACCTCCGAAAGGAACGGTTCATCACTTCATCGTCGGACTTGGAAGTCTTGAGCTTGGCAAAGAGAAGTGTTGTCACTGTGACATTGGTGGCCACCTGACCAGCGAGCTAGACGGTCAGTAAGCGATGTGTTGATTCATAAGATGACAGGTCGACTCACCCAGAGGGAATTGAAGACGTGCCCAAGCTGCAGAATGTCAGCACGACCTCTATCCTTCAACACATCTCAAGACTCACATTGCTCCCCTGGGCATCGGCAGCTGTACTCATAGCTACGACCGTAGCCCCAATAGCTCCAGCGGTTGTACATAGCCTATGATCAGCGTCAGACAATCCTCACGGATGGGCATGACTCACATGACCACTACCAGTGGAATGGCGATGTACAATGGTCGACCATGAAGGACCCAGGCGCGGACCCCAAAGCTACCAGTGACGAGGACATGGGCTGTGATCTCGAGAATGTAGATGCCAGTACTCCCTATGGGTCAGACCTGCCAGCTCGCAAGTGGGAAAACGCACATTTCGCAGACTCCGCAGTAGGGAATTTTCCAAATTCGAAGGTGAACTCCCTCATTGTATTAGTCACCGCACTGCAAGAGATCAGCTACCCTATTGATCGTTTGTACGCGCAGAAGAACTCACAAACTCATCGTTGCCAAAGCTACAAGAGCAGTAGCTATCTATGATCGTCAGTCGCGTGTTTCATTATTGAGTTGCTCGGGACGAACGACCAATATCCGAGTACCTCTCCCATCTGTACCATAGCTGAATTGAAGATATCGAGTGAAAGAGATCAAGCAGCAGCCGAAAAGGATTGACGTGTAGATGAACCTGGCGGAGGATCAGCACAAGCAAGCTGGATCGGTGAAGAGGGAGGCACTCACCCAAGTAAGAAGGGAGTTTTGATGGCTTCAACACCTGAAAAGGTGTCTGGTGTCATCTCCATTCTAGCAGGTACTCGTTTTGAGAGGGAGATGATAGATCAGAAGGGAGAGATGTTGGAGTCCAGCAGCCAAGTGGACATGGGTAAACGAGCGGCAGTGTTGCTGACAGTTGGTGAGAATTTGACAAGCCACTGATTAGAGTTGCGGCACATACCAACTATCCCGATCGTATAGGCTCAGGAGCTCAGATCTCGAAGCTTATCCACTTGCCCACCAACATTTCAATGTCAGTTTCTTGGAGACCCTCGAAGTAGACTCAGGGTAGCATATGGTAGCGTGCGGAAACCATGATCGCCGATTGTACCCTGCTGTTAAGGCCGCTCATGGTGAATGTTCGGTAACAAAGGGCGTCCAAGCGGTGTGGTGAGATACAGTTCTGAATGCCAAGTCGTCCGAGCGCCGTACGTGCCGCCATCAAGCGACATCATCGGGCTTTACTTGTCTGGTACGTCGATGGGAACCGATGAGCGCTGAGAAGCTCCAGCTGTTGCAAGAGCACAGAGTGAATAGTGTGAGAAGGGTGTCAAGTATCATATATCAGGATGGCAGCTTGGGTGGTGTGCTCGGAGAGCCGAGAGCCCTTTACGGCAGTGGTTTCTGCATTGGCTTCTCTCTACAACTAGCGCCACCCCATGGGGGATACCGGAGGCCTGAGCCCCGGCCCGCAGCTCTGCTCGCTACGATAGCAGATGCATAGCTGTCTCACACTAGTCTAGTCTTTGAAGCATTGCACACTCGTACCTCATCGGCATCCTGCCCATCCAGCTGTAACGAATCTGTTGAATCGTCCAGTCTCCCTTGCTGCTGACGCTTCGTTTCAGTGACGGCAGGCTTCATCCAGCTGGCTTCGTTGTCGATGACCTCGATGGTAGAGGCCTATATCTCAGCGGTATTCCGCTGCAAGGTAGAAGATAGTGTAAAACTTACCTGATTGTACGTCTCCGTAGTGACATTTATTGATGGCGGTAATGAACGGCGCTTGCCTGTACTGTCGTCTTTCTACCAATATCAGCTTATGCAATTGGATGAAGGCGGTAGAAACTGACTCTGGGATGAGATGACTCGCTCCGGATAAAAGCAGCAATTGTATAGCGGCTATTAAGAGCTGCGAAGAAGCACAGGACGTATATTTGGCCGAAAAATCTGTAATCCATGTCAGCCATTTGAGCGGGCTTCAAGTAGGACGTAACTTAGTCTACTCACACGAAAGCCAAGATGTAAGTGGGGTATGGGGCAGCGGCATAAGTGATCAAGAAGGCTATCGCGCAGAATGACGGCGGAGATTGAGTCTGAATACCGATACTGTGGAGGTCAGCGCTATCACTGTGCCGTGAGGATGTGAGAACTTACATCATGAGCTGATGGATTATGGAGTCGGTCGTACGCCAACCAGTCCGAGAACCCAAGAGCTTGACGACGATAAGGATACTGATGGTGATATCGCCGACCATCTGACCGATAAGGAGGATGTAGGTGAAAATCGCGTCAAGCTGGGATGCGTCAGCTCTGGAATTAAGTGTAGTGATCATGCCAGATTTACCTGTGTTCGGGTGCCCAAGGGCGCTATGATGTGAGCGGCAGCTGCGCCTGCTGCACCTACGGCGGTGGCGGATCTGCATTGTCAGCAGGCTCACGAGCGGTCAACGAGAGATCAGCCTGCAGACCTGCGAGACTTACATGAGCAGAGTAAGGATGACAGCTAGAAACACTGGTCGCTTGTACATCAACCAAGCCCGCCTTGCGAAATAGCCCTGCCAAATCAGCCACATCTATGGAGCGAGAGACGGCCGACTTACAGCGACGAGAGCATGAGTTATTCCGCCGATGACATAGTGCATGCTATCCCCTGCAGTCTTGTCAGCGACTGCCATGTCGCCTATCGGCACAGAATTGTCGCACATTTCGCATCATCCCGTACCGGCTTGAGTCCAAATCGAAAAGCAAAAGCTCTCATGTTGTAGGCTAGGGAGCTGTAGTTGAGTCAACACTCAGCAGGCGACATGTGGACGTTATATGCCGATGCTCACAATATCACATCCAGCACTGCTATCGACGCGACAGACCACTTGCGTTTTCAGCTCTATCGCCATCTCAGGTGATGGTCTACAGTGAACTTACAACCATGATCCGGGTACCTCTGCGATCTGTAGCATAGCTGAATTGCAGGTAATTGACAAAGGCGAATAAGCTAGAGCCGAATAATAGCGTGGTGATGATGAAGCTGCAGCAGACTTCAGCTAAATAATTTCCTCATAGTTATGTGGCGAAATGAGAGTGCTCACCCGAGAAGTATCGGAAACTTGTAATGCACAATCGGAGGGAACGTCTCTGGGCTGAACTCCATTGCTAGGAGGCGTCGAGCGTAGTCTGGCGCAGTTGATTGATGGACAGCTTTGAGCGCCAATCTGCGGTAGGTGAGACAATTTCACAAGTCAGTCGGACGTCTTCTTCGCAGTGATGATGACGCGATCACAGCGAGACGTGCAGCACCTCAAGATGCGCCCCTAAAGCTAGAGCAACATCATTGACTAATGCCGACGCGCGAGGCGGAGGCGAGTTAGAGAGATTTAAGCTCGGTCAACATCCGCTTCGGAGAAGGCGGGGTCGTGCGTCTGCGGCTGGCTGCGGGTCGAGAAGCTGACATCTCAGTTGCACTGAGATAGAGTGCGAGATGAAACCGATTGATTGGAGGACAGGCTGTGTGGAGGGACATATGCCATGGGGAGAGATATGGGGTACCGAAAGGACATCCGAAGGGAAGGGAAGGAGTCCGAGCCTCACAGTGACTCGGGGGATTCTCGGCGGAAAGCGAGTGCGGACGGACCATCCAGTTGCTCTCTCTCTGAGTCAAATCACCGTTCAATATGAAGCCCATTACAACTAATTACACCAATCTGACTTCCGAATTGTTATAGTCCTTCAGATCCTCCTGCCCCTCATGCAGTGAATCGACCGACTCCACAAGTCGACCAGCGCCACGCTCCGCTTGTCGACGCTTCGTCCCCGCACCCAGATCTGCCATGGCCGCCTATGTTCATCAGCTATGCTTCCGTTGCTGGCATGATATGGGATAGCTTACATGGGTATATATCTCAGTGGTGATGTGGATGCTCGGGGGTAGTGTTCGTCGGGACTCGACCTAGAGGGGCGTCAGCGACGGTGACCCCCCGTAACATGGCTGACAAGATGACTGACCTTGTCCGATTCCATATGAGCTGACATGGTGTGCCGTGATTGCAAGGCAGCGAAGAGGGAAAGTACGTAGATCATCGGAATAAATCTAACGGATCAGCAAAGCTAAGTTGCTGGTCGCTACAAGCGGGACTCACGAATAGGCGAGAATGTAGGACTGGTACGGCGCTCCGACATACGTGATGAGAAAAGCTATTGCTCTGCCATTAGCCTACAGCGCCTCGCCTCTAGGTTCAAGCTCACGTTATTGCCGGAGGAGCTTGAGCTTCAACAACTAGCCTATAGACGTCAGGAAGAATCAATCTCGAGTCATTGGGACCAACAGTGGACTCACACTATCAGTTTGTGTATGAGGGAATCTGTCCGTACCCAGCCACTTTTGGACATATACAGCTTAGTTGTGATAAGAGCAGTAATGCTGACGTCGCCGACGGTGATGCTGATGAAGAGGAAGTAATTGAAGATGTCCTCCGTCTGGCACTGTCAGCAACACAGCAATCTAGGAGTAAGACCATGACTCGCCTTACTCCGTACTCCAGCTCCTTCAGTCATACCGCTGATCGCGGCGCCGAGGGCACCCACAGCGGTCGTAAGACTGAACCGTTAGCCACATCCCTGATGTAGCTGCGTATACCCAACGCACATGAGAGCGGTGAGGATGACTCCGAGGTACACAGGGCGATTGAAGATTTTCCAAGCTCTACGAGCGAAGAAGCCCTTCGGATCAGTGAAGCACCCTCCTTGGACAAGCTGGACTTACTCCGGCAAGGACGTGGGCGACTCCCCCCAGCAGGTAAGATGCCGAGTCGACTGCATAGTCAGCATCATCTCATTGCTTAGATATCAGATCTACGCACACCTCGCATCGTCCGCATTGGACTCCTCACCAAAACGAAAGGCGAAATGCCGCATAGCTCGACAGACCGCACTGAATCAGATTAGCCATCACACTCATCCTAGAAGCAATAAAACGCTCACAATATCATAGCTGCCAGACCTACGAAGGCAGTAGCGAACTGATCCATCAGCCATACCGCTCCACCACGATTTCGGTCGCAAGGACTTACGGCTAGTATTCTGGTTCCCTTCCGGTCCGTCGGATAGCTGAATTGTAGATAGTTGACAAACAGCATGATACTGGCGCCATATAAGAGGGCAGTCAAGATGAAGCTGATGGCGAAGTCAGCGCACAGGATCCCGGATTTCGCTACGCGCTCCACCTCTCTTCTTGGCTTTCAGAGATCGATTGAATAACTCACCCAGCTAGCAAAGGGCCCTGGTAGTACCTCATATCAGGAAACACATCTGGGTTGTACTCCATGGCGTGTGCCAGTGCGCAGATAGATCTGGGTGGGATGAAAAGGCCGTGAGATGCTCCGAAGCGCTTAAGCGGGCGGTCAGAATCAGTCGTGAGTATGCGGAGGGTGACGCCGCTGCCGTTCTTGAATCATTCGATTCGGTCCATCGTCCGGCCCTCCCTCTCTTCCTGTGAAGTACTTTACTCGCTTCCCTGCACGGATCAATCCAATAAAACACACATACACGCAAACCTTCGATACGTCCGAGCGTGCTTCCTCCGCTGTCCCTCCGCGTTTCACTTGGCTTGATGGCGTTCACTCGGGATTATTCTCGGCCGTATGTAGGCAGTTGTACATCGTCTTGGCTGTGAGTAGCGGAGAGCAGTCCACTGGTGGAGCTATAAGTTCATATTGTTTGTCACTAAATGTCACTTGCGAGCGTGCTTGATGATAGCCAGTGAGCAGGCCGCGTAACCAGGAGGCTCAGATAAACAAACGAGGGATGTACCCTAGGGTACTGGCAAGCTGAATATGGCTCGCATACCTTCGACAACTATACATAGAGCTGAACCAGCCCATCGAGCCCTCGAGATCTACATAGACCATCCCGTCATTAAACAAGCCTAATCTCGGAAGTATTGTAGTCCTTCGAATCATCCTGGACATCCTGGAGTGAATCGGTAGAATCGGCGGAGGCGAGTCGGCCTGTGCCTGCACCTCGCTGGGCGGTGGGTTTTCTGCTGAAGTCGTTGTCGTCTCCGGCCTTTTGTCTCAGCTGGAGAAGCGGGAGCACTGGGGAATCGTACTTACATGGGTGTAAATCTCAGTGGTGACGTTGATAGCTGTAGGAGCGCGTCGACCTGCCAATTCGCCGTCTTTCTCTTTCTGGCTCACTTCAGCGCTTCAATCCTCTGCGGCGAATGAATGTAGGGTGCAACATAGCTTACCCGGAGATGAGACGACTCCGACGACATCTTTGCTGAGATTGTGTATCGAGCGTTCAGAGCCGCAAAGAAGCACAATACGTATGCTTGCGGAAAGAAGCTGTGGAGAATCAGCAAAACTCTTAGTAGTCGAGCTGTAGACCGTGATGACATACGTGAAGGCCAGAATGTAGGTAGGGAAGGGAGCGGCAACAAATGTGATCAGAAAGGCAATGGCGATGATGCTCGGCGGTAGTTGCGTTTCGATACCAATCCTGAGCATAAATCAGCTGATGGAGACCATGAATGTATTTGGTTGATACTCACACGACAAGCTTGCGAATGACTGAATCAGTCGTCTTCCATCCCGTTCGTGACGTCAAAAGCTTGAGGACGATGAGCAGACTGATCATGAGATCTCCGACCATTTGGCTGATGAGCAGAATGTGGTTGAAGACAATGTCCAGCTAAGCCAGGTCAGCTGGAGGTCACTCATCTTCAATTCAAAACAACTGCACTCACATGAGTGCGAGTACCCAATGGCGCCATGACGTGAGAGACCGCCGCGCCAGTAGCTCCGACAGCGGTCGTAGCTCTGTTACTGTCAGACTCGATCGATGAAGAAACAACTGATGGCTCACAGAAGTGCGGTAAGTCCAACAGCCATATACAAGGGACGATTGTACATCAGCCAAGCCCTCCTAGCGAAGAAGCCCTAAACGAAGGTCAGCTGAGGTGTCTCGAGCTGCAAGAACAGGCCGATCTTACGGCCACTGAAGCATGCGCCAGAGCTCCGAGAACATAGTTTAGGCAGTTCCCTATAGATATCAGCTTGACATTACCAAGCGGAAGATGTACAGCTACAGTAGCGCTTACATTTAGCATCGTCCACCATGGGCCGTAAGCCGAATCGAGTGGTGAAGGTTCTCAAATTCCACGCCAGGGAGCTGCACATGATCAGCTTCGGTCGCTCGTGTGACTTTGCAGAGCAAACTGACAAGACGATCTGCATCAAGGCGATTGTAGCTACGGCCAACTACATTCATCAGCCTTCAGCCTAAACATGGCTAGTCAGATCGAATCTCACTCACAGCCATGACTCTCGTTCCTAGACGATCGCTAACCCAGCTGAATTGGAGGTAGTTGATGAAGGCCAATACACTTGACCCGAACAAGATGATAGACATGATGAATCTCAGTGGGGATCAGCATACGGCGCTCACGGGATCTCGGATAGGCACGCAGAGACTCACCCAATTAGGACCGGTCCCTTGACGTGCGAGACCGTAGGGAAGGTGTCTGGGTTGAATTCCATGATGGATGGAATTCGAGTGCAAGTATAGGTTCCTTGAGGAGAAACTGAGGACGTCAGAATCGTAGAAATGGAAAGAGAGCCACTCACCAAGGCCATCCTGAGCAAGTTGCGCAACCCGCTCCTATCACCACCGATGCGGCCCGCAATCCTTCTGCGCTCGGACGCAGCTTCTTCGCTTCGAGTGGTAACACGCCGAGTGATTGAAAATCCAAACTCAGTATCCCCATATCCAATCGAAGATTCTACGCAACAGCGGTCCATGCGTTCGTTTCAGGTACAATCGATTTCCGTCAACCTTGCTTGGTCTGCGCTGGAGGTGCGGTAAGCTGGAGCGCCGGCCGTATCGAAACGAGTACATCCTTAGTTTACCTTCACGACCGGTAGTTTTCAACTCGGACGAAGAACATAGCGTTCCGAAATAGACGGATGTCCCGGCCGGGTGAGGAGAGTTAGACGCCGAAGTGTTGCGATTTTGAGGGTTTCCGCCTTGCGCTCAGATCATTCCTCGCAATATTTCGACTACGACGCCAACCCAGATAAGGCGACAAGTGGTACGGAGCGGCATCATTAGTGCCGGTCCGGTGTGCGGTCCGGAGCGGAGCGGGGACGCGTGAGTTTGAACCTTGGTTCGAGGGTGCTGTTGGTCGACTATGTAACAGCCAGAGAGGCAGCTTGATGGTAAGCGGCCCGTCATTCGTTCTTGTTATCCTTACTCCGGTGCAGAAGCTCGATAGCGGTTATGAATGTGTCCTGATACGCCGTCATGTTCGACCTGTACACTTAATACGAGGCAGACTAATGCGAGTGATATAGGTGAAGGCATCATAAGGTTGAGTTTGACATTTGACAGCCCGAGAACGGGTGGAATTGATGATTACGGCATGGAAGGAACGAGAGAAGCCTTGAGGTGACTGAGCGCATTGAGCTCCCGGATTACCCGTTTGCGAGCCCTACCAAGTATATCATCAACCTCTTACAAAAACCGCCATCAAGTGCAGAGACAGGACCCCCCCCCCCCCTAAAACTCTACACCAGCTGGATCTCGGATGTACTGAGAACATCTTTAGAATCCTCATCCTCATCCTGAACAGAATTTGCACTCTCATCAAATCTGCCTGTTCCCCACTGAATGGCACGCCGCATATCCTGCACTGGATCTGGTCCACCATTCTATATTTATCAGCATCTTTCTAGCCTGACACGACAACCGACGAAGCAGACGTACATGGGTGTAGGTCTCAGTAGTGATCTGGATACTAGTCGCGAGATGCCGGCGATGTGAAGATCGAGATATGACTGCTTCTTGAACCTGAGAAGAATCAGCGAGTTGCCGGGGAGACGGTTTTGATGTAGAGGTCTATATATACCTTTTCCGATTGCATTTTGGCTGAGAGGTTATATCGACAATTGAGAGCAGCGAAGAATCCCAGGGCATAGACGACGGGGAAGCATTGGAAGGCGAGGACGTATGAGCCATAAGGCGCCGTGAGCAAGGTCACGAGGAATGCGATTGCCCTTGGAGCTCATCAGCGCGAAAGACGGGAGGCATGAAGAGAGGAACATACATCAAGGCAGGAGGTAATTGAGTTTCAATCCCGATACTGCGCCATCAGCACCAGTCTTGTTCACACCAAATAGGTCCAATCTCACATGACGAGTTTGCCGAGTATAGAGTCGGTATTGCTTAACCCGGTTTTCGATCTCAGCAGTTTCGTAATGATGAAGATTGTGATACCGACATCACTGATCATTTGACCAATGAACTTGGGAATGAGCTGAAGTCGATATACCAGAAGCAGAGATAGCTTACCATGATCAAATTGAAAGTCACGTCCAACTTACATCGGTCAGCCTTGACAAATACTCCATGCGATCGGCGAACCGACGACTTACTATGCTCTGCGTCCCAAAGTCCGCCATGACATGAGCAGCTGATGCGCCAATGGACCCAACTGCTGTGAATGATCTACATTGATCAGCTCAGACTGCGCACAGGACATATCAGGACGGGGAATAAGCTGACATGACTGCAATGAAGCCAATTGCCATATACCTTGGACGGTCGTACATCTTCCAGCATCTCATTGCGAAGAATCCGGCGACGAGTACGTGGCTGACTCCGCCCAATATATAGGATACGCTGTCCCCTGATTGTCGCTCAGCTCACTTCTCCACGACATGAGCATCCGGATGAGATACATACATTTGGCGTCATCCGTGTTCGGCGATCGGCCGAATCGGAATGCAAAAGTGCGCATGGTGAACATTACTCCACTGTAATGTCAGTAAGACTTATGTGGAAAGATGGGGCAGTCTTTCTCACTAGATCATGGTCAATACAGCTATAATAGCTACCATCCACTATAGGCATCAGCAATACGCTCAGTCAAAGTCGGCGATGGGATGTACGTACCGCCAACAGCCTCGTACCGAGTCGATCAGTGGAGAAGCTGAACTGGAGATAGGTCATGAAAGCCGATAAGCAACATCCAAACAGAATTGTTGTAAAGACGAATCTGGCGGATTTAGCTACTTCAAAGTCATGAAGTACTGAGAAAACAGACAGTGGACTTACCCCATCAAGATTGGCCCTTTCCAGTGCGCAACATCAGGCATCAGATCCGGTGTAACGTCCATCCTGATGACTGTCCAGAGGATAGCCTGCGCGCTGAGTATCTTGAGGCATTCCAGGAATGCGATGTTCTGGTATCTATAGGCCGTCAAGACCTTCCGAGGAATGCGGACTTCCATCAGTGCCATCGTGTAGGTTACGCCATCGGCATAGCGATTAGAGCTTGAAGCATGATGAATGTGCTCGACAGGTTTTGGTTGGTCCGGAGAGTATTTTGGCTCAGTGTCCAAGCGGGATGTCGCAAGAATTCTGCGTCCGAGGCCATATGATCTCTATCTGTGGGCAGGATGGTCGCCGCGCTTACGGGCTGTCCTGATGATGAACACGCCATGGGAGACCATGGGAGGACTGATGGATGAATAGAATACAGCTGCCGACAGTCGTAAGAATTGCTCGTCATTGTCAGTATTGTAAGGCATCCGAAAACATCAACAGGTACGTCGGGTGCTTGCCTTTGCGGGAGAGATGTCGCCTGGCGAAGATCCGCCATGGGTCAATGCGCAGTGGCTGTTCGCAGTGGCTTCGTCCACCTACAAGGATATACCTGCGAGGATTATATGATAGACAGTAAGATGAGAGGTCTACCAACTGGCCAACTGGCACAAAACGATTTCTGACTCCGCTGGCTGACCGAAGAGGCTGAGCCTAACCTTTTATCCCTCATCCATCCGCACCTTTATATGATGCCTGGCCCTGACAACCAGCCTACCCGGACCTCCTCCACTGCATCAGTGGATCGTACGAAAGAAGAAGACCCTTCAAATCAGGAGTCAGGGCCAAGATCCCAAACCGCACCCACCGCCGATGCTCGAACTGAGTACGACCGAATGATCTCCGGCGAGCCATACCTCGCCATGACCGACCCCGCCCTCCTTCTCGGTCGTCTACGCGTCAGGCGGCCTGTGCAGGCGTACAATAACTACCCCTGGCCTGACTCAACGACAACTGACGATTACTTCGGTCCCGATGAGCGTCGGGCATTACTGGCTGATGTCTTCGGGCTGACGGTAGATGAGGTCAAGGCGAAGCCTTTGGAGATTGAGCCTCCGTTCTACGTCGACTATGTAAGTCCAACTTGCTGCGTTCCAGTGAAAGAAAGAAAAAAAAAGAGCTGATAGATTAGGGCACGAATGTAACCTTCGAAGGATCCTTCTACGCCAATATGGATCTCATCCTCCTCGATGGCGCTCCCATCAAGATCGGTACGCGCGTCTTGTGTGGTCCCCGTGTTGGTTTATATGCTGCTACGCACAGTACAGACGTGGATGAGAGGCAGGGTGGATACGAGCGCGCATACCCCATTGAGATAGGGGATGATTGCTGGATCGGCGGTGGAGCAATCATCAATGGACCTACCAAGATTGGAAAGGGGTGTACTGTTGCCGCAGGGGCTGTAGTGAGTCTTCCCTACTCTAATCTCGTCTTCTTATCAGCACTCATCGATTCAGGTGCGAGGAGATTTTCCCGACTACTGTGTCATCGGCGGCGTTCCGGCAAAAATCATCAAACGTCTGGATCCTCCGACAGGCTTACACGACCTCAACAACTATCGTTAGCAGCGAGATCGTGGTCTGTTCAATGTAGCCTACTCTCCTAACCCGATGGCAGCGCGTCCTTGGGGGCCGGTCTGAAGGGATGGGGAATCTGCTGTCTTTGTCGCCAAGCCAAGCCAAATGCATCCTTCGTCAACGGACGTTGGATGAACGTCTATAAATCGACTGAATAATGAGTGTACTAGACTCCATTGTCCGTCTTCATACAGCCTATAAGCGACCAAGTAAGTCTCTTTCCTGCTTCAGTGTATTGGCAGCAAGCGCTGATCACTAGTTTTCTGCCCGATTCGATACACACCATGGCTGACCCTGTGTCCACATCCAACCATTTTTCGGCCGAGAACCCTACCGAAGCCATCACCATCGAGCTGCCTGCAGTTGCACCACCAACGTCCGTTCCTGAGGTCTCGCTCACGCAGTGGGAACGAATGACTTCCGGCCTCCCTTACATCTACTCGGCTGACGACACCCTTGATCGCGCTCGCCTCCGACACCGCCGCTCCTTGCAGGCGTACAACAATTTCCCATGGCCCGACCCGACCCTTACCACTGATTACTTTGGGCCGGATGAACGCCGTGAGTTATTGGCGGACGTCTTTGGTATGACACTGGAGGACATTAAGAGGAAGAAAGTGATGGTTGAGCCTCCTTTCCATGTTGTCTATGTGAGCTACTTCCCTCTCTCCACTGATAGATCAATGCTGATTACGAGTTAGGGTACCAATGTCAACTTCAAGGGACTATTCTACGGCAATGTCCACTTGGTCATTCTCGATGACGCACCCATCACTATCGGCGAGCGCGTCTTCTGTGGGCCTCGTGTGGGTATCTATGCCGCTACGCATCCCACGTCCGTCACCGATCGAATTGCCGATATCAATATCGCGCATCCTATCGAGATTGGCGATGACTGTTGGATCGGCGGAGGTGCCATTATCAATGGGCCGAGTAAGATCGGGAAAGGATTTGTCGTCGCAGCGGGAGCTGTGGTGAGTCAGACTTCATTCGAGATGGAACCTCCGAGGCTCGAGTGGCTGACTTAATGCAGGTCCGAGGGGACTTTCCGGACTATTGTCTCATTGCTGGTGTGCCAGGACGGGTCTTGAAACACCTCGATCCGCCCACTGGGCCTCCCAGCACATCTTTGATCTAGGACCGACAACATCTTCGGAGTGGCTGCTATTTTAAAACTTTGAGCTTGAAGACGCTCCCAGCAGTAGACGTTACATCTTGATGCCATACGCCTGATGCGTCAGCCCTCGATCGCTATTGGAGTCCTTTGACGGACAGGCTTCGAGAAGGATCTTCACTTGAAGGATGGATGCCCTTTGCTTGAAGGATGCCAAAGGGCATCCGCTATGAGTGCCTGCCTTGCATTGTTAGCCCAACCTCAATGCTTTTCTCTACTTATACTCAACTACTTGTACAATTCAAAGCGTGATCTTTGCCGGTAAGCCGTATTTGATCCTATTATGCAGAACCCAGCTGATTAAAACAGTCATCCGATACCACAGCCATCCACCTTCCAATGTCCGACGTCACCCCCATTCGGTCTAACTCAATCGCGCTTATCGATGAAGCCTCTCGTGTACACGATAACAGTACCTCTGACTCCAATAATCTGCCCGGGTTCAGCTCTATTATCTCCTCCAGGCCGTCTACCAATCGTACCGCAGCGCAAATAAAATGGGACCGCATGGTCTCCGGTCGGCCACACCTTTGGACGAGCGAGATGGGCCAGGCTCGTCAGCGGATTCACCGGATCTTGCAGACGTACAACACATATCCCTTGACCGATCCCAGCACCTGTGATGACTTCTTTGGTCCCGATGCTCGCCGAGCCCTCATGGCCGACATCTTCGGTCTGACGGTGGAAACGGTGAAGACTTGGCCTATAGACATTGTTCCTCCTTTCAGGGTAAACTTTGTGAGTTCACAGTCTCACAGCGCGTGGTGTCATCCTCGGCTGAATTCCGTTCAGGGCACAAACATCACTTTCAAGGGTGACTTCTTCGCCAATTCCGATCTGATCATCCTTGACGATGCTCCCGTGACATTTGGCGCCCGAGTCCTGCTTGGCCCTCGCGTCGGAATCTATGCCGCTACGCACAGCACCAATGTTGATGAGCGGGCGGCAGGATATGAGCGTGCGTATCCGATTGAAATCGGAGACGATTGTTGGATTGGCGGAGGAGCAATCATCAACGGTCCGAGTAAGATTGGGAGGGGATGCACAGTTGCAGCTGGAGCAGTGGTGAGCTCGCTCTCGCAGCTGATTATTGGGTATTTAGCATTAGGCTGACTTCCACAGGTCCGAGGTGACTTCCCGGACTACTGCGTTATTGCGGGAGTGCCAGGACGCATCATCAAGCACCTCGATCCACCCTCTGGGCCGATATGATCCAAGCAAGTCCTGAGAACTACATACTATGATGGCTTTCGCTGTCTGACAGCCACCCGATGCGATTCCTATTCTCAGTGCTCAAGCCGTGAAATCACCACATAGCGAGCTGCGCAATGTACATAAGCCTGAAGTTGGGACAGGAACCACTGCAATGGAGGAGTTGAACACAGCGTCTGCCTTGAAGGGAGGATCCGGGAGTAGCAACAAAATACGACATATGACCGCATGGCGGGAAGGCAGACTAGACCATGACTTCTCACCAGGCCTTGCCGAAATAGCCCTGACCAGCCTTTGTTCCGTCTGCCTGACTCTCGCCCTTGGCTCCAAGCTCGTCGTCCCCCGTCCGTGTATATCTGTCATGTTGTATTGTCTGAATATCAGCTTGACGGGCTCGGAGCGAACATGGGTTTGACCAATGAAAGACTTACGGACATTCCTACACCCAGATGATTAGGCCGATGATAGGGGAGGTCATCCATGGGATATGAAGGCGCCTGGGCTGTTAGCTGCGATGGACAATTTACGTACGGAGACTTTAGCTGTGAGTGATGAGGCCTTGTTTGCGCCAAACGTGGCCTTGTTCTGTCCAGCGCGGAAATTCAGAGTCACCAGGAGACCTGTGATTCGTCAGCTGGACAGATTCATACATGACTGTCGAAAGCGAGAGGACATACCAACGGTATAGATCTTACTGAGTACCATGCTAGGAAGTCAGTCCGCGCGGCTGACTATGATAGCAACCCAGGTGTGCTCACATGAACATTACTGCAATTGCAAAGGCCCGACTGTAAGCTGCAAGCGCTACTGCTGACCTGATATCATTAGCATGGCATGAGCGTGTATCGGTTTTGAAGAAGCACAACTCACCCTATCAGAGCCGGAATCTGGCTTTCAAAGGACAAGCTATACGGGATCAGCGATTAACTCAACATGGTATATCGCCTGACGTACAATGTCAACTTCCTCAGCGCACTATCAGTCTTGGACCACCCAGTCCGATTGGAGAACAGGCCATAAACTATGGCAACAGTGATGAGGAAGTCTGAGACGAGAGCGAGACTCCCCTGGATGGTCAGGACAGATGGCCAATGAGAGTGCGAACAAGACTCACCCAGGAGTGTGCAAGCGCAGAGTTCTTCCTATCCTCAAGTGCTTCAATCGTGATGTACTGGACGCTCTCGAGCCATCTGATGAACACACCACCCATGACGACGGTAGCTACACTGTGGCCCGTCAATTCCGACCTGTTCAAGACCCTCTAAGAGCTCACACGAAAGGTCCTATTATCACGGCCGGCCAGAATTGCCATACAACCTGCAGGCGCGATCGACGTAGAACACCTATCTGGTTAGCACAAAAAACAATCACGAGGACATGGGCGTACCTGGACGAAGAATATGGTAGCAAGTTCAATGGACATGTATCGTGCGCACCCTGGGCCCATGAGCTCATCATCCCATCACTTAGTTCGTAGGAAGATCAACGTACAAGCGGTTCTAGTGAAGGGAAGATATGAACCGAAATTCCATACGAACAGGTCTAGTAGCCACAGTAGATTGCTGCAAGCGTCAGTGCGTCGATAGCGGGCCAGAGAGGGGACTTTCGACTTACACCACTGACGCAGCCATAGTCGTTATGGAGGCGAGGAACTACCGCTTTAGCATACAATGCCCAGAGTCTACGCAAAGCAGAACTCACAACAAGCGCGACAATGTGCCTTTTGTCCGTTCTGACAAATTGCCAGTAAGTGAACAGCTGGGCTATAGTGATCCCCAGAAGCGCACTATCGAACAAGCCCCTGTTTCGTCAGCTCCGAACTTCCAGCTAGTCTGATCTGACAAGACTCACGCTATGCAGAAAGGGAGCATCTGCTTTGCTCTGTCCGATCCGAGTATCTTGGCCGCTATGGCCTCCATTATGACTGCCTGCCCATTAGGTAGAGACATCTTGGAATGTGGAGATCAAGTATAGGCTGCGCCAGGCGGTATGACGTGTTCCAAAACGGATGCGCGAACCAAGTCGGAGGGGCGAGGTAGGCGAAGAACGATTGACGATCCAAAGGTACCCGAAAAGCACCAAAGGAATGTTGCCGCATCGTTATCTTTGGTGATTTTCGCCGAGAAAATGACTTTAATGGTAAGGATTTCAATGATTTGGACCTCAATGGTAAGAATTGCCAGAAAGGGGATTTCAATGGTAATTCCATTAGTAATCCAGTTTCCCATTAGTAAATTGACATCCGTGCGTTTCCTCGGCGGGACGAATACTAGGGATTGGCTTGACCGCCAGGTGAGTTCACTATCCTCCTTCTTCTTTTATCAGTCAGTGGGGCCAGTTTGGATATACGCTGATACCTCCAGATCGATTAGACATCGTTACTGTCAACTCCCCTCAAGCCCCGGTTACCAACTTCCCTCTCGCTAGCCCTGATCCACCATTTCGACTACAATTAGCCTACTCTACTATATCAACACTGTCCTTACTCGGTCCCACTGTCTTTGCTAGGTTCTCACCGTTATTACTCGACGCTCACTGTCTTTACACGTTGCCCCAGTACTGTCTTTACTCGATCCCTGCTGCTATCTTGCTCCGAGTTGATATCCTTCTTTCGCTTCTTCTATACCTGGATATGCATCTCTATTGCTCTCGTACGCGAGGTCCTCTCTCTTGCAATGCGTTCTGAATCTTCATTAAGGATATTGAAGATCATATATACAATGTGTTCTTGATCAGATAGGCGGGAAACGCACGGATGTCAATTTACTAATGGGAAACTGGATTACTAATGGAATTACCATTGAAATCCCCTTTCTGGCAATTCTTACCATTGAGGTCCAAATCATTGAAATCCTTACCATTAAAGTCATTTTCTCGATTTTCGCCTGCTGATAGCATGATACACTGAGGGAGGGCTGCGAGTTACATGTTGTGGCGTCCCTTTGAAGTGGGTATACCGTACATCACACAGTCGAAGGGGGACGAAGGGATGCCGTGTCGGTGGAAGGCAGGTTGCGAAATTGCCCCTTCGGGCACATGAAACAACAACCCTGACTGGGTCATCGTCTCACCTGCGGCCGGTTTCGCCTGATTGGCTCTCGGAATGATGACTAGAGACCGCTGTCGATGTAATACCTGACAATGTAGTACTACATGAGATGACAACATCTCCGACATGACATACCGCCTTAGGCCGGATTCTGATCCAGAGCGGCTCGCGCCTCGTACCGGCCATTCCCCACTCCGCCCATTCCCGTCACCTCTGACTTCTGTCGGGCAGCGCAATCGCGGACTGAGCTAACGCAGCGACGAAATGCCGCTGATACCCGTAACTTTGTATCTATCAAGTCAGCTWGTAAGAGTGCGTTTTGCGGACGAGACAGAATGCGCGTACCGAAGAATCCTGTACCGAAGTCTCGGACTGATTGAGGGTCGCGCTCATTGGATACGATGAGCCCTGCTCGTCAGCAGCAAACAGACATGCGGAGACGCACTGCACTCACTGAGGTCTTTTCCATCTGAGATGGCAGGACGGGCGCCGAGGCGTTGATACCCGAATGACTTTGACCCGCGCGGAAATTGAGGGTGATGAGTAGACCTGAAATCTCAGCTGGAGGTACTCTCCAGACACCAGGGTGGACACTCACCAAGCGTATAGATCTTGGTGATGATCATGCTACAGGTTGGATTAGCTGGGACAGGACACGGTGACTGAACATGCACTCACATGAACATGAGTGAAACTGCGAAGTGTCGGCTATAGGTACCGAGAACCATCGCCGATCTGGTGATGGTCAGCATGTATCATCAGAGAAATCCCAGAAGCGCCACCCAACTGTCCTTCGACTCACGCTATGAGAGCAGGAATCTGAGCTTCGAAGCATATCCTACACTATATCAGTACTTGTTTGGCTTATGAGGTGTAGAGTGCCTGACATACACTATGAGCTTACGAAGACGCGAGTTGGTGTGCTCCCAGTCCGTATGTACGGAGCGCAGTCCGAAGACGACTATAACGGTGATGAGACAGTCGGCCACCAATGAAATGCTCCCCTGTAAGAATCAGCTCAATGCGCTAGTTGAGAGCGATTGAGCGCAACTTACCCAAGCGTCAGCAAGAGATGCCATGGTGTACTCGTTAAGAGCCTCGGGTGTGATATATGGGATGCGCGAGAGTGCGATTGCGAAGACCGCTCCCAGGACACAAGCTCCGGTACTGCAAATCGTCAGCTACGAAATTGTGAAGTCTGGTACTCCGCCTGTACGCGATGACCAACATCACTGGTCCGATCACTAAAGCAGGCCATATCTTTCCATATAGCCTGCAGGCGCGATCAACGTAGAACACCTGATCGTGATCAGCGGACGAGCGAGAGGACCGCACAGCGTTCACTCACCTGAACAAACAATATGTTAGGCACTGCCACACAGAAATAACGCGGAGTCCCTGTGGGCTTCAGCACAGACTTTGGCTTCCAATAGCTTGGCTTAAAAAGAACTCACAGATCACCTTGGTCATCGGTAGATATTCGCCAAAGTTGAAGACGAAGAAATCCATGAGCCAGAGCAGGTTACTGCGGATGTCAGAATTTGCTAGCAAGGATAACCAACATGATTGATGCGGTGATCGTAGTCATTGTAGCAAGAAGCTGTGCTATCAGCGCGAGTACACTCCAAGCCGGCGATAAGCGGACTTACAACGAGTGCAACTATGTGCTTCTTGTCCTTCCCCACAAACTGCCAGTACTTGATGAACTGCGCAAGTGTGCTACCTAGCAGGACCGCATCGACCAAGACTCTTGACAGTATCAGCTCTGAGCCCATATGAGATGCTAAAGAAACTCACCCGAGTAGCAAAGGCAGAATCCGCCTCGCCTTATCGCCTCCTAGAAGCCTGGCCGCCACAGCCTCCATCAATATGGCTCGATTAGGCGAGAGGGACATTGTAGTTATAAGAGCGGTAATGCTAGATTGTTAAAGATGTGAGGGAGAGTCAGAGATACAGATGTCTTGCAATCTCTTCGCCTTCAGCTCCCCTATCAGGCATCCGGAGCCGATCAGCTATGATCAAGGCGATGAGCAGCATGTGCAGCATTAATGAGAAAGGATGCGATCGACATACTACCCCTCAGGACGCTTCATCCGTACGCACGCGAAGGAGCCTCATACCCACACAAAGGCGGCATCCCTGTGCACCTGTGCGTTTCAGGTTTTCTAGCGCGTGTAGAGACCTCGCATCACCGTCCTTCATCGGGGGTTTTTCGATTGAACCTTGCGCCACCGAGGTGCAGTGATACAAGCGCTCTCCTCATCCGTCTGGTCCAGTGTGCAAAGCCATAAGGTGTAACAAGGTATCGATCAAGAAAGGATGCAAGGGAGGCACACCCACTACCCACTGCCGTAAGCGTGGATCATTGCCCGATTGAGTAATCGAGCGCAGTAGGAACTCGACTGATGATACTTGCGCAGCGCATGCGATAGACAATTGTACGACCTCTAGATGGTCTCTGGCATGGACTGACTTGCGATCGCAGCATGGTCACAACGCGCCTCTTACAGCCAGGCTGCATATCGATCGTCCACTTCTCTCGAGCGTGTTCACCCAGAAAATATCAAACTGTACCTTGCGAAGCACGATCACTGTTGCCTTCCGATAACGGTTGCCTCTTCTTTACCTCGCTTCCACCAGAGTGACCCTGTTCGATCAGTGCACACCCTACAATATGATAGCCATCATGTGACATGCGTAGGTATAACACTCACCAATGGCAAATCACCCCCAACATCAGACTGCTCGTATGAGAGTGTATTCATGGGATATGACGAGTCCTAGACATGAGCGATGTACTACAAGGTAGCAGATAGAAGCACTGACCGATCTCTTCGCCAGAGAAGATGGTGCGTGAAACGAAGCCTGGATCCCCGAATGTGCCTGGTCGGCGCGGAAGTTCAGGGTGATGAGGAGACCTTTTGAATTTCAGCTGGGTTCTACAACTCATTGCCCTCGTCGACGAATTGTTACTCACCAAGGGTATAGATCTTTGTGATGATCATACTACTCCATCAACTCGAGATCCTCCGGTAAGAGAGAACCAATGCGCAGCGAAACTCACATGAACATTGCCGAGATTGCGAAATGATGGCGATACGTAGCTAGGACCATGACCGATCTGGGGGGCCATTCAGCAGGCTTTACAATTCGGAGCAGAGTCGAGTAGTAACATAGGCTTACACAACGAGAGCCGGAATCTGAGCTTCGAAGCATATCCTATCAACAATGTCAGCCTATCGTCGCCATCTGCAGACGTCGAGCAGGAGGTACACACACTGTCAATCGGCGAAGGAGGGTATTGGTATGCTCCCAATCTGTGTGGATGGAGTGGAGTCCGAGTACCATGATCGCAGTGATGAGGCAGTCGGTCACTACCGAGACGCTTCCCTGCGGATTTAGCTCCCCAGTAACGATAGGGGGAGTAGGTGGGATATTTACCCAGGCGTGCGCAATAGCTGCATTGCCTGCCTCATTCAGAGCCTCTGTCGTGATATGCGGAATGCGCCAGAGAGCCACTGCGAAGGCCGCACCTGTCCCGCATGCTGCTGCGCTGTACGACATCAGTGAATAGCTAGGCTGGTTCGCTCAGTGAAGACTCACGCGCACGGTCCTAGGACCAAGGCAGGCCAGATGTGCCTGAAGAGTCTGCATGCTCTGTCGACGTAGAAGATCTGAGCGCAGTTAGCTTTTGAAGCAGGTTGCGTAGACGTAGAGGCGCAGACGCGTGAACTTACCTGGACGATCAAGATGTTAACCACTGCGATGCATAGGTAACGTGGACACCCTGAATCTGTTAGTACAGCAGATGGGACTGTGCTGGCAAGAGCTCACAAGTTGGCTTGGTGAATGGCAAATATGTTCCAAAGTTGTAGAC
Organism: Dioszegia aurantiaca; assembly: GCA_001600655.1. NCBI lineage: Eukaryota > Fungi > Basidiomycota > Tremellomycetes > Tremellales > Bulleribasidiaceae > Dioszegia > Dioszegia aurantiaca. Next base: position 255,499 of record BCKN01000015.1, read on the forward strand.
GAGTATATCTGCTAGCCAGAGCAGATCACTGCTAGGGTCAGCGCATGGAGATCTCGCATATGAGTCGACGTACATAATCGATGCCGCAACCGATGTCCCCGAAGCAAGAGCCTGTATTGTCAGTACATGCGGTACTGCGTTCACGCAGGACTTACAACAAGCGCGACAATGTGCTTCTTGTCTTTGCGCACGAATTGCCAGTATTTGACGAGCTGAGAGATGGTGATACCCAATAGCGCTGCGTCCAGCAGTACCCTGGAAGGTGTCAGCTTGTCATCCACTCGTCAAGTGAGGCCAATATACTTACCCCGATAGGAGAGGCAAAACCCGCCTTGCTTTGTCACCACCCAGCGTCTTTGCTGCTATCGACTCTAGTAGAGCGGCGCGAGTTGGAGACAGGGACATTGTTGGTATACCTGCAGTAAGTCGGGTAGAAAATCAGAAAGGCGAAGCGACAAAGGGTCAAAGGTCAAGGTCGTCTAATCTCTGCGATTCATGGAAACCCCACCGACGCGTCTGGAAGTGCCCAAAGGAAGGGCTTCATGAGGAGGGGCTGGATGAGATACATAGCCTCCGAGTCCATAAAGGACACCTCCGTCTGGTATAGCCCTTCGAAACATGAAGGGCGCGTGGCCAACATCGAATGTGGCCGTCCATCGGTAGACACACCGCGTCCCCGTCCTGGCAGATCGATCTTCGGTATCCGTTGGGACCGATCCTTCGCGCGACGCGCACCACCTTTAAGAAGCGACCGTGCGTCCAGCGCAAAGCGATGGGATGGTCAGTGTCATCTGGGCAAATTCTGCAAAGGTACATAGTCAATGACTGGATCAACAATGCGATCAGATCAGAGATTGGAGAACCTGATTCGTCACTCAAATATTACCGCATTGGGCAATTGAGCTGCCTGAGCATCTGAAACAGCCTGAAACTCCTGCTCGAGCCACCAACTCCAATGAGACGCTCTCTGATGTTGGAAGAAGGTGGACTAGCCCACCCCAAGGATGCCCGGGATGTTATAAATCTCAACATCTAAGACCAAGGCCATGGGTAGCATAGGAAATTATATAAACGCAGGTATGGTACGGTGCCAAAATTCAGGTCTTCTTCTCACGCGGTCTCCAGCTGGAGTCAGCTGGCATTCTGTGCTGGTCAGTTTACAATATGTGGACCACAGGCAGGCGGACTGGCGGCGCACAGGCAAGCTTGTCACCTCTTTGACTTTGTTGCATGATCTCATATCCAGCAACGGCCCCCTGATGATTTGATCACCTCGCCCCTCCGAATGGGCTCTGCTGCTCGGCCCTGAAGTGAAATTCCCTCAATCTCCCCGCCACCTGGTAAGTAGTCGATGTGCAGAACATCCGCATCGCCTAGCCGCATATGTCTATCCATAGACTGTGCGATGAGCTGGATTCCGAATTCGGAAATTTTGACAGAACAAGTAACTCACGAAACGCTGGGGTCCTGGATTCCCGGAGCCTTCTTATGAGAGGCTATCCATTGGATATGATGATATCGCCTACCCTGTCAGCAGGACCCGCAGACCAACCCACCGATGCCTTGTTTGGCGAGGTAGAAGGGCGAGAGATATGGATGCTTGATGTCGCTTGTCCGGCGCGGAAGTTCAGGGTGATCAAGAGGCCTGCAAATCAGACCCAAGCACATGACATGATGGGTTGAGAGCAACTTGCCAAGCGTGTATGCCTTGGTAGCTAGCATCCTACCTGTTCAGCGAATGTGTATGATGTAATCTCGCTGAGTGCGGACTAAGGCTCTAACTTACAAGAACATGACCGTGATTGTGAAATGGTCCGCATATGTGGCTAGAATCAAAACAGAACTACACTTGTCAGTCAAATGATGGGTGCTGGCGGGAGAGTACAACATACGCAAGTAAGGCAGGGATTTGAGACTCAAAGCATATGCTGAAAACGAGTCAGCGTACTCGAAAATCGTGCTCACATTGTCAGCTTGCGCAGTTTGCTATCTGTGGACTCGAAACCAGTGTGGATGGATTGAAGTCCGCAAACGATGACAGCGGTGATGAGGAAGTCGCCAACCAATGCCAAACTCGCCCGAGATGTCAGCAACCGTACTTTATAACAATGGTCGGAGCAGCTCACCCACGCATTCGCCAGACACGCAGGTGTGGACTCTGCGATTGCCTCAGGTGTTATGTAGGGTGTACCCCATAGGGTCTTGGTGAAGATGCCGCCAACAACTGCTGTTGCAATGCTTGCATTGATCAGCGGGATTTCGGTATTGCCTGTCTAGACCACTCACATGAAAGGTCCAATCAAGAGAGCAGGCCATACCCGACCATACAATCTGCAAGCGCGATCAACGTAAAATATCTGTCGCAAATCAGTCTCGAAGGAGGTTGAAAGAGAGGCAAAGGATGGCGTACCTGGACTACCACGATTGTGAAGATCTCCATTGACATGTAACGAGCACACCCTGAGATATCAGCACGGGAGTAACTGGTCTGTCCGCAGGAGGAGATGCCTACATGTCGGTTTGGTGATGGGGAGATACATTCCGAAGGTGTCCACGAATATGTCTCGCGCCCAGAGGAAATTGCTGATGACATTAGCGAGAGAACTGGTGATCTGATAAGGATCAGACGTACAGGATTGAGGCTACAATCGTGCTTGTCATTGCGAGAAACTGGTATATGAGCGCTCTTCTCGCTACTGCAGCAGTTTCGGGACTCACGACGAGTGCCACGATATGCTTCTTATCTTTCTTCACGAATTGCCAATAGATGCAAAACTGAGCTATTGTTACTCCAAGCAATGCAGAGTCGACCAGTGCCCTATTCATGTCAGTTGCACGCGCTGTCGTTCACCCTGGACATTTCGGACTCACCCAGCCAAAAAAGGCATCATTTGTCGGCCCCTGTCGCTCCCAATGAGCTTCGCTGCTATTGCCTCCCTCAGAGCTGCCTGTCCTGTAGAGATGTCAGACATCGGGTTGTGTTAGCGGCAGTTGATACTCGAAGCGTATTGATTCAGACAGGGGATTGAGTTGGCTGCCGGTAGGGATTCCCAGCGAAATTGAGGTATCAAGTCAGCTTCAGATGAGCTCGGATGAACAACGGGGAAGGCGTTCACTGCTGGGATGGATGTGGCATCAGCAGGACAGTCAGTGTAAATCGGATGCAAGATGATTGAAGACATGAAAAGGACGTGTGTACACCGTAAGCCATGAATTTCAAGTTTCAGAGCCTCCCTTCTCCGCATCCGGAGAATCCTTCGATTCTATTTGCAGCATGCAGACGACATGTGCGCTCTGTCCGTACATAGGGACGCCTTCAAAGGACTCACCACATTGGACGTGTGTGCCATTGATCGACAGCGTGTGCACGGCTTGCAACTGTGTTCGCGGACCCCTCCGCGAAGTTACACCGTCCTTTGTCGGGCTTTAGGAGCACAGCTCCAGAGCTGCCGAGAAGTTTAATGTGGCATCTCATGCCGATCTGCAAGATGTGGAAGATTGGTCGTCGAAGGGGAAGGAAGGGAGATTGAAAGGAGACTTGCAAGTTGCAACACACACCTAGGGGTCGTTGCAACTGCCCACCATCCTTCCGTGTTGCAACCGGTGAAGATCTTGCAGCAGCCATCTTCACACTGGCATCGTGATTCAGACGTAATGAGGCGAATGTTGCGCGGGCGGTCTGGGTGGAGGACGGGGAGCAGTCAGGCTGGGATCTCGAGAAGCCAGAGGGTGTGACTCAGGGTGCGTTCGTGTCGAGGTTGAACGACTTTGGCAAGGGCAGGGAGGGGGTGGAGGGAATAGACTACATGGTTGAGGGTGTGCACTACGAGCTTGACGGGCGGATCTCATTGTGAGGGAACAGAGGGTGCAGGGATATCTCAGTATGAGAAYGAGAGGGTGCTTTGGGAATCGTAGATATCGGACTTTAGAATATCAGACTGATTCCGTAATGCCTCGTCCGTAGTCGTTCTCAACTAGATATYTTTCTCTCTTTCTTCTCYATGCATTTGAAYAGCGATTCTACGCAGTAAGGCCCGTCGCGGTAGTCTGTACGAACGGCAGCATTCGAAGCATCCTGAGTGGCGCTCAGTCAGGTAGCCCGGTCTTCGACACCGACACGTAACCAGTCGTAAACGCCGTTAGGGATTGCGGCAACTCTGCTGCTCTTATCGTCATCGACAGCTGCTCTCGATCCTTCACTGGAAACCAGCCTACCCTCCCTCTCCACACCGACACCCACAAACTAGCCAGCTCACACTACCTACGTTTCATCTATAGAGAGATCTCAACTTCCGAAGAGACGGACGTTCACTGCTTTAGACCTGTATACCTCAGATCAGGATGGGAAGCCCTTTAAGTCTGACTACATAGCATTCCACCTTGCATGCCTATGAACCACATGGTCACCTTGCCCTGCCAAATGGGGCGGTCTGCTCTGAGAGACAATCTTCTTCAACCTCCTCGAGACGGGGCCGATAGTCGTGCTTCGCAGCTTCGACATCATCCTGCCGATTGTATCCTTTACGGAGCTGTGACATCAGCGTGGATGAGGAATGGAGCTGCGAGCACATTGAGTGCCCGACGACGTACAGGTGGTTGATGTCCCGAAATCGCATGCCCTTCGAAGGAATATGTATCCATGGAATATGAAGCTGCCTATATCATCAGAACCGTTAGAAGAGAGACTGACTGATGTCTTCTGTTTCAAGACTGAGGGAATGGACATATGTATGCCTGAGGTCGCCTGGCCGGAGCGGAAGTTGAGGGTGATCAGAAGGCCTAAGTCGTGAGCTCAAGTATGCGACAATTAAGCTGACTTTGACTCACCAAGGGCATATATCTTGGAAATGATCATACTTTCGAGTCAGCCAGAGGATCACGTCAAGCTTCAGAAGAGAGTGGCTCACATAAACATGACTGAGATCGCGAAGTGGTTCGCGTATGTACCTAGGACTATCGCCGAGCTGCAGCTCTCAATACCGGCTGTGTGACTCTACTTTCGATGTCAGGAGCACACTTACGCGAGCAGAGCAGGGATTTGAGATTCAAAACACATGCTAAGACTGGTTCAGCTATGTATCTATGCCAATGCTGAACGGGCGAAACGTACATTACCAACTTGCGCAGCTTGCCATCTGTGAACTCAAACCCAGTTTGCAGCGAGAGCAATCCATAGACGACGATTGCGGTCACGAGGAAGTCGCTGACCAGGGCGAGACTCCCCCGCAATGTCAGCGTTGCATCCTAGTCGAGAAGAATCTAACCCACCCAAGCATTAGCCCTGAAAGAGCCTCTATCGTTGTGTATGGTATGCGCCAGAGGGTTGAAGCAAAGACACCTCCCAGGACTGCTCCCGCAATACTGAAATCGGTCAGCGAACATCTTAATGTAGACTTTAGAGTCACACACGCGAAAGGTCCAATGACTAGAGCAGGCCAGATCCGACCGTACAATCTACAGGCGCGATCGATGTAGAACACCTGAAAGCATCAGTGTCGACGTGATAACCAGTACAAGGTGCCTGAGATGGCTCACCTGAACGGTTAAGATCGTGAAGACCAAAACCAGCATGTCGCGCGCACACCCTGTAAATATATCAGTACAAGCGTGAAGGTTTAGTTGGCAAGAGTATCAACTCACAACTTGGCTTGGTAAAGGGAAGATACGATCCGAAGGTGGTCACGAATACGTCACGAACCCAAAAGAAATTGCTGCAGCGATCAGTCACGATCTAACCCTGCAGCTCATGGGTGGTAACTCACATGAAGGAGGATACAATGGTACTCGAAGTTGCCAGAAACTGAGCTATGAGCCGTCATCTTACCCAAAGGTGGTGTCCCTAAGCATCATAGCACTTACAACGAGCGCCACGATATGCTTCTTGTCCTTCCCCACGTAATGCCAATAGCTGCAAAATTGTGCGATAGTGACTCCGAGCAGAATCGAATCAACCAGGCCCTCAATGTGCATCAGCGTCGCGCAGCAGATCATCCTGCAACACTCGTTTGACTCACGCAACCAGGAAAGGCAGCATCTGCTGGGCCTTATCGCCTCCAATGACTTTCCTCGCTATCGCCTCCATCAATGCTGCTTGACCTGCAGATATGCCAGACATCGGATTGTGCTGGTACAGATTGGATCTTGTTGGGGATGTCTGAGTGCGATAAGGTGGTCAGGCTCGATACGGCGAGACGGCAATAGTACGCCTTAAATCCGACCGAAGATATCATGTTGGGCAATCGACAAAGGGGGCCCGCGGCAGTTGGAAAGACGGAAGGTGTGTACATGGTGTGAAGGATGTGTGGGTGCCTGTGTTGTTGCGAGTAAGGACCCCTTTCGTGGATCTGGATAGATGTGTATCTACTTGTCTCGCCCTATTAACACAGATCCAAAGGATACTGTGGATCCTGTACCGAGAGTATCTGTGTTGAGTGATTGCTGAATTCAAGCCATCCTTGCGACATTCCGTTGTTCGCTTCCTGCGAATTGTGAGGACCCGTTGACGAAACCTGCCTTCGTCGATGGAAGTGCGTTCAAGAACTCTATCCGTAGAGATCTCTGTCGGAGCGAGGATATGAGGAGGGAGAAATCAGGCGGTAGCCAGCACCCTTATATGATACTTAGCGTTGCTGAGGCGCCGAGGGCTGTGTGCTGAACATTGAACGTTCTAATCCAATTCTAATCATTGGCTGACATCTCAATCGAGGATGAAAGTTGCCTCAAAGGGCAATTCGGGGCGTTTCAGATAGGCTTGCCCGATCTGACAACACGGGCTTGAGGATTGACCAGTTGTCTACTCTGCTCCTGTTAGAACATGAAGCTTCCCCGGGTCGCGCGGGAGGTATCGTACTCTTAAGCATTTCCTATTTCCAAGCGAAGCACAACAAAATGTCCAACTTTGCTGCATACTTCCCATCTAATAACCCTCCCTCATTCTCGGCTCAATGACCTTCCTCCGCTCAATCACCCCCCTTCTCGCACCCTCTATAAGCCCCACCCACTCTTTCGCATCCCTACTACTCGCCGCCTTGAGCGCGACCGTATCCCCTCCGCGATGCCTATCCACCTTGATTGCGAACCCCGCCGTGCCCTCCCGACCCTCCCGCACGCTCAGCTCAAAGAGCGGGATCGGCATCCTGTACAGATTCCTCGATTCGATCAAGATGAGAATATCGTTGCACAGCACCATATTCAGCTTCTTGCCGGATTTCGACTTTGATACCGGACCCTCCTTGATGAGTCGACGAGGACCCTGATATTGCGTTGGCGCTGTAAGGTCTATCCGACCCTCCCCACCAACCCACAGATCCTCACTGAGGACCCGGAGCCGGTCTTCGTTCTCAGCCTCTCGGACAGATTCGTTGATGTTGCCGACGACGTGCTCGATTGTGCGTAGGGCGGATTGTACGGAGGAGAGATCTTGGTCCGGTTCGGTGTAGTGGGCAATTTGCCGCAAGAGCAAGGGATAGCGTGTGATTCGTTGCACTATACGTCAGCAGCGAAAAGATCAGGCGCCGTCATTTAGCTGCAACAGACTCACTGGGTATCAAGAGGAAGCTCGACAGATCTAAACCTCTGACTTCGGGATTACTCTCCCTGATATTCTAATCATCAGCTCAACCCAATCAGAACCTCACCTCCAAATGCTTATTCAACACCTCATCTCCTCCCCTCAAACTCCGCAACACCCTCTCAGCTCCACGCTGATTGACGCAATACGTCTCATATAACCCCATCCCACCCGCATTCTCCTGCAATATATCCCCAATTACATCAACGTACAGCCTGCAGCTCTTCTGCCGATCCTCCAAACTCGACAAGAAACCAGTATTGAATAAGAGGATATCTTCGATATTGGCGAAAATGACAGTGAGGGCTTTATCGTCCATCTCTGGGAATGTAGAGAGCAGAGAAGCGTAGTAAACATTGACGATAAGTTGGAGGTCCCTGTTGTAGGCTGATTCAGTCGCTATAAATTCGAAAATGGCCTAAACGAATCAGCTTCACACGTAGAGACTAACTCACCTCTTGTCGCTTCCTCTCTCGGGTAGTCATAGTTTCCAACACACTAGGATCGACCAGACTACTCCATGTCTTGCCCATCCCTGAATCGTCCTCCATCCCACTCCCGCTCTCCCCGTCCTCTCCAGCCCCATGCACGGACGTCCGGATGATAGGCCCACTGATGACCTTCCTCGCTGGCCCTGAGTCGCCCGTAGTACTCGGCGCCATCATCCTCGAGAAAAACCCGGTGAGCTTCCCACCGCTCCCACCAGTTGTCGATGCCGGCGTTGACGATCCTGTCCCAATTGGATGTTCTGCAACTCCTGCGGAGGCTGAAACTGAAGCAGTCGACATGGGTCTCGGTCCACTGACCGTACCCGCCCTCGGCCGCCCCACTTTGGCTTGAGAGAGGTACTGCTCGTACTTGGCATACGCATCCTTCACCTCCACTTCTGGCTCCATCCTTCTCCCCAATTCATCCGAAGACGATACGCCCGAGTCGGGTCGAGGGCGGCGCTTATCGGTCGGAACTCCCGGCGCCTGTCGTCGAGATTTCCTCTCCTTTTTCAGACCGCTAGGTCCAGTAGTCGACGGAGCAGCAGGTGCCGGTCGTCTTTTCCTCGGGGTAGGGTTCGCTGAATTGGTCGTAGGTGCCGTACCTGGTGGTTCGCGCTTCAAGATCAATCCAGCCGCGGCAAGGATTTTCTGCCTCGTTTCTTCCCTCTTCCGCCTTTCAGCCTCTTTAGCTTCGTCTTCCGAGTCCTCCTCCTCGCCTTCGCTAGACCACCACGATAGCATCGAGTCGTCGCTTGATGCGCCGCCGTCATCGTCCTCCGAGTCGGTATGGGGCGAGATGGACGTGGCGGAGCTGACGGTGCTAGATCGGAGTCGGGCGACGGCGGGATAAGGGATAGAGGGAGAAAGTAAGCCTGGATTGGGCGTGGGTGGGGCTGGTGAGGGGAGCGGTATTGAAGACGAGACTGGGTTTTCAGTAGAGGCGATTGGCGACGAGTGAGTAATATTAGGAGCGGAATTGTGATCCCATGGACCAACCACAGCTGTCCCCGCCGCAGTTGGACCATTCCCAGAATGAGGTGTAAACCGAGTAGTAGGATCAGTACCGTGACCTGCTTACCATAAGCCCAAATCCAATAACAACCGGTTTGCATAATGTTTGGTCCACAAAATCTTTTCTTCGATGGGAGTAAAGGGGTAATAGTATGTGGCAAGAAGCAGAAGTGTGACTTCAAGCTGTTTGGGAAAGACGAATGTAAACGAGGATTCTCACGAAGAAGGAACTTTAGACTTACCAGAGATTGTTTCAAGGTACGAAGCAGGAACCAAGAAGATCACTCCGGCCTTTTCAGTCTTCCACCAATCTTGTTCGGATTTGTCGACAATTGTCAAAATGTCACCTTCGAGGAATGGGAGTTGATCCGTGTCGGTTCCTTCATATGAGAATAGAGCGCGAGCTTTAGATACTGGAATGTCAGTTTCAGGTCGTACTGAGTGAGATCGCAGTGAACCCCTAAACTTACGCTGTATCTCTTCAACATAGGTGTGCGGGAACCAACCCTTCTCCCCCGACTTGACAACGGTACCGTACCACCATTCGCTCGAAGAGTCTTTTGCAGGATGAGCAGCGAGGACTACGTTCTCTGCAAAAGAGAGGTCGACATCGCGCTGCCCGTCGTAGCTGTACAAAGACCTGACTCGAAGTTCTACTTTGGTAAGCTGTACGGTCCGAGCACAGAACGTAGATGCGGCAACTTACCACGAGACATATCGAACTCTTCCAACCCATCTCCACCCTTTTGGCCCTCCTCTGCTTCTTCTTCTTCCCTTGTAGCTTCTAATGTATTCCCCTCAGAATATTTCTGGCCGGGATGGGGCTGATCAGCCGCTAGACCAGCATACCAATCCACCGATTGCCTCTTATCCTGCTTCCCCTGCCTCTCATCTTCTCCTCTCGCCTCCTGCTGATACTCGTGACGCTGAGGTGGCGGCGGGGAAGCGCTCCTATCAATAGGGACAGCACTAATGTGTGCCGGCGGCGCCGCATCGCCCACTACCTTCCCACCGACATTCGTCCCCTTCTCAACTGTTTGAGCCTTCTTCAACCTTGCTCCGCCCTGGATGCCTGCCAGAAGCGCACTCATCCCTCCTCCTCCGGGCTGCGGCACTGCGCCTCCTAGCTTAGCTAAAGCTTCCGGGCGAGGTTTAGGGGTGCCCGCTCCTGAGCCCGGTGCAGGCGACGCGGGGCCAGGCGAAGAGGCATCAGGTCGGATTGAAGCAGGGAGCATATTCGTCACTGCCGCGGGAAGGATATTGCCAAATAGGGCCGAAGCGAGTTTACCGCGTTCAAGTCGAGAGGAAGCATAGTCGTCATCTGATGAGTCGGAATCTGAGGTTTCATCCTTCTCTTTGATTTGCTCCCACTCATCGTCAGCTTTGGGCCTGGGGATTGACCGCTGGGCTTGAGCGACAGGGGCGGGAGGTGCGGGTGGAGCAGGTGGAGCTGGCGGAGCAGGAGGAGAAGCGGTAGTTGAAGGACTAGACGATGTCTGCGCTGGAGGGCGGAAAAAGGGATTGAAACCACCTCCAGAGGCAGGCGCGGTGGGTGCAGAAGCAGCCGGGGGCGAAGTGACGGTAGAAGCAGTAGCTGAGGGTTTCCTGAATGGGTTGTAACCCCCCGAAGTCGTTTCCGGTACCGCGGCGACGGGTGCAGGCGCCGGGGAGGGAGCTTTAGCAGCCTCCACCCTAGCCTTCCGTTTACTCAACAACTCCTCCTCCCTTGCTCTCTCCTCCTCTTCCTCCTTCTCCAGCGCAGCCATCCGAGCTTTCCTATCCGCAGCTGCCTTCTGCCTTGCCTCGACGCGCTTGCGCAATTCGACCTCCTCGGGATCTTCCTCCTCTTCTGTAGCGGCGACAGGAGCTTTTGGCGCGGGTACAGCTGGAGCTGGGACAGTAGACTTAGAAGGTGGTGGTGCAGGGGCTTGTTTACTGCGAGAGGTGGGTGCAGGTGGTGGGGCAGCCGGTTTCTTCAGAGCAGATTTGACTAGCGCGGTTGCAGGCGTAGCGGGCTTTTCCTCGGCTGCGGGTGTCGGAGCGTCCGCACCTCCTCCCAACCTCTTCCGCCTAGTCTCTTCCCTCTCGCTCTGCTCCTTCTCGGCCCTCTGTGATTTTTCCTCGGCCTCTTTCCGTTCGCGCTCCAATCGCTCCTGCACCGAGTTATCCACCACAGGGACCTCCGCAGCGGGGGCCGACTCAACGCCCAGCGCCTTGAGCCGATCGGCGATGCGCCGTTGAGCTTGTTGGCGGATGAATTCTTTCCGCTCTTCGGGCGTCATATCCTTCGTGCTGGGTGCAGTGACACTTGCGGACTTTGTCGGCGCTGGCGGAGGAGGAGGGGCTGCAGCAGGACTTGGCTCCCTGGGAGCGGGAGGAGCAGCGCGAGAAGAAGGTGGCGAGCGAGGTCGGTATTCCCTATCCCGGTCTCTTGATCTGTCCCTTGATCGGTCTCTCGATGACCTATCCCTATCATCTCGCCTGTAATCCCTGTCGTCTCTCCTCTCTCGATCATAACTCCCCTTCAACCAATCTTTATCATCATCCCTATACCTCCCTCCCTCATTCCTCTTATCCCTCGCTCGGATCCCTGCACGCTCTTCCATCCGCTTATCCTCCTCGCGCTGTTTTTTACGCCTCTCCAACTCAGGTAGCTTCTCGTGCATGAGGAAGAGCAATTCCCGCTCGTATTTCCTCCGCTTTTCATCATTATCCACACTTCTCCGGCCCTTCGATACTCGCTCAAGATCATCTTGGAGTCGAGTAACCTGGAGGTTCAAGTCATCCATCTCTTCCTCTAGCGCGTCGTCTTCCGCGCTCCTGGCCTCAGACTCCTGCGCTGATTTATCCAGCATCGCCGAGGTGTTTTCGAGTCGGCGCCGAATATCATTGATGCCCGCATCGGGATCCTCCCCTGCGTAGCGCACAGATTTACGGTCGAGGTGGCGGGAAGAGGGCTTGTAGGCGTTACCGGAATCCTCATGCTTGTACGCGCTGGCGTCTTTGGATGCGGCGGCGGAGAGACGTGGATCGGCGCCGTAAGCCGGGGAAGAGGTGTTGGACCGGTTGGAAGATTCGTGCTTGAGCAGATCGCGCATGAAGTTTACAGTAGTGTCGATGTCTTTCATTGAGGCGGGTACCATCTCTTCGGGAAGCTCGTCAGGGATGTCATTGCCATTAAGGGCTGAGAGTAAGCTTGAGCCGTGTACATGGGGCGGAAAACCCACCTCGATAGATCAGACCCATAGCTACGTGGAATTCAGCAACATTGAGCTGGCCTCGGTTAGTCCCATCGGACAAGTTCCTAAAGAGTCAGCTTGAACCACATGGCGGGAGGCCGACAACTGACCAAATCTTCATTAGATCATCCTGACTGAGTCCACTCTGCCCAAATACCTCAATAGCAGCGGGCCCAGTGATGAAGCCATTCCCCTGAACATCCCACGCGCGGAAGATCTGGTCGTAGTCCTTCTTTTCCTGCTTAGAAATCGTCCAGGGCACCTTTGGCGTGCGGACTCTAGGGTTGTTAAGGAGGGACTGGAATTGCTGTGTGAGGGGCTGGGCGTTTTGGTGGTTGAACTGAGGCGCTCCAGCGGGATTGAAGGGCTAGAGTATGAGCTTTACTCGAACTACTTTAGGAGGCTGTTAGCTCACCTGAGATGTATTACTCGGCATGAAGCTCTGCATCATCTGCTGCAACCGCGGATCGTGGACGCCGGTAGGTTGCGGTCTGAGCCCTCCGCCCATACCCGTCGGCTGGGCCATCATTCCGCCCATCCCTGTTGGCTGGCTCATCATCCCCGTCTGTATAGGCATAAGCCCACTCGCACCTCCACCAGGAAATCCAGTCATCTGCGAGACGAGACCGCCTGATCCGCCAGTATAGTTTGATTGGGCCGGGCGGTTATTTCCGAATTGTGAAGGCGGTGCTTGGTTCAAGAAGCCATAGTTTCCCTGTCCGCCGCCGGTTGGAGCTCCATTAAGTGCGGACTGTGATCGTTGCTGAGGATACCCAGTCGCCATGGGTTGCTGCTGCTGCTGCTGCATGGGATAGCCGGTAGGTTGCGAATTGAGGAAAGAGGGGTTCCCACCGATCCCTCCCATTCCCTGCTGCTGTTGCTGCTGCTGGGGTTGCTGTATGAAGTTCTGGCCTTGAAAGCCTCCCTGGCCTTGACCTTGGCCATAGCCATACTGCTGCTGGCCGTACATGGCTGTAGTGTATAGGGGATAGATGGATGGACAATAGATAGATAGATAGGGGAGTGCGGGGTCAAAGCCCTGAACGCCATGACGCAACAACGCACGCACGGAATACGCGTCGGACTTCGCCGAATGTGGCACTTTCCTTTCATAGCATACCTCGCGTACATCTCTCTACCACATACCATATACACGCAGCTCATACCCAAACAGCAGGGCAGGCAGTGATGCGCTCATCAGGGACAAGTAACCTGCTCGAGTGGCTCTTGGCCGGCTCCCTGCTTCTTCATGCGGTCCAAGCGTTCAGAGGTGAGCTGTGGTCCTCAAGTTCCCCGGGGAATGCTGCGGAGAGTTGTGAAGGCTTGGACGTTGCACCCCATCTGAGATTTCTGCTAGACCTCCTTGCCAAACTGACAATACCTAACAGCTGAAACCCAGGGCTAATGCTGTAGTGCCAATAGCCGACACTGATGCCGTCCGAGAAGTCTGCTCGGGGATGTATGGCGGAGGCGGCGCACATATAGACGGTGAGCTAGCTGAAGCACGTTGACAGTGGACAGAATGAGCAGCTAATCCCGTAGTGACGTTCTATCCAGAATCAGCAGGCGAAGTAGCCCTGGTCATATACGAATGGGGAGACGTCCCATACCTCGGTATCGAAACGCCAGATAATTCAGTGGGTGGTCAGGAGAGGCCTGTACGGTCCTCCCTTCTTCTAAGAAGGGATAATGCTTACAAGACAGAGAACATACATTTGTACAAGTGCGGCAGGTGAGCTAAGACTGTATATCCGACATGCAATAGCCTCATGCTGATCCTGTAGTCCGCTCAAATCTGTGTAAAACCCAGCAACTCGGACAGTTCATTACCTCCTTCCCAGCCGATAAAAACGTATCGACATCATCAATATACACCACGGCCATCCAGTTTTCGTCCGGCGGAACCCTACCTACTCCTTCTGAGCCTGATACCAGACCGTCAATACCAGACAAAGGGGAACCCGCAGGGAACGATGATGATGATGGGTTGACGGATGAGATACCCTCGGTCGTCGCTGCTCTAGGAGGTGGAGCAGGTTTGAGGAGATGGGAAACGAGAGCTGGGGACAAGTCAGGATCTGGACCGCACACCTACTCTGCGCCAATCAAGTATGAAGTACCCAAGACGGGATACTACTGTGTTGGTGAGTTAGAAGACTGCCTGTTCCGAATCGTCTGCACTACCTCTAAGCTCACACGTACCAGGTATCGTCCCCGTTACGCTTGTCAACTCCCGTTCTGTCGATTCCCGCCAAGCGACGCACGCAGAATACGCCGGCGAGGTTATTTTCCGGAGCACATTCGAAGGGGAGTTACCAGCTGTAGAGTATCCAAAAATCAATGTCAGTTCCTTCCAGCGAGAATCGCAGTGCAAAGCTGACACTGCAGCTATATCTCGGCCTTAGCGTGATCTATCTAGCTCTAGCGGGCGCGTGGGGTTTCCTGTGCTTTAAGCATTTCCGAGAACTCCTGTGAGCTGCCCTCATGTCCTTCTGTTTGACCCAAGCTTACACACAAGGCCAATGCAGTACTACATATCCGGAACGATCCTCTTCCTGATTATCGAAATGCTCGCTCAATTCGCATACTACCGCTATGTCAACAAACACGGCGGCGGCACAGCCTCCATTGTCTTCCTTTTTGTTATCGCCATCCTGAATGCGGCACGAAACAGCCTGAGCTTCTTCTTGCTCCTCGTTGTGTCGATGGGACTTAGTGTAGTAACTCAAAGCTTGGGAAGTGTCATGACGAAAGTGAGGGTGTTGACGGCGTTCCACTTTGTCTTTGGCGGTAAGCTGCCTTCCTCTTACGGATCTCGGACATCATAGCTGACAATTCAGTCATGTACGCTGTAGGAACGGTCGAAGTACAATTAGATGTGAGCTACGTCCTTAGTCACATCTGTGGCGCAAAAACAAGCTGACTTGACAGAGCGCCAACCTCATCCTCGTCCTCCTCCTAATCTTCCCCCTCTCCTTCTCCCTGACCTTGTTCCTCATGTGGATCATCATCTCCCTAAACGCCACCATCCTACACTTACAACAACGCAAACAACGCTCCAAACTCCGGATGTTCCAGAATCTCTGGCGTATTCTGGTCGTATCAGTCATTGCCGTCCTTGCCTTCTTTGTCGTCTCATCCATGTCCCTCTCGAACAGGCTGGATGAAGATTACGCGCCCAGGAATTGGAGGTATAGGTGGGTATTGCTAGATGGGAGTTTGGCGGGGATATACTTGGTGGCGTTTAGTGCTATTGCTTGGTTATGGAGACCTGTAAGTTCATCACCAGTATGTACATAGATGTATGGGTAGCTAACCAGTGTAGACAAGGGACAATGTCCGCTTCGCAATGTCTCAAGAATTAGCGCAGGATGAGGGAGAGGCATATGCGGAGGATTACGAGATTGACGCGTTGGAGCGAGGGACACATCAGCGTCTAGGTACGGGTGACGATGATGATGAGGATGATGAGGGAGGGAGGGAAAGGTCAGGAGTGGGCAAAGTAGGGGAAGAGAATGTTGTCTTCCAGATGGGAGAAGATAGCGATGATGATGAACATGGGGGCAATGAGGAGGAACGAGAGGGTTTGGCGGGAAGGTCGAGACCGAAAGGGAAATATGATGACGGGGCGGAGAGTGATGGGTCTGGGCGCGACGACGATGTGGATGCCGGCGGGAAGAAGTAGCGTTATGGGGTGTGTGTACGAAGATATAGAGGTATGGATGGGTTTGCAATCTGATCTATTGGATAATGATACTGGAAGAGTGGAGACGCTGCATGAGGGTCATCGACCACCACCCGGGTGCCACTGCGGCTAATGGATTCGCACTCATACTGTAGGGACAACAATCGTGGTCAGAACCTGTTCCACCTTCGTGGGGTATTGTCCGTTATACCCGCTTCGTTCTTGCTGGCCTTCCGGCGACCATTTCGATTGGTCGGGTACATTCTAGGGGGCGAGAAACACTGAAGGGAAATCATCAGGGAGGCTTCGAATTTCGGTAGATTAGCAAACACCTCTTTGACTTCGTTTTGATCCTTAAGATGTATGAGATGATTGAGTACCCACGAGACAAATACGATCCTCAGCGTTGGTATGTAGTCGCTCGTCGAGGTCGGGTCGACACATGGGTGGCGAGGAAGGCTGAAGCCTCTGCCACGAACGGAGGAACTTCGGGGGATAGGCTGAGGACTTACGGCAGCTCCGGAGCTCCGGCCGGCCGGCTCCGGTTCTTGCCTCTCCAAGCTTCACTGCGCTTCACCTGCATCTATGATCTATACTCAGCACCTCATACATACTTACCGATCAGTGACCGTACAGCCACCTTACTCTTTTGGGTCCACCGCACCTCGGTCGGTTTTCCACACATTCAGATCTTCGCACTGAGATTACACCGTGATCGCCATGTGAGAAGCCGGGCCCCCCCGCCGTCCCCGACGCTAGTACAGGGGTCTCCGGCGTACCGGGGCTCCGGTCACCTCCACATTTAGACTGATCCACCACTGTCCAGCATCAGAACCTCTTCGAGCAGTTCGCTGAAATACTTGACAGGTGAATGCAGGGGGATCCAGAGAGGACGCATCGACAACTTTTCAGTTGACTCAATATTTTGCGCTCACTCTATCTCACTCGGCTCGTTTAACCTTTCATTCTCCTTGACTGACAGGGGTACATTTGACCATGCTGTTACATACCGCCTTGACGGCGCTGGGCTCAGCAGCTGGTGTCCTCGCCGCCGTATCGTACCGCAATGACAACGGCAGTACGTACTACCCTCTCTGATAGGTTGCGTCGAATACAGTAGCTGATCTATCAGCTGTATCATTGTCCTCCTCCCGAATCAACATATCGTGAGTGGTCACTCTGTTGCCTGGACTCGAAAAGGGATTAACGCTGGGTAGTGTGAACAAGACGCTGGGCGCTATGACCGGGCTTACATATGACGGCATTGATGTCCTAGGTCCAGTATCTGGCCGGATCGGAATGGGGTGAGTTTACACTCTCTTCCCTTCTCTCCCACATCAAGAGCCACAACTGACATCCGCAGCTATTTTGACTGCTACTGCATCCCCGCCGTCAACGCCTCCGTATGGTCACCTTCCAACCCCAACCCTCAATCCTCTCGGCACTACTACGTCGGCGAATCCACCAATGCCACTTTCACGTCTATCAACGGTACCTCCCCAAACGGTCAAGCATGGATCGGACTCATCATGAGCGATACGTACCGCCCCACAGGACAAGAGTTCCAGCAGTGGTGGTTTGTTCGAGATGGCGAGGCGGGATATCATAGTTTCACCAGGTTGCGGTTTGATAATGGCACGCAAGGTGTGAACTTGGGTAATGTGCAGGAGGTGAGTTATTAGCAGAGATGACAAGGAAGTTGCTAATAAGTAGTTCCGACAAGTCATCTCGCCCAATACTCCTCTGTGGACGCAGTTGGTCACCAACGAGAAGCAGTATGCTACATTCCCTTCCAAGGCCGCTATAGCCAACCAAGTGTAAGTCTAGCCGTGCTCTGATGCCCCAGAGTGGCGACTGACGAAGAAGGGTGGTACAAGACGCAACATGGTACTACAACGTCACGGAAGGCAACCCGTACAAAACCGAGTCCTCCGACTACTTCACCAAATACCAGTACGCAGACCTGTACGGCGACCACCTCGCGCACGGTTTCTACGCCGACGGGTCCACATCTAACGGTACCGCTCTAGGCTTCTGGACAGTCTTCAACGAGATGGAGGGATATACTGGCGGTCCCCTCCGATCGGACTTGGTAGTCGATACCAACATCTACAACTACTACCTTTCGAATCACCGCGGATCATCCACTCTCAACCTCACATCGGGCTTTGATCGGATATTCGGACCGTCATTCATTTACTTCAACCGCAATGGATCACTGCAGGACTTATACAAGGACGCCAAGTCCAAGGGTGATAGGACGTTCTCTGCGGATTTCTACGACGAAATTGCGCAGTATGTCCCTGGCTATGTGCCCAGCTCTGGTCGGGGGGACTTTGTCGCCAAGATCAAGGTACCTGAAGGAGGTTGGAATGTCAAGGCTGTGTTGAGTGAAGTGGGGAGGGACTTCCAGGACAATGTTGGGAATTACAGTAAGTCAGATGGTTACTCAAGAGCTGATCATTAGGTGTTGGACAGTATTGGGCCAATGCAACTTCAGACGGTACCGTCCGTATCCCTCGTGTTCGAGCTGGGACATACCGCTTGACGGTCTATGCCGATGGGGTGTTTGGGCAGTATGAGCAGGACGGCGTGGTAGTTTCCAAGGGTGATGGCAAGGGGGCACCATTCATTGTGATTTGGAATGCTGAGAAGCACGGGCGGGAGCTATGGCGCATCGGGACTCCAGACAAGGTACGTCAGCGTCTTTGTTATCTTGTTGAAGATGGCTGACTTGCAGACTGCCGGAGAGTTCAGACACGGCTACGCTCCAGACCTGAACCACACCAACCGTCAAGAGCAATACCGGCAATACTGGGGTGCATACGATTTCCCTACCGACTTCCCTACCGGTGTCAACTACACTATCGGTGTCTCCTCCCCTTCCAAAGATTGGAACTACGTCCATTACTCTCGATACGGCGGAACTTACACTCGAAAGGGGTACGTTACCGACAATGTCAACGTCTGGACCGTCAACCATCCCCTTTCATCCCCCATAACTACCTCCGGAAAGAATGCTACCCTCACTATCCAACTCGCAGGGGCTCGTACGGCCAGTGGGAACCTTGACTTACCCGAGCCTTCGTCCAATTACTCCAATGTCGACCTCACCGTCAATGTCAATGGGCGGAACGAGAGCCTTGTCTGGACTATCCGATATAACGAGTCGTCATCCTGTTCCGACCGACAAGGGATCAGCTGTTATTCCCTCAGGAAGGTCTGGAGTTTCCCTGGAGAGTGGCTGAAAAACTCTACGGGCGATGTCAATGTTTTCAAGTTGGCGTTACCGTACAATGCCAGTGGGGGGGATGTGAACTTTAGGAACTATAGTGTGTCGGTGTTGTATGATGCGGTCAGGCTGGAGATTGGGGAGTAGGCGGGGAGGGCGAGATGGGAGATCGTCAAGTTGATTGCAAAAGTATAATATAGACGCTGTACGGAGGTGGAATGCATCCTTGCATTGGACTGCTTAATGATATAAGAGAGGAGTGGGCCAAGGGGACTTTGATGCCGGTTTGGGCAGCTCTCACTAGAGTACAATGAAAGCGGCGCTGCACACCACAGTCGTAATGAAGTCATGCACAATTATCAACATACCAGAATTCTACAGTTCTATGTTTCCAGTCAAATACCAAACGCCGTAGATCTTTCAATTCCAAGCACGCCTCCATCGCCTACCCCATGTTGCTGAAATGTCCCAGACTTCTAGTCCTCCTTAGGACACCACCCGTCCCCTCCCTACTGGCTCTCAATCAGCCACCCCGGGTGCAAGGCCAAGAACATCGCTAGGCAGAGAACCATCGGGAACCCGTCCAACCACACAAAGTACACTTCATGCGTCATCAAGTTCCCCGTCCACCCTTGCGCCAGCTCGATAGATCGATACACTCCTCGAGCGTAGATCATTGCTGAAGCGAAGGCCGTACCGATGAGCAATAGTTTACCCTTGCGCAAGCGGCGTGCTCGGTCCACCTCGGACACTTGAGCGACGGGCTGAAGGGTCTTTTCGACATCTTCGCCGACGCCAGGAGTAGGAGGTGTAATTGTGCCGGATGAAGGAGAGGTCTCGACGCCTGTCCAGAGTCCTTGTCGTTCGAGAGACCGAACGCGGAACGCGTAGGGTTTGCGGACGATGACGCGGGTGATGAAGTCGATAGCGAGGATGGAGAAGGCTGTCATTGTTCCGAGTTGGACAAGAACACCAGCCAGCACTGCGATGTCAGCTCTGAGGCGGAGACAGGAGTGTGAGAGTACGCACTGATGTTGGTAGGGCCCTTTGTTCCTGTACCCTTCTTTGCGGCCACTGCAGCCATACCGCCACCAACCGCCTGGAGGATGAGACAGACAGCATCTGCGGTGACGAAGATGGCGAGGTAGGCCTTTGCCTTCAACAGGGAGAAGGATGGGCCGAGGGAGACGATGCAGTAGCCGAGGACAGTGTATGCCCATGCTGAGAAAAATGCGGGGCCGAGAATGAGACTAGGACGTCAGTATTTGTACTGGTGTATGGCGAAGACAGAACTTACCAGCAGATCTGCATAATGAATGGATTAGAGTTCAATACAGTATAATGACTCCATAATCTTCCTGCCCAACCCAACACTTCGAGCAGTCCACCAGGGATGAGTGCGATGAGTGCGACCCAGTATCGGAATTTGAGCGCTACGACGATATGCGCAATGGTCAGGATACCAAAGACGACGGTGAATGCCAGTCCGGGCGCGAGGCCGGGAACATAGTCATATGGAGATCGAACTTCGAGGTAGTTTGTGATGGTAGCGGTGGCTATCGTACTGACGGTTGGGGAAGCCATGTTGAAAAAGGGGTGGGGGTCGAGCGCGATAATCTGCGGGGAATGGCTCCGCGAATGGGATTCGTTCGTTGGAGGTGGTCCGAAATATGATCAGGGGACGTCTAGGATGACCGCTGTTGGTGTTGTGAAGATAGGAAGGGCGATAGACAGATGCAAGAAGAGATGCAAGGTGATTATAAGATGGCACTGTTGCGAAAGGGGCTGCTCGGAGACCGATTAGCGAGATTACTCAAAGGGGCAAGCACGGCACGCAGCAGGCACGGCTTACGAGAGATCTTCAGGCACCAAAGGGCCCCGGCCGGCTGACTCCGCTCCGGCGATCCGGCCGAAATATCAGCTCCCCCGGAACTCTCACACGGTTAAGGATGATTACCGGCGGCGGAGGCGGGATCTAGAGCTCTGAGTGGGCAGTGCAGGCATGCGTACAACTCGAAGCCCGATAGCCATACCACACCGACGCGACTTATAAAGAGGAAGGGACACGATTATTGGGGAAGAGCGATGAGGAGATACCTCTTCGCAAGACTTCCACTTTCTACATTACGTCAAGTCGCTCATCGGCCACTCCCACAGGCAGCTGGAATCCGCCCAACAGTCCTATACCCTGCGATTCAACGCGCTTCATTCAGACATTCAGCCATCTCTGCCATGCCTCATATCTACACTTCAGGCCTACCGGAGCCTCCGCTCCCACGGCAATCCATATTTCACCACCTGTTCCCTGAGCTCGACGGACCATGTTCTATCCCGCCCTCCGCGCCGACGCTGATTGACGGTCTCACCGGGAAGACATTATCGCGTGAGGAAGTGAGGATACAGGCGCAGCGACTAGCGGGCGGGATCAAGAAGCTTGGATTGAAGAAGGGTGAAGTGGTCGGAGTCATCGGTACCAATAGCTTGGAGTGGTGTAATGCCGTCTTTGGGAGTTTGGCGGCCGGGATGAGGGTCTCGCCAATGAATTACGCATAGTCAGTTTGGTACTTTACAGCTATGCGCGTAGCTGATCGTGCAGTACACCGCCTGAGCTATTACACCAACTCACCCATTCCGGAGTGTCCCTCGTCTTCGTCGGCGAGGACATTCTTCCGACTCTACTCAAAACGCTCGAGCTCGGCCGCGTTAAGGGCTTTTCTATACCGAAGGAACGTATTGTACTCCTCGCTCCACCTGGCTCCAAAAATACGCAGTACAAAAGTATAGCCGATATTTGGACCGATCCCATCGAGCCAGAACGGTTCGAGAACGGGGAGGAGCACGAGACGGCTTGGTTGTGTTATTCTTCGGGAACAGTAGGTCCACGCTTTGTGCTTCGCTCACAAGCCAGACTGGTCTAGCGAAAGGCGTCGAAACAACACACTACAACATGACATCCCAACTCCAAGCCTTGAACATGGTCTATGAACCCCTTCGACCTGGACGAGACGTCGTACTTGGCTATCTCCCATTTTCGCACATGTACGGCCTCACACTCCTCATTCACCAATGCCTCACTGTCGGCGTCCCACTGGTCGTTCTACCCCGCTTCGAAGAGACCGCGTTCCTCCGCGCCATCGAGAAGTTCAAAATCACATTCATGCTCGTCGTGCCGCCCGTACTGGTCGTTCTACGCAACTCGACCCAGCTGGAGAAGTACGATTTATCTAGTCTGCGAGGGGCGTTGAGTGCTGCGGCGCCATTATCGGAGGAACTATGCAAGGCGGTCGAATCGAGGATCAAGCCATTAATCATTGCTCAGGCTTACGGTGGGTTCTGTCATTATAAACTAAGCTCCGATCACTGACTTACAGGTTTAACTGAAACTTCCCCCATCTCCCATCTTACTCCACTAGACTCAGCCCGCGGCCGACAATCTAAGATCGGCCGCTTGATACCCACTTTCCGCGCCCGCCTCGTCGATCCCGAAAGCGGCACCGATGTCGAGCCTGGTCAGGCGGGCGAACTATGGCTGCAGAGCCCAAGTGTCATGAAGGGGTATTATCAGAATCCCGAGGCGACGCGGAATACATTTAGCAGTGAGAAAGAGGACGGAGGGAGGTGGTTCAAGACGGGTGATTCGGCTTGGATGGACGAAGGGGGCTGGTTCCAGATTGCGGATCGATTGAAGGAGTTGATCAAGTACAAGGGATTCCAGGGTGAGTTTGGAATGCTCTGTGAACTCCTTCACTACAAGGAATGGTGTATGCTGACTTAGCAGTTGCTCCAGCCGAACTTGAAGCCCTCCTCCTCACTCATCCTTCAATAGCAGACGCAGCCGTCATTGGCGTACACTCGGAAGAACAAGCTACAGAATTACCCAAGGCGTTCATCGTTCCCAAGTCTGGTCTGGGCGTCTCGGCGGGCGACAAGAAGGATGCAGAGAAGGAGAAGGCGTTCAAGGAGGAGATTGTGGCGTGGGTTAAGGAGAAGGTGGTATATTATAAGCAGTTGAGAGGTGGGGTGGAGATTATCGAGGCGGTACCGAAATCGTAAGTCTGCTCGTTGAGACGGGGAAGTGAGAGGCTGACCTGACCGTCTAGGCCCGCTGGAAAAATCCTGAGGAAGAATCTGAGGACGAATATTGGGTTTGGAGGTGGTGCGGCTGGTCCGAAACCGAAGGCGAAGCTGTAAACGTTTGGTCAGAGAGAAGTGTGAGCAGGAAGAGCGTGGGTATAGGAGAACTCGAATGGTTCACAAGTTGTAAATACTCCCAAAATGATGCATGAAAAGAAGGCTACATTAGCTGCACGTAGATCTCCTACTCCAAGATTAGAGCTTAGCCTTCGCAGGTACATCAGCCAAGACAAGCTCCACCGCGCTCTCGGCGTATCCCCAACAACACTGCCACCCCGCCCCTCCGTGCCCGTAGTTGTATACCACCTTGCTTGACCCCACGTCTGGCCCTCGCTCCAACCTCACTCCATCCCGCCTCGATGGCCTGAAGCCGACGAGGTGCGAGATGACCAGACCTTCCAGCTCCTTCCCGCTTCCGCCCGACTTGAGGCTATCCACCTTATCGGCTGACGGTACATTCCCGGTCAAAGCCGGAGCGACCTGATGCGCCGGCTGGAGATCCGGGCAGATCTCCAATGCCCGTCGAAGGATGTCGGCCTTGGTTTCTTCGCGTGGATAAGGGAACCAATCCCCATCGCCCCTCGTCCCGCCTAGGATAACCTCGCCATCAGGCCTCGGAATGACATATGTCCTCTCTCCACCTTCACCGCCATCAAGACTCCCGACTTGCCGAGTGTAGCCATCCCGTATCCACGGCGCGCGGACCTTGATGACTTGTCCTCGGGTAGGATAGACTGTCTTATCTTCAACGCCGCCAAGCGTGAGGCTGCCGAGTCCGGTGCAGACGATAATAGCGCGAGGGGGTAGGGACCCGATGAGAGCAGTGACGCCCTCGTGAGCGAGGTGAGAGAGGGAAGGGAGATGTGCGCGGTGGATGTGGCCGCCGAGTATGGAGATTCGAACCAAGAGGCGATTGAGGTAGATGAGTGGAGTCATGGTGAGGGACGTGAAGGCGATAGAGTGGTCGGCGGGGAAAGAGAGGGACATGGCTTTGACGTCGTTGACGATGAACTGGGGGTCAGCGGAAGGAGCTTGGAATGTGGAAATGGGCTTACATCAGGATGAGTCTCGTATATCTTCAGATGCTGTTTCGTGCCGACATAGTACTCTGTCTGCTTGAGAAGCATCAGACCGGTCTTCTCGCCCTCTTTGCGCCATTCGTCATACATGACTTCGAAGGCTGTACTATCAGTCTTGATCTCTGAATGAGTCAGATGATTCAGACTTACTTCGCCTATCAGCTTTGGATTGGCGAGTATCATCGTCATCCGCAAAGCTCAGATGGTGAGCGCCAGCAATAGTAGAAGCGTATCGAGCATCAAGGGGGTCATTCGGAAGATGGTCTGCGATGACGTGGATGGGTATCTTTTGAGTGCGTACCACATCGGATTCGAGGAGGCGGACAGCGGTAGTGAGGCCGATGATGCCTGCACCAAGGACGACGATGGGAGCTGGAGTGGGTGTGGACATGATGCTCAAGGTTGAAAGAGAAAAGAGGGGCAGTAAAGTTTATAAGTCTGTTCAGCCTATCACAGGCAATTGGCGAGAACGAAGGCACTCGAGGGAGTAACGCCTTGGGCAAGGTGAAGATATCGCCAACTCATCGTGCTCTAATCGCCAACTAGGAGCCGATGTCGCCAATGTATGATGTTGAGGAGTTTGTCGCCAATCCTTGCCACAGCTCATACAAAATTTTGGGTTCCGATTGGTTACGGTACATGCCGTAACAACATCTCAGGGGTGTTCCGGTCCATGTTCGGCTCGCCTTCCTTCTCCCTGTCAAACAATCCGATGAAACGATTCAGCGGACCTCTCCCTTACCGGCTCTTTCTCCGCCCCTCCCCAAGGCCGTTCGCATTCCGCCTCCGAGACTCTCCCGTGCGAGACCAACGCTGAGTGCCTTCGCCTCGGCCAGCCTCTCCTTCGACCTCGAACTCGGTATGTCCCAGCCACACGGCGCGACCTCTCCCCTCGGTCTGCATACAGCCGCTTCCTGGCGCGTCAGGACAACACCCTCTCTGGCACCTACGACCAAAGCGGAACTATCCTCACCAAAACCGTTACCGCCAATGGAACTTACCAATTCGTGGTATCGGGAGCTGGAGGAGGAGGCATGCAGCAGGACGACCCTTCCATACAGTTCGGCGGGAGAGGGGCGATAGTTACCGGAACTATCGTTCTCGCCCCGGGAGAAGTCATCAACATCGCCGTGGGCGTGCGACCCGAGGGCTCTAATCTCGGAGGAGGTGGCGGTGGATCATTCCTTTACAAGACTATACCTGGTATCGGTGCCAATCCCCCGGAATATCTGCCAATAGCTGTGGCGGGCGGTGGAGGCGGAGCTCGAGATTCGGCCAATCCCGGTCTGGACGCTTCTCTCGCGAACGACGGAGTGAGCGGGGCACCAGCCAATGGAGGAGACGGCGGCACACAGGGCTTGGGAGGAAGGAGGGGCAAAGTAACTCCGATGCTTGGCAGAAAGACTGCCGGTGCCGGTGCTGGGTTCTTTGGGGATGGCGAGTCTGGTAATGGGGTAAATGTAGGGCTACAATCTCAGGGCGGCAAGAGCGTGAACAATGGATTGACAGGCGGGAATGGCGATACCTCTATAGGGGGATGCGAGGGTGGGTTTGGCGGAGGAGGTGGATGTACAAGTAACCTGGGTGAGTTTTGGATTGTTGCCGTCATTGAATCTCTTCTTTGCCTTAATTCACATTGAAAACGAGCTGATTACTTTCAGGGGGTGGAGGCGGTGGAGGCTACTCTGGCGGTGGAGCCGGCCAACGGATCTCTACGGCTATCCCACAGGGAGGACCAGGTGGCGGTGGTGGGAGTTTCGTCTCAACAGACGCGCGGGCTGTTACTCGGGCATTGACGCTGGTATCCAGTCCGGGTCAGATCGTAATCTCGTATTTGGGTTAGTACCACAGACTAGACATCCCGCAGTTATGTATTTACCAAGGCGATTATTGGAGCTTGGAGGGCCGGAGCTCGCCGCGTGCAGCCACGGATCACCGTCTTATGAGTACACGCCTTAGCTTGCGAGATATTGATTAAGGGTAGAAACACCTTGCTGGTCAGTATTGCTTGATGCTAAAGGATACGCTGTGTTGACAATTTACATCTCTAGCTTGAGCTATCCACTTACGCGCTTCTCCCGCTAGACTTAGCATTCCTCTTGCTCTGAGCCTCTCCCCCCACATCCCCGCCTGAAAAGATGTTCACCGTCCTCAAGTTCCTTCCTCTCGCCGGTTCGGAATCATCTGCCCGCAGATTCCATGAAGCCATGTCAGAATGCGCTTGTGACGAATGGGAATAGGAGATGGGTGACGTCCGTGACCTTGGCGAGTTGATAGAGAGGTGGAGAGACCGTTACGTGCTCTGCGCAGCATAGTAGATGTATGGGTCGAGGGGTATTGGGAAGATAGGGATGGTTGCGTGAGGATCGTGGTAACAGAGGAATGATCCGGGTGGATGCGATTATCTGAAGGGGGAATTAGCGCTTCACGCGAGGGTAAGAATAGGTATCACTCACACCAAGATCATTCTCGCAGACCGGAGTGCACACGGTGTCGTTAGCATACCGCCCTCCTTCATCGCTTGGCCTTCATTTAGCATCTTTAATGCTGTACCGCTCGACAAACAGCCTCTAACGGGTTGTAAGATGGTCTGTTTCGCATGCCAGCCAGGCTCGCACCACAATTGTGGCGATAAAGTTAAATGAGCCTAGGGCTAGGAGGCGGGTGCGAGTAAGGATAGTATCGGGGAGTCACGGCCTCTTAGGCTCTGATAGCGGATGCGGATCCGATCGCGCCATCATTCGCGAGATACATCTACGGAAGGGGTTCACCCCATCAAGTTCCCTCGCGGACAACGTCGGAACCCATCAGAAGTGGCCTCTCCCTCCTTGCCAATCTCCGAACAGTATTGTGTCCCTCGAGACAAAATAGGTATACCGTCCAACTCCTCATACAGGTGATTCGCCACCTCACCCAGATCCTTGTCTTTGCTCCAACCCCGAATTGACATGGCATCCGATCTCCACCTCTCGTCATCCTTGACACATAGGTGTCCTCCCATTGCCGTCACCTTCATTGGCTGATGTCCCACCTCCTCACGCCAGAAAGAGGGATGATCCTCAATCCCCTGGACCAAGTGTCGCGTTGTGCCCGACCCCGCTAGGATATCAGGCCTTGCGATTGCAATTTGCAGATTGACGAAAGTGGACAGTGTCTCCAGGTGGTGGAAGTCAGGGGAACGCGCTTTGATCGGAGTGGAAACCGCAGACTGAGCAGTTTGATATCTCCGCTGTAAGCTTCCCCAGCTCTTCAGTTCTGCCACAACCGTCCTCAAATTGGCATGCGCGTTGATCGGGATGGGGAGCTTCGAAGTCGCTCGTGCCCAATCACTCTCCCAAGCTCCTTTCTTTTCGTTCCACTTCACCGGACAGAGCTGTACACTCATCTGCCGCTCGACCGCAGGGAGGGGTGGGGTAGCGCGGGTGTGCATCTGATGGGTGTGCCTGTGGGGTGGGATCGGCCGAGGAGCTGAAGCCATACTCCACCGGTTTGAGGGCACTTGAGCTCGGGAGGATGTACGTAGGGTCTTGATCATCTTAAACGGAAAGTCGATATGTTCACTGCTTGGAAACTGATGTACTACGGCAGTAGCATGGAGGAGTCGACCTGGCTAGGACATGCTAGGTGAAGGGATAGCTCAAGATGCATGAAACGCTGCACCGCCACAACCCCCTTGGGCGCCACTTTCGGAGATGACCGATGGGTTGTTTGGATTAAAGTTCAGGGGGACGCGCTTGGTCTTGGCACTTTTCGACCTACCTTGTCTACATCTCTCTCTCCTTTGACTTTCATCCCTCTTCATCTTGTAGCTAGCTTACCCTTTCCCCTTGACGACCCTCACAGCAGAGCTATACAGACCTGCCGCCCAAAAAACACCTCACTGATCTACATCATCCGCTCGATTTTCAACCTCGAGAAACGAATCACCCTATCCCCTTTTTTGCCACCCTCAGTACATCGATCGAACATGATCCCAGCTTTGCTATCCCTGCTGCTGGTTGCGGCTCCTGCCCCTGCTGTCGCTCATGCGGGATGCGGTGGCCATCAACTGATGGTCCCTAGGCAATACGTTGCGCCTACGGATGTTGCCAGTCAGAGTCGCCTAACAAGTAAGTCCTTCGCGCCGCGTCTATGGTCAGGATGAGTTGGGTGGCAGGGATGTGCGGGTCTTTGGTCGTAGACGAGGGATGCAGCAAGCGGAGTAGCTCTCAGGCCTGAAGACTATACCTACTGGAGGGATGGGTTGATCTAGTCCTTCATCTTTCCATCTGGTCCTTTGACGTCCGAGCTTTGTCGGGTAATTTTTCCCTGGACCTATGCTGACACCTCAGACGTGACTCAACAATGTACCCCATACTCCTATCCCCGCGTCGCTGCCATACAAGCAAACTACCCAACAATCTGGCAGACAGCTACTATCCCCGCGGCAGATTCCACCGCCCGAGCGCTATTTGCTCAGATCAACGCGACGGTCAACGCTAAGCTACCAAACGCCGGCTTGAAGCCTGCTGCTGGGCCTCCTGGATTGCCTGGCTATGTGAGTTGAAATTCACTATGCTGCTTGTGCGAGGGAGTGAATCGAGGATGGGCGATTGACATGCACGGCGATTTCTCACCACTCCCCACCATTTCGTTCTCCCCGCTTTGGTCCAACAATAATGGCTGTGCTGACTCGCAGGACCGCTCCGATCCCGACTGCTGGTGGACTTGGCAAGGCTGCTCAACCCCCAATCCATCCCTTGGTATCCCTGCCGATGTCGTCCGGATCCCCGAGCCCAACTCGCTAGGAATGACGGTGGATGACGGACCCAATTGCTCCCAGAACGCATTCTACGATTTCCTCCGCGCCCAGAACCAGAAGGTCTCCATGTAAGTTGGCGTACGCCCTCATCGAAAGTACATCCAGCTGACTTGTAGGTACTACATCGGCTCCAATGTCATGATCTGGCCTCTGCAAGCTATCCGCGGACACGAAGATGGACACGAGATTTGCGTTCACACTTGGTCACACCAGTAAGCTTCGTCCATGACGTACCTCTGGATCAAGCTGACAAGCTCAGACCTATGACCTCGCTCACCAACGAGCAAGTGTTTGCTGAGCTCTATTACACCCGGCAGATCATCAAGGACCTCATGGGCTTCACTTCCCGATGCTGGTAAGCTATCTTTATGTTGTTCTCTGCATCTGGCCAGCTGACATTTACAGGCGTCCACCACAGGGTGATGTGGACAACCGAGTCCGACTCATTGCTGCTGGATTGAACTTGACCAACATCCTCTGGGTTGAAGACTCTGTAAGCTTACCATTAGGCCGAACGTAAAGCAAGACATGAGCTCATTGTGCAGAACGATTGGCGGGCAAACATTCCCGGCTCAGCTGTTACGCCCGATGATGTCGATAGGCGATACCAAGGAGTGATCGATCAGGCCAAGGGTGGTAACTTCAGTCGTCAAGGCACGATCTTGCTGTCGCACCAGTCTAGTAAGTTCGCTCGCACTCAGCATCCTGCGCACTCTGTCCACTGCCACTCTACCTATCTTGCTTCTGCACCTATCCACCTTCACTCACCTTCTATCCCTATCTCAACCTCGCCCATCTCTATTATCTTGAGAAGAGCTATCGCTGACTCTCAGCCACTTACACCATGGAGACCCTGATGAAATGGCTCCCCCAGCTTAAAGCCGCGTTCGCCCACGTCGTCCCCGTCGCATCTGGAATGAACTGGACCACCCCCTACGCCGAGTCCAACTTCACCTACCCATCGTTCGAGCAAATCATCAACAACCAATCTGCCACTCCTAACCCCACCACCACCTCGGGCCCATCGGCGTCCATCGGTAGCGGTGGCAACGTCGTGCCCAGCGGAAGTACGACTGGCGGCGGAGCTGTGTCAGGTACCGGATCGGCAGCTTCTGGCGCGGCTGCGAGCAGCTCGAGAGCTGCTGGATTGAAGGGTGTGGAAGTTGGCATGGGGGGAATGGTGTTGGCCGCTGTGCTGGCTTGGGCGTCATTATAAACGATCTCTTCTTCGTTCCGGTCAACCTTCTTCGCTAGTCAGTTCGAGCTCGATTACCATCTCCTTCGACATCATCAGCCATAAACCGTTTTAATACCCCTCCACCACCTCTTTGTTCGTTCATTCGTCATGTCGCACGACTCTCTATCTGTGTATATACGACCCCTTTCATGGACAATGTACACGTTTTACGACGAGCTGCGCACTGTCGATCTAATGCTCCACCAGTCTTCGGTCTGTCTGCCTTCGCTTGTCGGACTGGGTCGGGGCTTGCTTGGAGGACATGCATAGTGTCTTGCGTGGCTACGGTTGTGGGTCCGGATCAGGGTCAGGGCAGAAGGATCGATGGCGCCGGAACATTTGCGAGACATACACTGATGCTCAGGTGTACGAGCTACAAGGATCTACACCCATTGCATCATGCTGACGACTGATTGAACTACTAGCAGACACAATACGACCGCCTCTCCCTTGGCACCTCGCGACTGATCATCCCATCTGGTGACGAACACGCCCCGCCTCTTCAATCAATCATCGTCACCCTGCTGGGTGCACGCATATTCGGTACACCCGGCATCCCCGCAAGATCCACATGTGGCCTCGTATACCTGAGACACATCATCGACGTCATCACCATCACCTTGGTTGCCGTCATCGCCGAGTAGCTGCCAGCCGTCATTGCTCATGATCAGGTATGTGTTTGGGAGAAAGCGTAGGTGTATGGGATAAGGTGGTAGGTGGTCGATTGATGTGCGTGGGCGGCAAGGTGAAAGTATCGATATAAACTATCAGGGTAGGGGAGGGCAGGGCTCTTATGTACCCGTATGGGAAAGTGGGGATCGAGGACTGGCCAGTCCAGGGTTGCCGCAGATCACTGAATGAACAGTCACAATGTCATGCGTCAGGCGCGTTGGCTGCGGTATGAAGGAGGACGGTAGGGCCAGAAGGACAGGGAGCATGTTGGGCGAGTGCGACCTGTGCGGTTACTGAAAGGATCCGTTACCTGCAGCATACGCTCCACCGATCGTCGGCCAAGTCCCCACAGACCTTGGCGGTGTTGGGGTACCATGCACTAATCGTGAGTCTTACGGATTCCTTACATGTTACAGCGCTGTGACGCTGATGTATTTAGCACATTGTATGCCTAGTATGCGATATTGCGGCGAGTATCAACAGATCGTGGATCAGATCATCTTTGTTGGGATACCGGTGGTTGAGGCGTTAGAGTGGAGGTTGAGGAATGTGGCGGTGACGTAAGCAAGGCGCAAGACCAGAGGCAGGCGGAAGACCAGAGGGATGTTAGCTTCAGGGTCACGAGTGCGGATGGCGGCAACCGAGCAGGCTGGCGGGKATATATACTTAGTGGTCGAGCTCAATGCATCTTTACATCGCTGAGATTACACTATCCAATAATCTTCGCGACCGTCCCATTGGCCATCTGATCGGCCGCAGAGTCCGAGCGCGGGCCGGCTGGCCGCGTCTTATAAGCTCATCACTGCTCCTTTCGCCAGCATGCGGGGTGACCGTGCCTAACACATGGGACTCGCCAGCGCTCGTTGAATCTCCACTTATCACTCACTCACTCAGTTCACAGGATGCCATATATTATCGACCAAGTTCGACAAACTAGTCAGACGATCGCGAAAGTCGACTCCATGCCAGTCACCGTCTGCATGTGTGATGGCGACCTTGTGAGACCCTGCACTAGCGAAGCCGTTTGATCGGGCGGATAAAACACACGGTACGAGGCTCGAGCGCACAAGACGAATGTGCTCGTCAGTCCATCGACAAAGCACGGGAAAAAAGCACGCGGACAGTACTTCGTCAACGTCCGGCCGGGGGTCTTAATGCACTGCATTGAATCCTTTGAGGTGCGCCGGGACCGGGTACGGGCGGCTTCATACGCGGCGTATGGGTGAGGTGCGGTGCCGCCCGGCCTGATCAAATGGGGTACTTAAGGGCTTGGACTCGGTCTCGAATCCCCTTTCTCCTCAAGGTCCCACCCAGTGCCGCCTCTTGATCACAAACGTTCCCAAATTCCTGACCCAGCAATACTCATCAGCACTTACCACATCCATCACCAAGAATCAAGATGTCTCCTTCCAAGTTTTGTACTCAGAGCACTCCCCAAGACAGTAGTACTGCACCAAACACCTCAAGACCCAATCGCGCATGCTCATCGGCACTGTCGAAGGACGATCAGCCTCAGTGGTTTCATCCAGGGACCGGCGTGGGGCGTATCAGTGAGTGCTGTCCATCCACAATGTGATCTCGACTGCTCCCTCACACATTTTACGCGTGTTGCCTTTTGCTTGTACTGCCTATCGCGGCCCGGCTGACGATCGGTGCAGGCCTCAACGTAGGTCGGTCTTTATCCAAGATGAGCGGTAACGGGATTACGGGCGACACCACTCGCAAAGATACTGCGTTGCAGGTTTCCAGCAACGGCAGCGTGGTGAGCGATGACGGCGCCGAATAGACCAGCTCAAGGTGAAGGGCAGTGTCGGAGAGTTTAGCTTTGATATCGTCTTCTCATATTTGATTCCTAAGCGCTCCCGATGTCTCCGGCCTCTGACACACATTGATCTGATGCATGCATTCCACGGTGCTCTGCGAGCTACAAGCTGACGATGAAGACAGTCCCTTCACGTTGTGGGACTCCAAGGGAGTTCAGATTGGAATGTCCGTGTACTGCCGGTGAAGTATACTTTGGGCGCTTCGGTAACCTCGAGTCACACCTCTCCTGCGCACATGCATATGACATCCCCAACTGGGTTTTGCGTACCAGTACTCAGATCAAACCCCTTCTGTACTCTGGTACCACTGGTTCAAAGACATTTCATTCATTATGGACACGACATTACACTCAAACACATTATAGTACAATATGAACACTTGCTTATCATAAGACTGCAACCCAGCCACCATCTGACCAGCACTTCCTCCTTGACGTCCTGAGACCCGAGGCGCTAGACTCGAGACTTGTTGGACATTGTCGGAGCGGGAGCATGAACGACCTCAGGGACCATCTGTTCGGCGAAGGGACAGCAAGCCCAGATGAGGACTGTAACCCAAACGACAGCGAATTCGAAGGTCCCAAAGAGGGCTTGAGAGGACCAGGAGACTGCAAAGACGTCTATATCTGTCAGCTAAATCCTCGCAGATGTTAGACTCAAGACTTACCAAGAGCAGTCTCTGCCAACCTGAAGCTTGTCCTAGTGACCAACATCCCAGCAGTCAACCATGCGATACCTAGGAAGAGCGTAGTGATGGCTCGACCGACCTCTTTCGGTCCACTGGCAGGAGGGGAGGTAGGGATAAAGTTGGCGTCGACGGCAGTGGTGGCTGTACCGTGAGAAGCAACGTTGGCTAGGGGTGCGGTATTGACGTCGGTGGCGGCGGGGGTGTGACCGGCGTTGGTGTTGGAGTTGGAGTTGGTGGACTCGATAGCGGTAGAATGGGGAGTACGACGGGCGGTGTCTTGTTTGAAATGGATAAGGAGGTCGGTGAGGATTGCTAGGATCGCCACGAGGGAGGCGAGCTGGTTGGGTCAGCTGGGGCTGTATGGTGTACTTTGGACAGAGTGGGTGGGTGGAAGGATGGGGTATGGTATATGTAGAGGGCAGAGAAGTAGGTGGATGGATGGAATGGGATGTGGTGGGGTGGAGAGGATGTGGTTAGGGTTCGAGCTAGTACACAAAAACTCACCGTGAATGCCTGTCCTGCAATGAGAACGTTCCTAGCGGCGGCGGTGTTGTACCCGACAGGCTTACGCGCGACCTGCCTAGCCAGACCGATAGCGTACATGGTCGAGCCGATAGTCATGTGGATCAGAGCGACAAAGTTGAAGATTTGCAAAGCTGTACCAAGTCAGGTCAAAGTCAAGTTGGACGCTGAAGCCAGAACAGACTTACCCGGAATCAAGAACCTAGGCCTGAACCTCTGATACCAGCTCGCATTATCCTTTCCGTCCATTCCCCAGCCGATGGCATAGACGAGGGCCATGACGAAGAAGATGGGGGTGACTTGGAGGATGACATATTGCGCAATGAAGAGGCCGTAGTTGAAGGGGTTGTAAGCGCTTGATGCGCGGATAGAGTAGCCGATGATTTCCCATAGCTAGGTGGTGTCAGCTCCTGTTGGTTTGCGGTCTGGAGGGAGGGTGGAGGAGAAGGAGAAGGAGGATGTGGGAAAGTGGCGAAAGTGGCGAAGGGAGAAAGGATAGGACAAAACTTACACAACCAAAGATGATCAAGCCCTGGATCATCCTTCCCTTCCTTGCAATCATCCAGATGACATGCGGGATGAGTAAGAATCCCCAGACGATAGCTGCAAAGATGCCAGCACCGCTATTGGGGACGTAGCCGTATAGCGAGACTGGGTATCCGCCGATAATGGGGTTGATGGGGCCTGTGTACGACATCGCTTGTCACGAGTACCGGAATTGAGGAAGTGAGGAGGATGGAGGTTGAGTGTGAATGGACGGGTGAGTGGGGAAGAGATGGACGATGGGAGTGAAGAGTGAATGAGGGGGAAAGAGATAGATATGTGGGACTAGTAGGTGGTCTGGATGAGTTTGTCGCAGCAGCAGCAGCTGACCGTCTGACCGATCTCGCAAGGGGTCGTGACCGAACCCTGAGTGGTACCAGATGTCAGCTGGTTATTTCTCTCTGATTTCCAGCCCGCCGAGATAAGGCACTGTAGACCTTTCCAGATGCATGACCGAACTGCACTGTACATGACGCCTAGAGCGCACATGAGGGGGAACTAAACCTAATCATCTGCACGCGTCAGTCTTCCTCTAACTGTGCCTGCTTGCCTGCCTACCCCACCCCTGCCGCACACTCACTGACTGTTTCGAGCGACGTTCTCACGCTACGCCATCTCTCTCTTGGGCACTATTATTGGAGTATGTAGGCACTGAATTATACGAGGCGAGGAAGGGCGAAGAAGGGAAAGAAGGTTCAAGCTCAAGATCTGAAACTATGCCGTAATTGGTCCCTGTATTTGAGGAATGCTGCAGCTGTACTAGAGTAGGTACACTCATCCTACCTACTCGCACCACGGAAAGTAAGTACCAAGGCCAGTTGAGACGCAGTCCAGCCCATCCCTGACGAGGTGATAAGTACTTACGTGCATTATAGGGGTCGTGTATGATATGTCGTGTCTATGTACACTGCTTCGCCGTCTAATCTATGATGACTAGGGTACTCTCCACATCTCCTCATCTCCCAACGCTTCACCCAGACACCTAGGGGATGCATCTACACCTGGACCTTGTTGTTGTGGATCGTACCTGCCGGCTCGTCCCGTCGAGAATGAGTCAGACCTCCAGGAGCGAGCTGAGTGGCGAAGGGCCTAGCAGCCCAGATGACGACGACGAGCCAGGTGATGGCGAATTCGAACAGTCCATAGAGGATTTGAGAGTTCCAAGGTCGGCTGTAGACATCTACACATATCAGTTGAGTCTCTATCGAGTGCAAGAGAGGTACGAAACTCACCCTTGACAGTCTCGGCCAACCTGTACGCAGTGCGAGTCAAGAGCATCCCAGCAGTCAACCATGAAATGGCAAGGAAGAGCTTGGTGATGGCCCGGCCGGTGTGCGCGGTGCCGGTTTGATTGACGGCGGTGGCATGGTCAGTGTGAGCGCCGGTGGTAGTGCCAGTATGGGTGGCATCGGTGTGACGGGTGCCACGGACGCTGTCGCGCTTGAAGCGGAGGAAGAGGTGTGTGAGG
Organism: Dioszegia aurantiaca; assembly: GCA_001600655.1. Taxonomy (NCBI): domain Eukaryota; kingdom Fungi; phylum Basidiomycota; class Tremellomycetes; order Tremellales; family Bulleribasidiaceae; genus Dioszegia; species Dioszegia aurantiaca. Next base: position 291,694 of record BCKN01000015.1, read on the forward strand.
ATGGCTAGGATGATGACTAGGGAGAGGATCTGAGGGTCAGCGTAGGACTAGGGATACAGGCACGATATGAAGAAGGGAAGGAAGGGTCAGAGTGCCAGACGGTATGTAGTTGGGTAGAAGGTAGAGGCTGATAGTCCAGGGTTGTATGACTCACCTTCAACGCATGTCCCGCAATCAACACCTTCCTGGTCGCACCGCCATTGTATCTGACATCCTCGAGGTTGGCCTCACGAGCGAGGGAGACAGAGTACATGGCAGCGCCGATAGTGACGAGGATGAGCACGATGGTGTTGAGCACTTGGAGGACTATGGGCATCAGCACTATGTTCTTTCCTTCCTTCACTCGTGCCAAAAGTTGACTCACTTGAAGTCAATTGTCTAGGCCTGAACCGCTCATAAACGCTCGCATTGTCCGTGCCGCGCATACCCCACCCAATGGCATTGACTAGCGCCATGATGAAGAAGATGGGAGCGACGTGGAGGATGGTGTATTGGGCGATGAAGAGATCGGCGCGGAAAGGACGGGTGGATGTGTGGGCTCGGATGGAATAGCCAATGATCTCCCAGATCTAACAACAGTCAGCATACAGGTATTGGATTGGGCCAGACGAGGAAGTGAAGACGTACGATACCGAAGCAGATCAAAGCCTGAATAGCCTTGGTACGCTTCTTGACCAACCAAAAGACATGTGGTCCGAGAATTAAACCCCAAACGACCGCTGCGAAGATGTTGAAACCTCTGTTGGGCGTGTAGCCGTATAGCGAGATGGGCGTCTCGTGAGCGCCGACCAGCTCGTTGATGGGGCCATCGTAGGACATGTTGGGTGAGTAGAGTGGCGAGCGAGTGTGAAGTGCGTTGGGTGAAGTCAGAGAGAGGGAAAGGAGAGGGGAAGTCTGGGATATATATAAACCCCCTGCGACGGTTGTTGATATCTGCTGTTGAATCATGACGCGTGTGGTCCTTTGGCGGTGCGCTCAGGCCCAACTCCTTCCTCATACGTCATGTATGTATAGTGCCTGAGCCGCCTGAGAACGCGTCACAGCTTCCTTTGGATGGATGGATCCCTCCCTTTGGAACAAGGACTTAGGTTGAGTGACATCAGCATACCCCCAATCATGAAACATACCTGAAACTTGGAGACGTAATGTTGTGGTGACTAGTGGAGCGGTCTCCTGGAGAGTCTGGGTATGATCCGTGTCGGGCTATTGTGAGTTCGATCTTGTCAGTCATCGAGACAGGCCTGCACTCAGTGAGATGTACAATATACATCTCCCTGATAAACCTCGAAGGATAAAGATACTTATAGACCTACAAAAATTGATTGACTTCTCCATTACACCCCCTTGGGCCCTTCAGATCTAAGCACCTTGAGCCAAAGCGTGCTCCTTCCTCACTCGCTCCTTGCGCGCAGCCACCAGCTCGAGACTCTTCTTCTTGGGGTTGGGCGCCTCGAAGATTGATGACATTTCCTCTAGGGACAATTGCTTAGTCTGGAAATCATCAGCGTTCTGCAGAGAGACAACCGGATTTGAAAAGGACATACCTCGACAGCGAAGACGTAGACGACAACCATACCGATAATGTCAAAGGCGGCAAAGATGAAGTACACTGACAAGTTAGCGATAGAGCTTCCTGGAACTCAAGGAGATGACTTACTGATGTAGCCGAGAGCGCCAAGAGCTGGGGGAAGACCGAAAGTGTTGATGCAGGATACGGCGGAGGTGACCCATGCCTGCAGGGCAAGACCCTTGGCTCGATTCTCGTATGTCAAGACTTCGGCGGGATAGAGGCCCCTGATTGATAAGCGGTGTCCAAATGGAGCCGTGGTGAGGTGCAAAACTTACTGGAGAGGGGTCATACCGAACGAGTAGAAGACCTGGAAGAGGACTGAGTTGTCAGCTGCCATTCCGCACCGAAACGCTCAAAGGGTTGACCTACAGATGAAGCTGATTCCGGCATCGGCACGGGTCTTTGACTGAGCGCCAGAGGGCGAGAGCAAGGCACCGACGATCCACATGATGGTCGAAGAGGTAGTGACAGCTGAGAGGAGGAGAGTTCTGCGGCCTACATGGTCGACAATGGCGGATCCTGACTTGTCAGCTCGATCCCAAGCCAAATGCCAACACAAAACTTACCAGTGACGGCACCAGTCATGGAGGTGATACTGTTGACCAGGTTGAGTTGACGCTGGGTGTCTCGGTCGGTGATACCGGCAAGACCAAGAAGCACGGGAAGGAAGTCTGTATGTTAGCGGGAAACAAGGTATTTGCAGAGAAAAGGGAAGAACGTACAAGTGATCAAACCGTTACCGGCCAATTGACCCCAAACGGAGATCATAGCGCAAAGACCAAACCGGTATCGGTTAGAGGGCGAGTCGAAAACCTTCTTGAAGTTCCAGAACTCCCTGTCGGCACCTTCGAGCGAAATGGCAGCCTCAATCTCCTCGATCTCAAGCTTGACAACTGGCGAGTTGATGTCTCCGTCCTTGGAGTGGTACTTGGCGAGAATGTCCACAGCCTGGTCACGGTGACCTCGGGCATACAGCCATCGTGGTGATTCCTTGATGAAGAGGACACCGGCGACGTTGATGACGGCGGGGACGAGCTGGAGGTACAGGCACGTGCGCCACGAGTACTCGGAGGCGAGTCGGCCGAGGGGGATGGCGACACCGGTAGCGAGAATCTGACCGACTGGCTGGATCAGCGAGAAATTCAGCAGAGGGAGCGTAGGACTCACCGTAGTAGAATGAGTTGAGGATACCCATGTATCGTCCTCGGGAGTGAGCGGGGGTGATTTCGGCAATGTACAGCTTGGCCTGCGGGGATCAGCATGAGCGAAATGGAGCTGATCAGGTTGGGACTTACACCAAGAGCAGCAAGGTTAGCACCGAGACCGGTCAACCATCGGCCTCCGAGAATCATGTTGAAGTTGGTCGAGTTGGCAGAAATGACGGCGCCGACACTGACCAATCAGGATGGACTTAAAGCACGATATGAAGGGCAGACGTACATGAGAAGGGCGTTACCGATGAACATGTGCTTTCGGCGACCGACAAGATCGGGAAGCCAGATGTTGAAGAAGAAGCCGCAGACACCACCGACAGTGTAGATACCCTTGCGATCTCAGCTTTACTGTCCAGAAGCCCAGAGTGGCAAGACTTACGAATAGGATACCGGTACCGGTCGAAGCTGATACCAAGCCGAAGTAGCTCTGGAACTGAGTCATGGAGTTGACAGAGGACATGATGGTAGTGTCGAATCTGCCCAAATCAGCTCTTTTGTTGATCTTCTCGACAGGGAATAAACATACCCGGTATCACAAGAGCAGGCAATGACGATGGCCATGGAGACGATGAAGTTGACGTATCGCATTGACATGGTCGATGGTCCTGGGTCGGCTTCACGAGCGATCCGCATAGCCGCTGTCCGCTCCTCAGCGTTCATGTGTGCAAAGTGCATTTCGGAGAGAGGGACATTGCCGCCGTTGGTGCGCTCAATGTGCTCCTGCTTCTCCTTCGAGTCATGGAATGAGTTGTTGGAGTGGTGGTATTGGGTAGCCATGGTGGCGAGGGAGTTGGAGGGTCAGGCGTGTGAGTCGATTGTTGTTGCCGCTGGACTTGGACTGAGAGGGAGGGAAGGGGGGTGAGATGGGGGGATTAGTGTCAAACGCGGGTTATGGCGCGTTTAATATAGGCGTCAGCAAAGAAGAGAGAAGGCCCCCCCGGGGTCAGGTCAGTCAGTCATTCGGGGTACACGGACCGGTACGAGGAAGGAAGGAGGAAGGGAATATCCGACGCAGAAGGTGAGATGAAAGTTCGGCCAGAGCCAAGAGAACAGCTGATCGGGGATGTTATTGCCACATCGGGTAATATTTCCGGATTAATCGCGGGGCAAAGAGGCTCCGCATTGGTTCCCCGCCTGGAGTCGCGTGGGGTTTATCCGAGGTAGACCCGATGTTCATCCAGAGTTCTTCCCCGCCAGTAGCCGAGTCTCTCTCTCCCTTTGCCACTATATTGCTCCGGGTACTAGACATCCCCCACTCCACTCTATCACTAGCCATCGCCGCTGCTAGCCGCTTGCATGAGTAATGCACTGAGCTGAGTGGGGGCACGAGGAATGGGCAATGGCAACGTTGTTGTCGCCGTCGCGTCTAATCACTCCTCGGTCAGTGCCAGTGCCAGTGGTCTCCGTTCGGTAGATATCGACGGCAATCAGCGTCAAACGTCGAGCGTTCTGATCTGGATCTGAGGACTGGGCAACTTACCGGACCGGAGCTGGTCGTTTGAAGTACCCACGGGTATCGCCCACCCTCAGTCCCAACAACTCACGCGCTCAAGCCGCACGGTCAGTATCGAGACAGCTATTAGAGGTGATTGATGGTCTGCGCTGACACTGACAAGGCGTTTGCTACCTACACCATATCACAGCATGTCACTCGTCAACCTTGCCCCTACGGACTGGCACTATGCTCCAACTCCCACAGCACTCATCAAGGATTCTGAGGCTGCACTGGCGCTGAAGACGGAGCATGCCCTTTCGAACGACTGGACGGCATGCTCGCGATTCCCTACGGAGATCCACGATGAATTGCGCACAGCGGGCATGATTCCTGATTGGAACAAGGGCAAAGCGGAGCATGACGTCCAGTGTAAGTCTAATCTATCTGTGACATCGGGCATCAGTTAATCTTTAGGGGTATCGAAGCTATCTTGGTCTTTCCGAGCTACGATCACGGTGCCTCGGGAAGTACTTGACCGGAAGGGCCAACAAGCCGAATTGATCTTTGAAGGAATAGACACTTTCGCTACTGTCTATCTGGTATGTCTGCCGTCTACCTGATCGAGGACCGAGCTGATGTGCAGAATGGCGCCGAAGTCCTCAGAGCGGATAATCACTTCCGGACCTGGCGCGTGGATGTCGACATCTCGACACTCAGAGCTGAGAACGAGCTCCTCGTTGTCCTTGCCCCACCTCAGGAAGTCGCCAATGCCGTTGTCAAAGAGCATGGACCGTTCCTAGGTGGATCTTGCAACCTCGGTGATCGGTCAAGAATAGGCATTAGGAAGGCGCAGTATCATGCTCGATGGGATTGGGGACCTGAGCTGTGGTGTGAGTTTAAGTCAACGATATCTTACTGATGATAGGCATGGGTATCGATCGACCTGTCCACCTCCACATCTTCACTTCTCGAATCAAATGCGTCACTACCTCCGCTCGGGTCAACGCTGAGCTGCATACCAGCCTAGCTGTTCAAGTAGATATTGAGAATGGCGGAGATGTCAATGTGACTGTCACCGGTCCGGCAGGGGAAGTGCTCAAGGATGAGCGTATATCGGGCAACCAGGTGGAATGGGATCTGGAGGCGGAACTATGGTGGCCTGTCAACGAGGGGAAGCAGACCTTGTATGAGGTGAAAGTGGATCTCTATCAAGCTGTAAGCGTCCTCTGCAATTAGCCATAGGTGAAGGCTGACATCCCAGGGCAAAGTGGTCGACACGCATATCCGCAAGATTGGGTTCCGGCGTGCGGAGCTAGTCCAGACACCCCTCAAAGACCAAGCGGGCACCTCATTCTTCTTCCGCATCAACAATCGCCCCACCTTCATCGGCGGCAGTAATTGGATCCCGATCGATATGGTGTTATCTACCGGGACACCGGATAGGTACAAGCGGTGGTTGCAATTGATGGTATATCTTTTGGACAAAGGTTCCAGCTGACAATGCAGGTTGATGGAGGGCAGAACATGATAAGGGTGTGGGGAGGCGGGGTGTTTGAGCCGACGTACTTCTATGAAATGTGTGATGAGATGGGTCTGCTAGTATGGCAAGATTGTAAGTTCCGCCAAAGGGGGAGTGGCTGGCTGATGCGTTCAGTCATGTTTGCTTGTGGAGTCTATCCTATACATGCAGAGTTCCTCGCTAGTGTAGAAGCAGAAGCAAGGGAGAATGTGATTAGACTGCGCCATCATCCGTCGCTCGTACTTCTCTGCGGCAACAATGAGGATTGTGAGTTTACCCGTCAGGAGATAGGCTGACAATAACAGATCAACAAGTACTTCAGTGGGACATGGATCAAAGCGGCAACCCCCTACCCGCTCAACTCATATACGAGCAACTCCTGCCGGATATCGTCAAGGAGTTGATTGATCCACCTATGCCATATTGGCCTGGATCGCCCTATGGAGGTAAAGGTTGGGATACTGCAGATCCTACCACTGGCGACGTTGTAAGTTCCCTGACCCCATGCCTGAATCAGCTTCGAACTGATTTCATCAGCACCAATGGGATGTATGGTGCGGCAAAGAATTTGGATATCACAATTGGGACGAACTCGGCGGTCGCTTCATTTCAGAATTCGGTCTTCCCGCTTTACCCGACCGACGCACAGTCAACTTCTGGCTCGATGGCGATTCGACACAAGCATATCCCCAATCGAAACTTATGGCGCAGCACAATAAGGCGGGTAGCTTTGAGAGACGCTTTGCGGGGTTGATGAATGAGAACTTTAGGATGACGGGGGATCTTACTGAGTGAGTCGGGATATGGGCTGGGCTCAGCTTCTCAAGTGGTATGGCTGACAGATAGGTACATCTTCCGGAATCAACTTATGCAGTCTGAAGGTGTGGGTCTGGCTTATCGACAATGGCGCCGAGAGTGGAAAGGGCCCAACAAGGAATATGTGCGTTTCCTCTCCACTGGGCTAAAAAAGCTGATGATAGTGTGGAGGAGTGCTCGTTTGGCAAATCAATGATTGTTGGCCAGTGACAAGTTGGGCTATTGTAGATGTCTTTGTAAGTTTCTCTCAAATTCCAAAACTGAGATCACAGTATCGTCCCAAACCAGCCTACTATACCATCGCGCACGCTCTCCGACCCATCAGCCTCGGTATCATGCGCCACGTCGAGAAGAATCGGGAACACGACCGACCTCGACAATTCTACGAATACGGTGCATTTCAAACTCGATCAGCTACCGGTGAAGTCTGGGCGGTCAATAGTGGACCCGAGCAGGTTGTAACATTCACATTGAAGGTTATGGACCTCATGACGGGTTGGGAAACCACCATTGTTCAGGAGAAAGTGACATTAGGGGAGAATAGGTCGACGGAAGTTTGGAAAGGCGATGTACCCCACCCTTCCACCGATAAGGTGTTCGATACCTCCGCGCCGACAGGAACGGTCATCATCCACGCTAGTATCGTCGATAGGCAGGGCGGAGTGATTCGGTTTGACGACTGGCCTCAACCCCTCAAATACCTCGATATGCCCGATCCGGAAGTGGAGGTTAAGGTGGAGAGCGAGGAGGTGGTGGTGGTGCGGGCTCAGAAGCCTGCTAAGGGTTTGTGGCTGGATGTGGAGGGCGAGAACGAGGGTGTGGTCTGGGGAGATAATTCTGTGAGTCATCAGGCTGACACGAGAGGGTTACAATAGTGCTGATCAATCTAGTTTGATGTGTATCCGGGCGAGGAATATCGGTTCAAGGTCTCAGGGCTGCAGGGTAAGGGTATCACGTATGCCTCTTTGGGTTGGGAGAAGCCACGGTCGATCATCAGAGCGTCATGATGGGATATATTTGGAGGCGCCGGCGCGCGGTTTCTGCTGTATCGACCGCTAGGCATGTATCACTGCATCACAGCTTAGGTCTATGTCACTCATGACTCGCTGACTTCGACGACCACAGCCACTGATTATTATTGAGGAACAGCCCTCTGGAGTCTGGTCCAGCACGTGCGGCCATGGCGTGATCGCTCGAACAAAGGAGAGCAGCGACTTTTAAAGTCAGTCCTGGCGACGCCAGCGCAGGCCACCCCTTTCCCTTTCCCTTTCCCCTTACTCCTACTTTCTCCCCGCTTTTGTTCACTTATATCAATATCAGCGGCACGTAAGTCATTCCCTTGCACAGCTTCATCCTATCTTCTTCCAACTGGGAGTTTTTTCCAGTCTTCCACCCTTTCTTAGTGGCCCCGTCTGGGATCATGAACACATGCTGACGGATTATAGACTCAGATAACGCTTTCAGCCGCTCATCATGGCTACTCCATTTTCTTCACCCGAATTGATCGCCAACATCCTGCAATATTCAACTCCTGGCACCTGGCGAGCCCTCCTCGAAGTCAACTCGACGCTCAGCAGCGAAGCGACCAGGTGGCTGAATCGGTACCCCATGCTCATCTTACGCCCCTGCAGCACCCAGGACCCAACGCTCCCCCAGGGCACAAAGGAAGGGCCCTACCCAGGATCAGTCCTGCTGCCGGCACTGAAGGATGCTGGAGACACCCCGTCGAGAGTCAGAGGTCTCACAGTGGTTGCGGATGCTGCATATTGCGACTTCGACTCAGGTACGGTATTCCCTGCCAGCCTCGACTCTTCCGACATCATCACTACTCTACAGGCACAGCTCTCGGGCCAAACATTCGATACATTGCATTTCTATTACCGGGGCCAAGATCATGATACCCTTTCCGATGATTTCGATGACCTCCAGTACATGGTTTCCAGGCTTCCATCGGACATTCTGACGGCTGTGCGTGGCAAGACATTGGTACTGAGCACATCCCTCCCTCAGGCGCAATATGACGACGACGGCGCCGCGAGCCTGGGCATCAAGGTGAAAGCTCAATTTGACGACATTGTGCACATTCAAGAATCGGGCTCCAAATTCTTTCCCTGGGGACTCCTAGACGTCAACGACTACGTCTATGCTTCCAATGGACCCGCTCCGCACCTCTCCCTCGTGTGTCGCAGAGACGTACCGATGAAAGTGTGCGCCCTGGAAATCAGTAACCTCCTCCTGCAAATCAAACGCCTCGGCTCAAGTCAGTCAGTCACTTTGGTGCTGGACCCTACAAGCGGGACGTCAGACACTTACAGTGAGGCGGACATCACTGAGTGCGGGGAGCGGGAGGTGAAGGTCGCGAAGCGTGTCGCGGAACGAATGGAGTTAGCAGGAGCGGATGAGTTCACTGCGCGATGCTCCTATCGTGTCCTGGGCAGAGACGAGGGACCTGAGATGGCCAAGTATGAAGAGGGTGTGAGAATGCACAGGGATGGCATCGAGTATGAGGAGCTTCGAGCGCGCAGGAAGGCGATCAAGGCGAGGCAGGAGGCGGAACAGGGAAGAGAAGCTGCTGATTGATATCAGCTGGTTGCAGAATGATTGATGGAGTTTGTTGATGTCGAACGCACGCTATGGTGTTTTATACCCAGACTTTCTTTCTTATGAATCTTACCATACATTCGGTCGGCGCATGACTATTGTAGGTCACCAGGAAAGGAGACTTGGGGCTATGAAAATCAATCTAGCAGACCCTCAACGTCCGCACTTCCACATCAGTGTCGCCACCCATTCGCCACCCGGCCTCTCGAGCTTCCGCTTCCGTCGGAAGCGGGGATGGTTTGGCTCTGCAGCTAGTGAGCTATTGTGCGAGGACAATCCTCTATACACCTTCATCGAGCCATGTAACATATTGACGCAGAATGGATGGCATTGACAACGACCATGATGGCTCAGAGGACAAGTCTCCGGCGGGAGAGAAGCCTAAACGCCTGTATCGCGCATGGTGAGTCCCGTCATTGCGTGCCGTATGTAGCCGGATGTAAGCTGACCGAGCAGTCTCCACTGTCGGAGCAGGAAGGCGAAATGCGACCTTGTGAGTGCTCTTCTAGATTTATACTGAAAAGGCTAGGGTGATGTGGACTCTCCATCTGAACCACCTTGCTCTCGATGTCGCCGCGAATCTCGAGAATGCGTCTTTGCGCCTTCGCGCCGTGGTGGGAACGGCAAGAATCTACGGCGAAGATCCGAGGCGCCCACAACAACAACAACTGCTCTCATGACGACTGCTCCTAGCTGGTCAGGCCTGAGTGATAATTCCTTCCAGCCGCAACCACTCCTACCTCAGACGCACTTCGACTTGCCCCTTATTCAGACGCCACATCACTCCGAATCATCAGCACCAGCTTTCAATCTGTGGAGCAATGCCCCGTCACTCCCCCCTGGTTCATCATCCTCGCCTTTCCCCTTTGATACTGCTCAGCGGAGCCATTCCCGGTCTCAGACACAACAGATTGATCATACGCACAATCTCGTTTCGGGCGATTTGCAGAATGAGGCGGATGCGATTGAGATTCTCTCGAGAGGTGAACAGGGCAGGCTCCCTGCGCCAGACCCAGGAATGAATGGAAAGACGGGCAAGATGGTTGGACTGGAGGAGTTTGTGCTGGTCAAGCAGGGGATCTTATCGGTGGATCAACTTGTTCAGCTGAGTCGCAATTTCTTTCTGCGGCATCATCATTACTATGTGAGTGCAAAGCGTGGACGCGAGCTTACATTATTAGCCTATGGTGCCCTTATCGTCTATACCACATACCCTACACGCATTAGAAATCTTCGCAGTGAAAGAGAGGCATCTTCTCGTTGCCATCGTCATCATCGCTAGCCGGAATGATAGAGGCATGCGAGAAGTACACGACAGATGCTGGTCGATGTTCAGGGTGAGTTCCGACGAGTCATCTTTGAGCTGATCTTAGGGATGGATTTCAGACATCTTACTCTTAGGAACCTCGCCGACTATAGGACTGGTAGAGGGACTACTCCTACTATCAGAGAATCTGCCGCGCGACCCATCCAGAGATATAGAAAGGGTGCATGGATCGGAAAATCGTCAGGCGTGGATGTTGATCGGGACCGCTTTGCGGTGTGCGTATGGGCTAGGTCTGGAGAAGGTGAGCGATTAAGAAAACTGCCTAGCTGATTTTTGAGATTGCTTTCGAGATCATTGGAGATGTTGAGCGGACGAAAGAACTTGAACGAGCTAGACAGACATGGACATGTAAGCCAAAAAAGCATGGGTCTTGGCTAAATCCAGTTTGCTATATTTTCGATCGGCACATATCCTTACGACTCGGTATGGCCTTTTGGTCTCGCGGTCCCTCGATCTGCTTCGAGGGCTTCTCGTCCACCTCGCAAACCGGCCCGCCAGCAGGCGCTCGGAACTTCCCACTCTTATGCGAAAGCCCGGCAGAGGGATTAGAGCCTCAAGAAGACTTAGCATCGCTCTTGCAGGCATATGTGGAGTTGACGCAGATGATGACCAATGCCCAGAGCTGTCTGTACCCTAATGCCGAGCGGACGAAAAGTATTGTTACGTGAGTTTGCTCTCATGTCAATGCTGATGCTGATGGCAGTCATGGAGAGTACTTCAAGTATTTGGACGAGCTGGCGAGATCGCTAGACAGTTTCAAGCGGCTGTGGGGCGATAAACGGTGGACCATCTCCCCATTAACAGATACTCTCTGGGCGATGTTCTACTATACCGAACTCTACATTTGCGGATTCTCATTTGTGAGTCCTAGTCCTGCCGGAGAGCTAATCAACAGCAAGCACATGTGGAGAGGGCCAATAAGCGTGCCGAGACCGAAAATGACTACCCACCCAACCTCTTCCCTCACGGCGCAGCGGCCAGTCCCGACGCTCGATACATCTTTCAATCATGTACTGCTGCCCGGAAATTGTTGCAAATCTGCGTTCACAGCTTGTCGCCCAGCGGCGAACTACCATTTTTGCCTAATCGATATCTCCTATGGTTCACCTATGGTGCGATTGTACTTCTCAAGGCGATTTACTCTGGCGCTATGCTGAGGGAAGATCATGCTGAGTGAGTTTGTTCGAGATTGGGGGCTGAATTTTAGATCTCTCAATCTGATAGACTCGCTCTGCAAGTGTCTGTCTACAGCATCACACGATGAGACGCACTCGGCGGTACGGTATGGCCGACAACTGGAAGATTTGCGCAGAAAGCTGGCGGAAAGAGATGTGAGTCAACCACCACTGGCTATAACGATTGGCTGATGATTAGAAACACCTGTCTGCTAATGCAGTTTCCGGTATACCGAATCGGAGATCTCGCCCTGCTTCACCCATCTGGAACTTCCCCGACGCTCCAGCTCAGACAGAAGATGTCTCTTTCGCATATGACTCACCGGCACTGTCGATGCGCACAGTGACGCATCAACATCAAGGTCCCCCTTCTGATCCATTTGCAACGACGGCACAAGTGAGAAGCCAGGATATGGGACTCGAGTGGATGGACGATCCTGTGATGCAGGCTGGAGGCGATGCTTTGGATCTACAGGACTTCTGGTTGCATGTAGCGCCGGGCGAGGTGAGGTTCTTCTTGGGTTTGGCTGATGTATCAGGCACAAGGGGGGTTCCCCTTCAGATAGAGGTAGTTCGATGCTCGACCTGCCGCTCCACGGTCAGCTCTCCGCCCATCTCTCCATGAATACTGTACCCACTGGAGTCGCAGGCATATCATACATGCCTCAAGTTGGATGGCAAATGATGTGGCGGTGCTGCTTGTATACCTATTACCGGCGGCGGCGCTAATCTATTACGGCATGAACAGCTTTTCTATTTCCGGCATTGCCGGACATCCGGCTCCGAAATTTTGGACCACCCCGCCATCTCTTCCTTGCTTGCGTCGCCCATATCACCCTTATCCTGGTCATACTGGACGAAACTATACCTTGATGCGGCCATACTATCGGTGCACAGCTTTCAAAATTCCTTCCCTCCCATGGTCTATCAGAGGGGGGCTATACGACACGGGAAAGGGGGACACATGGTCGAAATCCCTAACCTCCGCACCGGTGCATTCGTTCGGTGTACACGGCGTTCGGATGGACTTGCTGACTTCTTCTCACATTCTGGTATAAGAAGAAGAAGGAGTGGACACTCACCTCCACAGTATTCGTCTTCTCTTTGTGCCTTCACATATCAATCAACTCCTGTAGCCTATAGCTTAAATATAATGGTCCGAACTCGCTCAACAACCTCACTCTCCACCTTGGTTCTGCTTTGTGCTCTCGCAGATCTCGCTAGTGCATGCGGTGGACCGGGACATGAACATGTACGAAGGAATCCAGGCGGACCTGTAATTGAAGCCTCGAGAGGAGGCCGCAAGCGAGATAACTCTAGTAAGTTCTTCTTCTCTTCTAAAAGATACTGCTCGAAGCTAATCTATACAGATCCATGTAGTGGATACGACTACCCTCCCACTTACGGTCTCGCATCCCGTTATCCATCCACTACCGACATAGCAACCATCATGCCGTCCGACACTGATGCCCGCAATCTCTTCAATACGGTCGATGCGCACGTCCGCTCAGCACTGCCAAACACATACCCGAAAGGCGCGGCAAATGGGGATCATACAGGCGTGGTCTATGATGGAGGCGCTGATCCAGATTGCTGGTGGACGTACACTCAATGTACCAGCCCGGCAAGCTCAACAGGTCTAGAGAAGGACATTACAACTGTGCCTGAACCTGGGAGTTATGGGTTGACGTATGACGATGGACCAAACTGTGGGAATGCTGCATTGTACGACTGGATGAAGCAGAATGATGTCCGGTCAACTCTGTAAGTCTGCATAGTCTCTTCAGTGCTTCGATGTTTGTTGCTGACATCATTGTAGATTCTACATTGGAGGGAATGTTCTTAATTGGCCTTTGCAAGCCATCAGCGGGCACGATGGAGGACATGAAATTTGTATTCATACTTGGTCACACCAGTAAGTTCTGCTCGTCTTTCACAGAAAGCCAAATGCTTATTCTACAGCTACATGACTGCCTTGACGAACGAGCAGGTCTTCGCGGAGCTCTATTACACCCAGCGAATCATCAAGGATGTCGTCGGCGTCACTCCTAAATGTTGGAGACCACCCTATGGGGACGTCGACAATAGGGTACGGATGATTGCTGAGGGCCTTGGTCTGACCACTGTCGTCTGGTCGGAGGATTCTGTGAGTCTACCCTCGAACGCTATTGAGAATTACAGCTCATGACGTAGGATGACTGGTCGCTTGATTCCGGTACCCCACAGTCCAAGATCGACGGCAACTACCAAGGCTTCATTGACAAGATGAAGAACGGCCAATATGCCAATTACGGCCCTGTGGTGCTATCTCACGAGCTGTGTAAGTTGGCATTGCCAATAAACTAGCGACCAAGCTTGCTGACATCGCAGCCGCTGCAACAATCAATGAAGCTATCAAATTCCTCCCATCTCTCAAAGCCGCCTTCTCGCATCTCGTACCCATCGCTACTGCCTATAATACCTCACAACCATATGTTGAGACCGATATCTTCTATCCCACATTCGCGGAGTACGTCTCGGGCCATGAAGACCCAACGACGAGCAGCTCTACTCCTTCATCGTCTTCATCAGCTGCCTCATCCTCTACATCATCCGCCTCACCTTCGGCCTCGTCATCTGCTTCCCCGGCACCTGCATCTTCGTCGTCATCAGCGTCATCGTCGACCTCGTCTTCTGTCTCAAGTGGTGGACCTACAAATTCGGCAGCTAACGCGGCTTCACCAAGCAACGGTACGAGCAATCACAACGCCCAACCCATCTCAGCCGGTTGGCAGGTGTCTCCGAGGAGCTGGATAGGGGTGGGTGTGGCAATCATCGCAGTGGTGGCTCTGGGGATCTGAGCGGTGGAGGAAGCTAGGCGGTCGTAGGTTTGTGCTGGACAATGATTCGTTTTGACGGACAATCGGCCCCGAGTCGTAATATAAAGGATTGAACAATTAAATCTGTAGCTAGTAATAGATAATCGCATGCACATCAATAATGGCTAGTATATGTGCTCTCCAAGCCGAGAGACAAGGGCCGAAACAGGCTAGGCTATGGCAAGTAGCAAATCATGGTGACTCCGGCCAATGCCGGTTCGCATTTTCGCAACATCGCTGTTGCCTTTGCTTTCTGCTCACAACGACGCCAATCAGCCCATAGCTTCAACATGGTCTTCAGCAGCGCATCCGCGGAGTCAGGACTGCCTTGAGGAATGCTGCCCAAGCCCACGCATTTCCCTTACCGGCCTCGAATAGGTGTCAGATCTCGGAGATCTGTTATCGCTTTCCGAAAGCCGACATCACTTGCGTCACTGCTGCATAGCCCACGGCTTGGCGTTTCACCACCCGTGGACTCATTCAACGACATGCTGGACGACACTTCGCCCAGTGCGGCGTAACTGATATGGGACTGCATCGCCTTGGACCCCGACAGCAATGCTCCTCGGGAAGGCAGCACCTGAAATTGAACCCGACAGGGTCCGAAGTGATGTAGCAGCCTATAGCCGTCACTGGACCTTGGCGAACGGGCCCCTTGATGCTCGTCACCCGCCAGAGCTCCTTCAAACTTCATCTCTCACTGATATAAAGCTATGCCAGTACTCAAAATGGTACTCGGCCGGACGTGTGAAAAAATTCTTACCAGGAGATCCCAGCCTGAGAGGACCGACTTCACAGAATGGTCCGACCTATTTCGACAACCTACCTCTTCACCTTGGTCATCTTGAGCAGTCTGATAGATCTTGCAGCAGCATGTGGGGGACCGGGTCATGAGATCATACGTCGGAATCCAGGAGGGCCGGTCATTGAGGGGACAAGGGGAGGTCGCAAGCGGTCGAATTCGAGTGAGTTGGAGTACCTAGATGCTGTCGTCTACGAGCTCAGCTGATCTTTCCAGACCCGTGCAGTGGCTATGTTTACGCCCCGACCACCGGCCTTGCATCTCGCTATCCCTCCACTACCGAGATTGCGACGATCCTCCCCTCAGATACCGCCGCCCGTTCCCTATTCGCTTCGGTAGATGCGCGTGTGCGCTCAGCGCTACCGCATACCTACCCGAAGGGTGCAGCAAATGGGGATCGGACAGGTGTGGCATATGACGGACATGCAGATCCAGATTGCTGGTGGCCTCAGTCCCGGTGCACCAGCCCCGCAAGCTCGACAGGTCTAGGCGCGGATATAACGACTCTACCTCAACCCGGAAGCTTTGGATTGACTTTCGACGATGGACCTCATTGTGGGAATGCACCATTGTATGATTGGATGGAGCATAATGATGTCCGGTCCACACTGTAAGTTCTGACCTTCAACCTACACTCAGCAAAATGACGATTAGCTGATTTTGTGCAAGGTTCTACATCGGTGGTAATGTTCTCAATTGGCCTGTACAGGCCATTGCCGGCCATGACGGCGGCCATGAGATCTGTATCCACACTTGGTCGCATCAGTAAGTGCTTAGTCCCTGACGGCAAACTTATGCTGAATACGACAGTCACATGCCAGCTCTGACCAACGAGCAGGTGTTTGCCGAGTTGTACTATACCCAGCGGGTCATCAAGGATGTTGTTGGCGTGACACCTAAATGCTGGAGGCCGCCCTATGGCGATGTCGACAATAGAGTGCGAATGATAGCTGAGGGATTGGGATTGACCCTCATTGGCTGGTCAGAGGATACGGTTAGTGCCGCGATATCGAGGGTATAAGCGAGAGCTCATTGATCAGTCGGATTGGTCTCTGGCTGCTGGGGCTTCTACTTCAACGATCGACAGGAACTACCAAGGCTTCATTGATAACATGAGGAATGGTCAGTACGCTACGTACGGCCCTATTGTTTTGGCTCATGAGATATGTGAGTGGTCGACTATGTTTGCATTAGCTATTGCACCGAGCTTGCTGACTCGCAGCTACTGCAACGATCAATCAAGCCATCAAGTTCCTACCCTCTCTTAAAGCTGCCTTCTCCCACCTCCTACCAATCGCTACCGCCTACAACATCTCACATCCATACGTCGAGACAGACATCGTTTACCCTTCCTTTGCGGAGTACACCTCAGGCGAGGAGGACGCGACATCGAGCGTTTCTGGATCTTGCTCCTTTTGCTCGACTACTTTATCCGCTTCATCCCATACGGGCTTGATACCTACACCTTCGTCGACATCAGCGTCATCTTCGCTTTCCGTCTCGGTCCCAGCGAGCTCCGGCACTGGTGCTTCCGCTTCCGCAGAAAGTGCAGTCTCGCCAAGCAGTGGTACGAGCAATTACAACGCCCCACCTGTGTCGGGCGGCTGGCGGGCGGTTTCAAGAAGCTGGCTGGGAGCCAGTCTGGCAATTTGCGGGGCGGTAGCTTTGGGAATGTGATCGGCCAAGCTGATGAAGGAGTAGATTTGGACAATTTTTGCCTTGATGGACATTCGACCTGCAGTTTATAATATGTAGAAGAACACCTGTAGCTAGTACTAGACAGTCCGATGCACATTTATAGTCATGTATACTTGCAAAGTTGCAACTGGTGCATTCGGTGCGAGAAGAGCCAGGAGGTGGCGACAAGAAACGACATCGCGGCGGCGATTCTTCTTGCACCTTTAATCAAGCCTTCAATGTACCTCTCATGTACTTTACTCCTACACTTGCGTTGATTATGTTGCTTCAGCCTCGCATGGCTATGTCCTATATACACCCATCGCCAATCCCAGCATGCCACTACTGGCGACCGATGTCACCGAAGAGGGGGAGATCAGGGCGATCCCGCACGGCCCTACCGGGGCTGCGTTGATCGATCAGTCAACGTCCTACGTTCATTCAACACTCATTGTATCGCTACATAGCTCGAAAGGAGTCCAGATCTGATCTGATCGGTCATCTCTCCTGCTCGTGCCTTGCCCGCCCACACTTGAGTCGTCCAACGCTTGGCACGACATGACGCTCGTCTTCGCTCACTCAACTCAAAGCTGAAGCTGTCTCCGTAGACACGCTACGCTGACTGGCGAGACTCCGCCGGGGCAAGAGCGGCGCATTGCAGCCTGCTCATGCGCCTGGCCAACTCAGGTGAGCATTGTGTGGGTCGGTGGTCGGTGCGTGCTAAGCCGCTTTGCTGACTCGCTGTCAGCGCTTCCTCCACGTTGGATTGGATTGGAGTGGAGAAGCCGCCCCTGGGCTGAGCTCGGACCGGCCTTGGTGATGTCATGTCAGATCGAGCGAGGTGCATTCCCATGAGTCTTGGAGGACGCGTTCGGGTATGTATCGTATCCCGATCAATCAATCAATCAACTTGAGCGAGGGAGGAAGAGGAAGCTTCGTTCGGTCGGTCAGCAATGTACGTCTATTCGGTCATCGCGTCTCTTTCTCCTTCCTCTCTCTCGCTGATTATATAAAGGGACCCCAGCTTTGTACCTCCTACTTCTACTCGACCAGGTCTCGACTCCACTCCAATCCGCAACTCGTAGACCGACTTCATCCACATGGTCCGCCCTCATCCAGCAACCCCTCTCTCTAGTCTCGTCATCATCTGTGGCCTCCTGGACCTTGCTGGTGCATGTGGAGACCGGAGGCTTGAAGTCATACGTCGGAACCCCGGAGGAAGGATACTGGAGGTGTCGAGAGGTGGTCGCAAACGGGACAATCCAGGTGTGTACCCTTCGCGTCATTCTGTCATACTCCTGGCTGATCCTCTAGACCCTTGCAGTGGCTACGTTCACCCTCCTACAGCCGCCCTCGTATCTCTCTATCCCTCCACCGCCGAAATCGCTTCAATATTACCTTCAGATACCACCGCTCGCAATCTCTTCAGCACGATCAATGCGCACGTCCGCTCGGCCCTACCGAAAGTTCTTCAGAAGGGCACGGCCGAAGGGGATGTGACGGGTGTTGTCTACGACGGCAACGCCGATCCAGACTGTTGGTGGACGAATTCCCGGTGTACTAGCCCGGCAAACTCGACAGGTCTAGACAAGGACATCACAACTCTTCCTCAAGCTGGGAGTTATGGGTTGACGTACGACGACGGACCGCACTGCGGTAACGCTCCTCTGTATGATTGGATGAAGCAGAATGGGGTGCGGTCTACACTGTGAGTTCTGATCTTGCCCTCTGCCTTACAAGGAGCTGAAATGTTAGATTCTACATTGGTGTGAATGTCCTCAACTGGCCTCTGCAGGCAATCAGCGGGTACGAGGGCGGTCATGAGATCTGCATTCACACTTGGTCTCATCGGTACGTGGTCCGCTCGACCGACCGACGCTTTTCGCTGACAACGACAGTCACATGCCGGCCTTGACCAACGAGCAAGTATTCGCAGAATTGTACTACGCTCAGCGAATCATCAAGGATGTCGTTGGGATCACGCCTCAGTGCTGGAGACCGCCGTACGGTGATGTCGATAATAGGGTGCGGATGATAGCGGAGGGGTTGGGACTGACACTAATCGGCTGGTCGGAAGATACCGTGGGTGAAACGCAGTGCCATGATTGATTTTCGCGCACTGATCATTTAGAACGACTGGTCTTTGGATGAGAATGTTCCTACTTCCACCATCGACGGCAACTATCAAGGTTTCATCGACAAGATGAGGAATGGCCAGTATGCTTCTTTTGGCCCCATAGTCTTGGCGCACGAGAATTGTAAGTGATTAGCGTAGCTGTCACCCGTCGTGAAGAGCTTGCTGACTCCGTAGCTGCTGCAATAATCAACGAAGCAATCAAATTCCTTCCCTCCCTCAAGGCTGCTTTCTCCCACCTCCTTCCCATCGGGGTCGCCTACAACGACACCCACCCATATGCCGAGACCAACATCTTCTATCCATCCTTTGCGGAGTACGCTGCAGGGCGACTGAATCCGATAACGTCTATCCCTCCGTCAGCTGGATCTTCATCGGCAGCGTCGGTATCTGCAACTTCGATATCCGCCGGGGCTACTTCCCGTTCAGCGGACAACGCGCTTTCGCCAAGCAGCGGCATCCTAGATGCTCGACCCGTTTCAGGCGGATGGAAGTCGGTCTCGGCAAGCTGGGCTGTGCCCGGTGTGTCGGTCTGCGGGGCGGTAGCGTCGACGCTGTGGACTTAGGGGGGATGGACAGACTCGGACGTTGATTCTGAACAATGGGCAATTCGGACCTCAAGTGTATGATTAGACATATAGAATCGGATAAGACAATGTGTAGCCAAGTTTGATCGCTCTCATGAACGTCTATAATACTTCCTATGTCTGTGCGGAGCCAGCGCGATGGCAGAGCGAGGCAAAGCTCCAGAGATGTCCCAAACCGATCCACGCGTCCTGATTGGTTTACCGATTGCGTGAAAGATGCGACCAATCCTCCTATCTCTCTTACTATTCATACAACTACAACATCTACGCCTTCCTCGCCATGAAGTCCGCTCCTCCATCCGCATCTCCATTTATCGCTATTCAGCTGCTTCCCAGCGGTTGTCGTTGCCATGCCGCCAATATGGTCCAAGACTAGCCGTGACGAAATGATCAACCTTCCCTTTTCCGACGCGTCTCGCTCGCAAATACCTCCTGGTCGGCCAATGAGGCAATCCTGGATGAGGACATCGGGCGGTGGTCGGTGTACAGTGGCAGGGATAAGATATTGAGAAGAGTACATCCTGAGGAGGTGGGATAAAAACGGAAGGCGGGAATGACGGATGATGATACCGCTGGAACATCAGCAAAGGGCCCGGTCTTTGATTGGGCTGTGACTCACCTGCCACCTGTTCCAATCATACCCGACCCAATATCTACCTCATCCAACTCCGCAGCGGCTAATCTCCTTTGCTCAAGCATCGCCAATACAGTCGAGATCACCTCCCAACCCCTAACTCCCTCGCATAGCGGGAAATCATCCTCGACCAGCATCATCCATTCGCCTCTGTTCTCTCGCTCGTACATCAATCTAAACGCCTCGGATAGATGGAGATACTGGTCATCTTCGTCCTCCGGATGTGTGTCGTGGTCGGTGTAGAATGCCACTTTGGCATATACCGAATCAGCCTGGACTAGGTCGAAAGCGGGATGTATCGACGCATGGGTGAACACTGATAGGGATATATCTTCGGCCAGGAATGGGGTGAAAGAGGATAGCGTGGTGGATATGATCTCTGCACCGAAGGCGGTGTCGACTGGTCTGGGGTACGAGAGGATGAGAATGTCAAGCAGGGGTGATGGTCCCGAGGAAGGGGGAAAGGGGCGGCGTATGGGCGCCGGAAGATACTCGAACATGAAGTAGGGGATGAGCACAGCTAAGAGACTGAGGGCTAAGCGGGACAGAGGGCTGCGAATAGATGTCGGAAGGGTTTCGGTACTGGCTTTCTCGTCCTCTTCGGCGGCCTGAAGGAGGGTGGAATCCGGGCTGCCGGGCGCCAAGGGAGCGTAGTCTCGCCGTTGAGGTATCTGGCGATAGGCATATCGGCCGATGATCATAATGGTGGTCGTAAGGATGGACAATCCGTAAGTCCACGGCGCACGTTCGAGCCAGCAAAACACCAAAGTCATTAGCGGGACGATACCAACCCGACCGACGCGCTGACTTCTTGCAGATAGCACAGCCACCAAGTCCTCCTGACCCCCCAATGCGAGTCCTGCGAGAGCCACAGGTCCGATCCCTGTTGTAGGCTCGTACACTGCCCAATGGCTGAAGAGGGGCGGATAAGCCCATCCGACCGACCGACTGAGAACGAACCCAACGATCGTGCGGACTACACCGAGTAGGAACGAGTATAGGTATAGGAGAATGTATGTCCGCGCTGAGGCTGGGAGGAGAAGCGTCAAGGTGAGCTGGAAGAGACGGGAGAGGGATATGAGGTGGTTGGATGGCGTTGCCCATGGCGAGAGAAATATAGGGATGAAGCGATGAGAGTGGATGAGAGCTCGGGGTGTGAATGGTTCGAGAGGAGTTAGGTGAGTGAGGATTGGGATGCTGCTGGAGATTATAGTACTTGCTGCTAGTATGTATGAGTATCTAGATCCTGCTGCTGGGATCATGTTGTATGGTCTCTCTGATAGTTGAGAAGCTGACGAAGCAATGTCAATGAAGAATGCTCTTAGTCTCGCTTGCCGTATCTCAACTCGACCTACGGGGACCTCGTGAACTGGCGCAGCACATGACTTTCGTACGAAAAGGGTCAGGTTTTCGAGACTAGAGAATGGAAAGAAGGCATGTCACTCAAACCTTACATTGCTTGGTACTGTTTCAGATGGTCTGCGTAGGCTCATAAGTTCCCTGAAGGGAATGCTGCTGTTTGTTAGCTGAGCTGAGAGCGCAGATCTGCTGCTACTGAAGAAGAGTATCATTCGTTTGATGATGTACAACCCGCCAGACACATGTAAGTTTACACCGGGGCTGGCCCGCAGCATTGGAAAGACAAGGCATGTGTTTCAGATTTTGGCTGGGCGTTTCAGATATCGCCATCGGGCAGATCCATCCATGCTTCCTTAACTTTCATGAAGGTCATGAGAAGAGTCCATATGAATGACATTATGATTATATAAGAACCAAATTCCACACCACTAGATTATATGAGCTGAGATCACTTCTCCGTATGCCCCTTCTTTCCATCAAGACCCCCCTCCTCATCTGACTTGAGCATGCCGTAACCCGTCGCCCGCCTGGCCACCGGCGCGCCTTGCCACTTTTGGAACGGCTGCACCGACTCCCCCTTCATCAACAATGACAAAGACCCCAGCTCGCTCGACTCCATCACCGTGCTGTTCGGCAAGCAAATCACATACGGCTTCAATACCGCCCGATCCTCCAGCTTGATTGTGCCCAGCTTCATCACCCTATCCTCGAACAGGTGTGTCTGTGGCCCCGAGAACATGTTGAGCGCCACCTCATCTCCCAGCTTGACCAAATCCCACTCAGTGATGTCGAATGACATCAAGGTGCAGCGTTTTCCGATTTTGGTGCCGAGAAGCCGAAGGACCATGGGGAGGAACGGTGTGCCAACGAGACGCATGAGGAAAAGGGGACCAATGAGGGATTCAGCGGTAGAGGTGACGGCTTCCGAGAACCAGACTTGGCGAGACCATAATGGCCACTCGTCGTGCTTGTATCGACCGATGAGAACCCATTTGAGAGCAACAGTGACGATGAGGGCAGGGATGCAGAACATGAAGATTTCGTATAATGGGAGCATGAGGAGGGTATATAGGACGCCAATGTTGGAGCGGGCAAGTAGGTAGATTTGGACCGAGAAACCGATAGCGAAAGCAATCAGACCGCGTGGAAGCCAGATCCGACAGCCCTCGATGAATAGCCGGGTAGCAATGGTGGTTGCGCTAGGGCGATAGAGCACAGAGTCGTCATGCTGGACCTTGGCAGCTTGTCGCCGGGGCATAAGGACCGGAGGACTGCCGAAGGAGCTTTCACCCTCTTTGAGCGGTTTAGCCAGGGGTCCGATGGATAAGACGCCGACGAGCGTATTGGAGGGGAGGTGTGTGCCTTGGGAGAGAAGCGAAGAGTTGCCGGAAAAGGCTCTCGGGGCCACTGAGGTCTTTTCGAACGATCTATTTGTCAGCTTGAGGACCATCATCCAACTTACATGCTATTGGCATGCGCATGAGTATCCCCCAATCGGACATTATCCGCAATAAACGCCTCCTCGCCAATGTCCGTAAGGTCATACGTGAACCCTTTTGCGTTGGAGAACTCGGCCCCTCGTCCAATCTTAACGCCTAATGCGCGCAAGTAAGGGATGACGTAAAGTGTAGCGTATACTGGGTGAAGAACAGCGAGGGACATGTCCATTGATCGGTCGACGATCCACTTTCGAAGGAAGAACCACGAAGTGAGCTTGTGAGGCTTGCCGGGGGTAATTTTGCCGAGTAGGAGTCGGCGGAGGAGTACAATCTCGAGGAATACCGCCAGGAGGAAGGCGAGTGAAGAGGGTAGAGCGAGCACGGCGGTACGTGTCCATGCAGTGAAGCCTGGTAGATCGACAACGATGAAGAGCCAGAGACCTGGGACTTGTGGAATGATCCAGAGAAGTGGTAAGATGAATGCGCCAAAGATGTAAGCGGCCGTGTTGAAGAGGAGGAAGCGAGCGAGGGATGGGCGAGAGGGCTTGCCAGCAAAGGCATCGACGGTAGGTTGGAGGTATTGAGCGGGCGAGCCATGCCAGTGTTCGGCTGTTGGTATGGTGACGCCGTCTGCGACCATAGACATTGCCGATAAGGTCGCCCCGGCCTCGATCCTCGCTCCGCCCTCAATCGCACTTCTGCTCCCAATAGATACCTCATCCCCGAAATACACCGGCTTGATGACAAGCAATCCCCTCTCGATGACTGATACTACCACCGCCACATCATGCCCAATGACCACATCGTCCCCGATCTCCAGCATGTCCAAGCATGGCCCCGCCCCTATCGGTCCCAAATTGCAGTACTTGCCGACTTTGGCGCCCATCATCCTTAGGATCACAGGATAAAGACCGAGCTCCGCCCATGTTTTGTGATCGACGAGATCGCTGAAGCGGCCAGCGATCCACCAACGGTAGTAATAGAAGCCGTATAATGGGTATTCGCCCGCCTTGGCTCGACCGAGGAAAACCCATTTACCGAGGATGCCGAGGGCGAGGAGGACAGGAGGGAAGACGACGAAGCACGCCCAAGCGGCGAGGAACGCATAGTACTGAGTGGACAGTGCGAGGACCTCGGTGAAGACGAAGTAAGGAGCGAGTAGCTGTACGGAATGGACAAAGGCGAAGAAGAGGAGAGGAGGAATTTGGGCGATACCGCAAAGGACGTAACGCCATTGTTTGACGGGATGGTACATTGTCGCTTCGTTTATCTCGCCTGATAGTGTCTCCTCGTCATCGTCAACGTATTTATCGGCGATAGCTTGGGGGGTGCGGAGTGTGTAAATGTCGGCGAGACCCAGAGTAGCGAGAATGGAGTTGGAGTGGTCTTTTCGTAGCTTGGACACCAGGACAGCGGCGGTGAGACTGTGTCCGCCCAGATCGTCGAAGAAGTCCGCGCTAGGAGTGAGGACGCCGCTTGCTGCCGCCTGGGGAAAGACAGTCTTCATGGCATCCATGAGAGTGTAAAGGGAGCCGGTGAAGTTGTTGTCGAATTTGGCAGCTGTAGCCTCCACTTGCGCTGCCTTGCTCTCTTCTCTCTTGGCAGACACCTCCGCCAATCCCTTCAAGTTGATCTTACCACTGGGCAAACGCGGCATCTCGTCCGACTCCAGGAAGAAGTATGCTTCGGGGTGCATGTATGCCGGAAGACCCGATAGTGTGTCTTTGAGCGACGCAATCTCGATCGTCTGACCTGACTTGCTGACAATGTATGCCTCAAGCTGGGCATTCTCCTCGCCTGCCCGAGCGCAGATGACCGCTGCGACTTGGACATCATCGTGCGTAGAGAGCGCAGAGTCGATCTCGCCCAACTCGATGCGGAAACCGCGATGTTTGACTTGGGTGTCGATCCGACCCACAAAATGGATTTTCGAGTCGTCACCAATCCGCACCCGGTCCCCAGTCTGGTATAGTCGTTGTGAGGGGTCGAGGGGATGCTCCATGAACTTCTCGGCGGTGAGTTCAGGGCGATTGACGTACCCCTCCCCTAGGCAATCTCCGCCGATACACAGCTGTCCCTCCACTCCCGGCTCAATGTCGAGCGGCTCCAGCTCGGTAGCGGGAATAGGCTTGTCCTCAGGAATGGGAAGAACGACGACGTGATAGGAGGGTAAGGGCTTGCCGATAGTGACTGGGGTGTCTGGTTCTAGGATGTCGCAGGTGGCAGTGACGGTGGTCTCGGTTGGACCATAGGTGTTGATCATGGTGAGGTCTTCGTGCCAGAGTCGCTTGACAAGGGAGGGAGGACATGCTTCTCCGCCGAGATTGAGGAGGCGGACAGAGGGGGGAAGACCACCGTCGCTGAGAGATGTCATAATGTTGATCATGGTGGGGACAGCATTGACGACTGTGACACCGTGTTCCGTCCAGACCGATCCGAGATTGGCGACATCTTGGCATATGCCTCGACTGCCAACGATGAGGTGTGCGCCACCGGCTATGCTGACCCACCTACTGATCAGCGGGATTCTTGACACGCAGGAAGGGACGTACACTTCCTCTACAAACATGTCAAACGCGGGAGAGAATCCCTGCCAGACCACATCCTTTGCCGAAGTCTCAAGCACAGTGCGCTCTGCGAGTGCGAACGTGAGGGCTGCCGAGTGGGAAATGGCGATACCCTTCGGTGTACCGGTCGATCCCGAGGTATAGATCATATATGCCGTGTCGTCTCCATTCGGTCCCGCCAAGCTATCCACACCGCCCTCTTGAGCCTCTAGCTGAGCCAATGTCATCGCATTGACGACATCGCCCACCTCCTCCGCCTTGGCCCAGTGGGCATCATCGCAGAGCAGAATCGAAGCTCCGCTATCCGTCAAGCAAGTTCGTACTCGATCCGCCGGTGCATCCGGATCGAAAGGCAGCCAAGCCGCGCCGGATTGCGTGACAGCAAGAATCGCCAGGTGGAGGTCGAGTGACTTTTCGAACCAGACACCGACGACTTTTGGGCCGAGCTTTTGGAGTTTGCGAGCAAGGTGAGAGCTCTTTTGGTGGGCTTGGCTGTATGTGAGGGTAGAAGAGGAGGAGTCCGAGCCATCGTGAAAAGTGAGAAATGGAGCGTTGGGCTGAAGTCTAGCCTGGTCGATGAAGAGTGTAGGGAGGGTGGTGACACCGGTGTGAGGCTCCGGTGCGTCTTTTTGGTCGGCGAAGAGGACTTTTGGGGAGTCCTCGAGATCAACTACAGTTGATGCTGAGGGGGAGGGCGAGGGGTCTCGGGATTGAGATGATGCTGGCGATGTAGAGGATGGCAGAGGAGAGATGCTCCTCGAACTTGGTCGGGACGAGAGGATTTTAAGCTGAGGACGTGTCTTGCCGATGGCGTCTTTGGGAGTGCCGTTAAGGGTGATGGACGAAGCGGGTGATGGAGAGGCTGGAGAGGCTGCTAGATCTGTTGAGACCACTAGGGCAGACATTTTGAGTATGCTGAGTGAATGATGACTTTCTCGCTGAATCCTCAGAGCAGAGAAGTTATACCACTCCAGCTTCCTCCCGCTTGCTCCACAATTCATTCGACCCCTCCAGCCATGTAGTCATACCTCCATCGACTATTCCAGCACACCTACCGAGAATAGTGATGCGGGATAGGTTGCCAAGCATGATTGATCGAACAAGTGTGGTGGTTGGGTCAGTCTTTCAGCATCGTTATTCGGGTCAAGAGGATTCTTCGTCGGGCTGAACACTCTGCTAACGAGACATGTCAGCAGGGTGACGTCGACGGCGGCGGACATCAGACACGAGCCTGCTGCTTTAGGGAGATGAAAAGAGCGCGGAGATGGAAGATTTGCGAGTGCGAAGGTGGTGGTGGCATTCCGTAATGCCGTAAACCCCGCATCCGCATCCGGGTCCCGCACTTGCGCTTGGCCTCCACCTCCGTCATACCATCTTTCGCACTCCCTTGCACCTGCCGAAACAGGGCGTACGAGATCAGTACCGCACTAAGTACTGACCTCAGATCAGCTGCCGTGGAAGCAGAGCACTGCCCGATCGCGCTACTTGGCGTGCTTCTTATTCGGGACGGAATTACGGATCCATCTTACTCGCTACCTCCCACTGACATAATCGCTTCTCGAAATCTCACAGTCGACAGTACGGAACAGCTTTCCAACTAGCAAACTTAAACTTGCGAAACTGAGGTGGTGCTACTCGCTAGCCTAGATCAGATCGACAAAGCCACACTCTGTGAATCGGACATCATCATGGCTAAGGGTCATCGGCAAGCAGCCAGCAAGCGGCCTCGACCTGTGGCAGCGGTTTACAGGGGCCCTGTTGGATCTCCAGGCTGCGCCGAAAGTCTCGCCGAACTTCTGCGGCGGTGCCCTGCGCGCTTCCAGGTGCACTACTTGGGACCCGGGGAGGCGCACGACATCTCCAAGCAGACTTTGAGTCATCTAGACTTACTGGCGTGGCCAGGCGGTGGCGGTGAGTGAGTCTGCATTTGAGCTCGTTTTCGAGTGCAGGGATGTTTGGCTGATGACATCTAAGATGATCAAGCATCAGACTTCCCTAAAATTACGCAATACACCGAGGCTATCCAATCGTTCGTCCGAAATGGCGGTCTATATCTGGGCGTATGCCTAGGTGCATTCTTTGCTCGAGGTCCGGGCGGAACGAAAGCCAATTCGAAGGATCAAGATACTTTTGACGGAAGAGCGGAGGATGAGGTCTTCTTTGGACTACTTCCACCTGGATCATACGTTTCCTCGGAGCGATTCGAGCGCGGAGCAGAGGTGAAGGGAGATGAGGATACTATCATTCGGACGGACTGGACATGGGGAACTGGAAAGAGAAAAGGGCAGGTCGATAAGGGCAAGTGGCAGTAGTAAGTGAGCATTCGCATCAGCATTACTGGCTATAGCTGATGTGGGGTAGCTTTCAAGATGGCGGACAAATACACCTTGGCCCAGATTTGGAAGCTACTGTGCTTGGCCGATACACGTATGTTGATTCGACTTCACCGCTCCCCCCACTCGATACAGATATCTACCACGGTCCGAAACTCACGGCCCTTTTACGCCTTGCTGATCATCCAGTGCGACTCAAAATCCCTGCGCAACCATCACCCCTCTCGGCAAGGGCCACGTTGGCCTCATAGGCGTTCATCCAGAAGCTGACGGGAGCTGGTATGAGGATTGGAACGGCAAGAATCCAGATGGGATTAAATCTGACATGGGGTATGATTTCGTCCAGACTCTTTGGGAAAGGAAGACGGTGTGGAATGACTGGATGGATAGCTGAAATGTACCCTTTACTTGATCATGACCTTCTCAACCCGAATACACATCTAGTACTTGGTGTGTCCAGTCCAAGACGACGTATGACTAGTCGTGAGATTCTGCCGGCGAAGGAGGCTGCTTCCCGCTCAGCTGGTACTAATGCCCATTCATCCTCCTGCATCTGGTCGTCCTTGTCAAGATGAGAATCATAATTCATGTCATGAACACAGCCTGAAGAACCCAAACAACTATATACCTAACAATGTCCCATTAAATCATCAAGGTGAATAACACTAACACTACCTAAACATAAGAGTGCCCGTATTTCGGCTCGTTACCCTTCCCTCCAGCCTCAGCAGGCCGAGCAACACGATGCACGTATGTAGCCTTACGCACCTCCTGCTTCTCCCACGTCCCGATCCTCGCCGTCTTGTCTCCTGACTCCATCGTCCAAGTCGATGCCGAGGATGACGCGGTGCGGACCGAGTCTTTGGAGCTGACCGCCTTCCGCCCTCGTTCTCGTTCCGGCATGACTCCCTGCCCGTGCCCTGTTGCGCGCCGCTGGACTGGAGCTCCCTGCCACCGCTGGAAAGCGGGTACCGACTCGCCCTTCATCAATAGCGATAACGACCCCAACTCGCTACTCTCCCCCACGCGACTGTTAGGCAGACAGATGACGCATGGCTTGAGCACCGCCCGATCTTCCAACGTCACCGTCCCGAGCTTCATCACTCTGTCCTCGAAGAGATGTGTCTGAGGACCCGAGAAGGCATTGAGCACCACCTCGTCCCCGAGCGTGACGAGATCCCACTCGGTGATGTCGTACGAAATGATGGTGCACCTCTTTCCAACCTTGACGCCGAGCATCCGGAGGACGAAGGGGATGAATGGGGTGCCGTAGAGTTTGGACAAGACGAGGGGACCGAGCAGGGATTCGGCGGTAGAGGTCACGGCCTCGGAGAACCACACTTGGCGGGACCAGAGCGGCCATTCGGCATGGCGGTACCGGCCGATCAGGATCCACTTGAGTGCGATAGTGATGAGAAGGGCAGGGATGCAGAAGACGATGATCTCGTAGAAGGGAAGCATGAGCAGGGTGAAGGTGACCCCGATGTTCTCCTTGGCGAGGAAGTAGACTTGGACCGAGAAGCCGATAGCGTAGGCGATCAGACCGCGAGGTAACCAAATACGGCAGCCTTCGATGAAGAGTCGCTGGGCGATTTGGTACCAGCGTGGGCGGTACAAGACCTCGTCGCTGTGCTGGACGGCGGCAGCTTGTCGGCGGGGCATGAGGACGGGTGGACTTCCGAAGCTGCTCTCTCCAGGCTTGAGTGACTTGGTGTTGACGCCGTCTGGGCCGATGGAGAGTACGCCGACGAGGGTGTTGGATGGCAGATGAGTACCTTGGGGCAAGAGGGATGAGTTGCCGGAGAAGGCTCGAGGTGAAAGTGTGGTCTTCTCGAAGGTGCTGTCATGTCAGCTTGACCCTATTTCTAGAATGTGAAGACTTACATGGAGTTTGCACGAGGACAGACATCTCCAAACCTGACATTGTCCGCAACAAATGCCTCCTCCCCAATGTCCGTCAAATCATAGGTGAACCCTCGAGCATTGGACACTTCCGCGCCTCGCCCGATGTGTACGCCAAGGGCTCGGAGGTACGGCACGACGTATAGTGTAGCGTACACTGGGTGAAGGACGACAAGTGACATATCCATAGACCGATCAACGATCCATTTGCGGAGGACGAACCAAGAGGTGGTCTTGTGAGGTACACCGGGGGTGATCCTACCGAGCAGGATGCGACGAAGTAGGACGATTTCGACAAAGACACAAGTGATAAAGCTGAAAGATGATGGGAGGGCGAGCAGGGCGGTCCGAGTCCAGCCCGAGAAGCCTGGGAGCTGGACGATGAGGAATAGCCACAGACCCGGGATCTGCGGGATGATCCATAGCATCGGCATGACGATCGACCCCAGGAAGTAGGCGGCAGCGTTGAAGAGAAGGAAGCGGGCAAGGGACGGTCGAGATGGTTTACCGGAGAAGGGGTCGGTGACTGGGCCGAGGTATTGCGCTGGGGAACCGTGCCAGTGTTGAGCGGATGGAATGGTCACTCCATTGCCGACCATCGACATTGCCGAAAGCTCAGCCCCCGCCTCGATCCTCGCTCCGCCATCAATCACGCTCCGACTTCCGATATGCACTTCATCACCAATGTACACTGGCCTGATGACGAGTAGACCGCGCTCGATGACTGACACGGTGAAGGTGACGTCCTTCCCCAGTACCACATCGTCCCCAATCTCCACCAGATCCATGCAAGCGCCTGCGCCAACCGGCCCGAGGTGGCAGTACTGTCCCACCTTCCCACCAAGAAGTCGAAGGATGACGGGGTAGAGTCCGAGTTCCGCCCAAGTCTTGTGGTCGACCAACGAGCAGAACGAGTTGGCAAGCCACCATCGGTAATAGTAGAAGCCGTAGAGGGGATACTCGCCCGCCTTGGCTCGACCGATGAAGAGCCACTTCCCGGTGATACCGAGAATGAGGAGTAGCGGCGGAAAGACGATGAAGCAGGCGAAAGCTGACAGGAAAGCATAAAGGGGGTTGGCAATAATGAGCATCTCGGCGAAGATGAAGTAGGGCGCGAGGAGGACGACCGAGTGGACGAAGGCCATGAAGATGATAGGGGGGATCTGAGCTAGACCACAAAGGACATAGCGCCACGTTTTGACGGGGTGATACACGGTAGGCTCGCAGAGCTCGGAGTCGTCGGTGCTCGAGGAGTACTTGTCAGCGATGGCCTGAGGGGTGCGGAGGGTGTAAATATCCGCCAGACCGAGGGTCTCGAGACCGGACGAAGCGTCCTTGCGAAGACGAGAGACGAGAATGGCAGCGGTAAGACTGTGTCCGCCAAGGTCGTCGAAGAAGTCGGCCGAGGGTGTGAGCACTCCGCTGTTGGCTGCTTGGGGGAAGACTGCTGCAAGAGCGTCGATGAGCGTGCCGAGGGATCCAGAGTAGTCGTGCTTGAACCCCCCTTTGATCTGCGCCGCCACCTTGCTCGCCTCCCGCTTGTCCGACATCTCCGCGAGCCCCTTTAGGTTGATCTTTCCACTTGGCAAGCGCGGCATCTCGTCAGACTCGATAAAGAAGTACGCCTCTGGGTGCATGTAAGATGGGAGACCGTTGAGGCAGTCCTTGAGCGAGCCGATGGAGACCGATCGACCGGATTTGGCGACGATGTACGCCTCGAGCTGCGCGCTGTCCTGCCCAGCCCGAGCACAAATGACGGCGGCGACCTGCACGTCCTCGTGCGATGACAGACCCGACTCGATTTCTCCCAGCTCAATACGGAAGCCGCGGTGCTTGACTTGGGTGTCGATACGGCCCAGGAAGTGGATGCGGTAGTCCTGGCCGATGCGGACTCGGTCGCCCGTCTGGTAGAGCCGCTGATCGGGGAGCAGAGGATGCGGCATGAACTTCTCGGCTGTGAGTTCGGGTCTGTTGACGTAGCCCTTGCCGAGGCACTTCCCACCGATACAGAGCTGACCTTCGATGCCGGGGACGAAGTCGAGAGGGTAGAAGGGTACCCCTGGAGTGTCGTCGAGGATTGGCATAATCAGGCAGTGGTAGGACGGGAGGGGTTTGCCGATTGTGACTGCGGAATCGGGGTGGAGAATGTCGAAAGTGGCAGTAACAGTGGTTTCGGTAGGGCCATATGTGTTGATCATGGCGAGATCAGGCCGCCAAAGTCGCTTGACGAGTGAAGGAGGGCAAGCTTCTCCACCGAGATTGACGAGGCGAACGCAGGGAGGTAGACCGCCGTCATTGAGAGACGTCATGATGTTGATGAGGGTTGGAACGGCGTTGACGAGGGTGACGCCGTGCTTTGTCCAAGCTGAACCAAGGCTGGCAACATCCTGCATGACACCTCGACTACCGACGACGAGGTGAGCGCCTCCAGCAATGCTGACCCATCTGACTATCAGCACAGCCTTGTATTGCGAGAACTAAAAGACTCACACTTCCTCGACAAACATGTCGAACGCTGGAGAGAATCCCTGCCACACCACGTCCTCCGCAGAAGTGCCAAGTACTGTGCGTTCACTGAGAGCGAATGTGAGGGCAGCTGAGTGTGGAATGGCGATACCCTTGGGTGTACCCGTGGACCCTGATGTATAGATCATGTACGCCGTATCGTCTTCCTTCGGACCCACAAGTTCCTGATCCCCCTTGACCGCCTGGAGCTCGCTCAAACCCATCACGTTGACGATATCCACCAGCCCATCCGCCCGTTCCCTGTGAGCTTCATCGCACAGCAGAACCGCCGCCTGACTGTCTCCAAGACAGGTTCGGATTCGGTCGACCGGCGCGTCGGGGTCGAAAGGGAGCCAAGCAGCTCCAGAGAGAGTTGCTGCAAGGATGGCGAGGTGGAGGTCAAGTGACTTCTCGAACCAAATACCGACGACCCTTGACGAAGATTGAGACCCGCATTGCTGCAGGCCTCGAGCGAGTTGAGTAGCCCGATCGAGAGCTTGACCGTAGGTGAGGGATGGTGATGGCGAGGAGGGACCATCGTAGAAGGTCAGGAAAGGGTGGTGGGGGGACGCCCGAGCTTGGTGGATGAAGAGCGAAGGGAGAGTGGTGACGCCGGCAGGAGGTGCAGGGGCGTTCTTCTCGTCCGCGAAGAGGATTTTGGGGGTAGAGCGCAGGAGGGATTTGGGACTGTAGGTGGGTGGGAAGCTCTTTTGTATCGTAGAGCCGACGACCGTGGTGGCAGGTGACGATGCGCTGGAGGATGTATAGGCTGTACCAGTCTCCGAGGCGTTGGAGTCGGCGGGCGAGTAGAAGGTGCACCGAGATGAGTTTGTGCTGGAGTCGGAGTACACAGACATTTTGGAAAATTCAGCGCTTCGCCGATTTTGAGTGGGAGAGTGAAGTTGAAAGATCCGCAGTGACTGGGAGAAGTCGGCGATCTATATCTAGAGAAAAAGTTCAGCTAGGATCTGAGACAAGCACGTTGGATCGATCGACGAGGCATGAGAAATGCCGAGATGAAACTCACTGCGTCGTAGCTAGCCTGACCATCTTGTCCGCGCCCGAGCCCCACCTCGTCTCGAGCCTGTACGAACCATGCTACCCGCTAGTGAAGGATGACGCGCTACACCTTGCCCGTGTCTGAGGGTAGACGTACCAAGCCATGGTGCGACATCAGTGATTGTTCGGTTCGGTCGTAGGCTCGATTACGGGTAGCGTGAATAGGGATTGCGTTGGTAGCGAAGTCGAGTAGCGACCGGAGAGGTCATCTAGCGGGGATGGGAGCCGCTCGACCGAATACCGAGCATGCCTGAAGATTGCCCTCTAGTGCAGATGGGAATGTCGTGGTTATGGCGTGAGATTTGGTGAGAATTTTTCGTAAGTAAAGTGAAGCCAAGAAAATTGCATCCTATTCGGGATGTGTTCGGGAGAGCAGCGAGCATCGTTAGACGGTGAGCGGGAACCCGAACAGGAAGCTGAGTGAGATGCGGGATGATGTTGATGCCAAGCAAGCAGGCAGTCGAAGCGGCAATGCAATGCAGCGGGATGCTGTCACTACCCCGGGCTTCCGTCGGAAAGAACAGTCCGTGCGTGGGAATGTGCTGGCGCCAGGGAGGAAGAGTCGTCATGCAGACATTGTGCTGTGTACTTTGCGCACTGTGCGAGCTGGAGAGGGGAGTTGTATCGGTGTCGATGGCAAATGATATAGACGGTGAAGAATGATGGGGGACTTGGGCCGCTGCCGGGCGGTCACACCCTGCTGCTCTTATATGCCATGCCAGGAGGGCGGGACGGCGCCGGCTGTGGACGGCAATCCACTGATAAGAGATAAGCCAACTGCGCAACTGC
This sequence comes from Dioszegia aurantiaca, assembly GCA_001600655.1. Lineage (NCBI taxonomy): Eukaryota > Fungi > Basidiomycota > Tremellomycetes > Tremellales > Bulleribasidiaceae > Dioszegia > Dioszegia aurantiaca. The sequence continues at coordinate 325,996 of BCKN01000015.1, forward strand.
GGTGGACGGGAAGGCAGTCCAGCCACAGAGATAGCGCCGATAGGGCGGTGGCGTTGGCCGATTGATAAAGGGCGTGCCTTATCAGTCCCGCAGGTGTATGTAGGACTGTGAGAGCTAGGCGAGGCTAGGCGCGCAAACGCCACTTTTGGCATCTAGGCACCTTCAATGGCGCCTTACAATCAGCCTTCACCCGCATCAGCCATCAGGTTTGGGATACAGCAAAGCGAACCCAGCAGACGGTTCGTCGCTTGGCTTGACAAACTGCATGCACCCAGATAATGCGTGCGATGAATCATGGTTATTGAATGAGCAACTAGAATAATAGAACCTACATGTGCGAATTTGGGCCGAAAGTGGTAGATGGCCGGGAACGGTCATTCAGGGTAGAATGGCATTGGCACCGAAAGGAAAGCAGTCTATTCCGATAGCACTGCTCATGCTGCAGCCGTGCCCCCTGGCAAGCATAAAGAACCACTGCAAGCCCGGCCTGGGGATATCACATGATGACCAGAATACATTATAACTACTTCTGATACCTACTGACACTAACTAACTAGACATAACTCAACTCGTGCCTGACCTGATCATCCTCGTCGTCGTCCTCTCCCGCTCTCGCCTTGCCCCTCTTGACATTCTCCACATGCTTGAATACCCCCTTTTCTCCCGCTCCACCATCTCCTCGCCCCTTCTCCGCCGACGCCTCATCCCCAGATCCAGTAGATACCGACGAGACTGACAATCCCGCCTCACTATTCGCTCCCAGTCTGCCCATCCCGTGTCCCGTGGCTCGCCTAGCAACCGGTGCGCCTTGCCATCTCTGGAAAGAAGGGACACTCTCCCCCTTCATCAAGAGTGACAAAGAGCCCAGCTCACTGCTCTCCCCGACCCGACTATTCGGTAGGCAGATAGTATGTGGCTTCAATACCGCCCGATCCCCCAAAGTCACCGGTCCCAGCTTCATCACCCTGTCCTCGAAGAGATGGGTCTGCGGTCCGCAGAAGAGGTTGAGCGCGACCTCATCTCCCATAGTGACTAGATCCCACTCGGTGATATCGAAGGACATAAGGGTACAGCGTTTCCCGATTTTGACACCAAGGAGCCGCAAGATTGGTGGGAGGAATGGTGTACCGACGAGTTTGGACAAGATGAGAGGGGAGATGAGTGATTCGGCGGTAGAAGTAACAGCTTCGGAGAACCAGACTTGTCGGGACCAGAGTGGCCATTCGGCTGAGCGATATCGACCGATAAGGATCCATTTGAGGGCGATGGTGATGCACAAAGCGGGGATGCAGAGGACGAAGATTTCGTAGAATGGTAGCATGAGCAATGTGTATAGCGTCCCGATGTTGGCTCTGCCAAGTGAATAGATTTGCACCGAGAAGCCAATAGCGAATGCGATGAGGGAGCGTGGTAGCCAGATTCGGCAACCCTCGATAAACAGCCTTTCGGTGATTTGCCAAGCACCAGGACGGTACAAGAGGGCATCATCATGCTGGACTGAAGCAGCCTGGCGGCGCGGCATGAGGACGGGCGGACTGCCGAAGCATGATTCTCCGGGTTTGAGGGGTTTCGATGGGAGAGGACCGACAGATAGGACGCCGACGAGGGTGTTCGGTGGGAGGTGTGTGCCTTGAGGCAAGAGCGATGAGTTGCCTGAGAAGGCTCGGGGCGATATGACTGTCTTTTGATATGTGCTGCAGTGTCAATGGTGGCCTTGTAGAGTATGCATGAGACTCACATTGTATTGGCGTGAGGGCAGACATCTCCAAACCGGACGTTATCAGCCACGAAAGCCTCCTCCCCAATCTCCGCCAGATCATATGTGAATCCTTTGGCATTGGACACTTCCGCTCCTCTGCCAATGTGAACACCTAACGCTCGGAGGTATGGTATGACGTACAATGTCGCGTAGACCGGGTGGAGGACGACGAGCGACATGTCCATCGCCCGATCGACGATCCATTTCCGGAGGAAGAAGAAGGATGTAGTGCGGTGAGGAACACCCGGTGTGATTCGTCCAAGGAGGACTCGACGGAGAATGACGATTTCGATAAAGACGCATAGGATGAAGCTGAGTGAGGTGGGGAGGGCGAGTACAGCGACGCGTGCCCAGCCTGAGAAATCTGGGAGTTGGACGACGAGGAACAGCCATAGACCCGGAATTTGCGGAATGACCCATAGGAGAGGCAAGATGAAGGAGCCGAAGAGATAAGCGGCGGTGTTGAATGCTAAGTATCGCGCTAGGGAAGGTCGAGAGGGTTTACCGGCAAATGCGTCTGTGGCCGGACCGAGATACTGCGCAGGCGAGCCATGCCAGTGTTGACCTGTCGGTATAGTGACGCCATCCCCTACCATGCTCATTGCTGATAACTCTGCGCCAGCTTCAATTCTCGCTCCACCATCAACGACGCTCCTGCTCCCAATATGCGCCTCATTCCCGATGAAGATGGGCTTGATGACAAGTAACCCTCGCTCAATCACCGCCACGGGGAAAGAGACGTCTTTGCCCACCACCACATCGTCCCCAATCTCCATCATATCCATGCACGCCCCAGCACCGATTGGACCCAAGTGGCAGTATGCACCCACCTTGGCCCCGAGGAGTCGTAGGATGGCAGGGTAGAGGCCGAGCTCTGCCCATGTTTTGTGATCGACCAGGTCGGTGAATCGACCAGCGAGCCACCAGCGATAGTAGTAGAATCCGTACAGGGGGTACTCGCCAGCCTTCGCTCGACCTATGGATAGCCATTTACCGGTAATGCCGAGGAAGAGGAGTATCGGTGGGAAAACGATGAAGCAGGCGAAAGCGGCCAGGAAGGCGTAATAGCTGTTGTACAGGGTGAGCATCTCGACGTAGATGAAATACGGCGCGAGAAGGATGACCGAGTGCACGAAAGCGAGGAAGAGGAGTGGTGGGAGCTGAGCAATACCGCACAAAACGTATCGCCATCGTTTGACGGGATGGTAGATGGTAGGTCCGTCGATCTCGCCAGCATACTTGGAACCGTGCTCCGTATACTTATCAGCGATGGCTTGTGGGGATCGCAAGGTGTAGATGTCGGCCAATCCGAGTTCTTCGAGACCCGAAGTACCTTCTTTCCGAAGCCTACTGACGAGGATAGCGGCTGTCAAACTGTGCCCGCCTAGATCGTCGAAGAAATCTGCCGAGGGAGTGAGGACACCGCTAGCTGCCGCTTGGGGGAAGATGGTAGCGAGCGCGTCGAGGAGTGTTCCGAGTGACCCAGAGTAGTCGTGCCAAAACTTCCCATCCTTCAGAGGCACTGCGACCCGTTTCGCCTCTCGCCTATCCGATAATTCCGCCAGACCCTTCAGGTTGATCTTCCCGCTGGGTAGACGGGGCATCTCGTCGGACTCGAGGAAGAAGTACGCCTCGGGGTGCATGTATGCCGGTAGACCTTGCAAACAGTCTCTAAGTGACCCAATGGTGATTTCCCGACCGGACTTGGCGACAATGTACGCCTCGAGTTGAGCATTGTCCGCTCCTGCCCGCGCACAAATGACAGCAGCCACCTGCACGTCCACATGTCCCGATAATCCGGATTCGATCTCGCCGAGTTCGATCCGGAATCCGCGGTGCTTGACTTGCGTGTCGATACGCCCGAGGAAGTGGATGCGACGATCAGGACCGATTCGGACGCGATCGCCAGTCTGGTATAGCCGCTGACCGGGATCGAGCGGGTGAGGCATGAACTTCTCAGCGGTAAGTTCGGGTCGATTGACGTAGCCTTTTCCAATGCATGATCCGCCGATGCATAATTGCCCTTCAACTCCCGGAGTGATGTCGAGAGGGTAGAATCTGGCGCCGGGGTGGTCATCGAGGATTGGCATGACGAGACAGTGGTAGGATGGAAGTGGTCTGCCGATGGTGACGCCCTCGTCAGGGTGAAGAATGTCGAAAGTGGCAGTGACGGTGGTTTCTGTCGGACCGTAGGTGTTCACCATGGTGAGATTTGGCCGCCAGAGCCGCTTAACGAGGGATGGAGGGCAAGCTTCACCGCCAAGGTTGACAAGTCGGACACAAGGGGGAAGACCGCCGTCGTTGAGAGACGTCATAATGTTGATGAGGGTGGGGACAGCGTTGACGAGAGTAACACCGTGCTTTGTCCAGACCGATCCGAGGTTGGCGACGTCCTGTATGACTCCTCGACTGCCAACGATGAGGTGGGCCCCGCCAGCGATACTAATCCATCTGAACGTTCAGCTTGGTTCATACAGTACAGGGAAGATAACTTACACTTCCTCCACAAACATGTCAAATGCCGGCGAGAATCCTTGCCATACTACATCCTTCGCCGAAGTCTGCAGCACCGTCCGCTCGCTGAGCGCAAAGGTCAAGGCTGCCGAGTGGGAGATGGCGATGCCTTTTGGCGTACCGGTAGAGCCCGAGGTGTAGATCATGTACGCAGTATCTTCCTCTCTCGGGCCCTGAACCTCGCCCTCTACCTTCATCCTTCGTAACTCCTCCAGACTGAGCACCTTCACGATATCCGCCATTCCCATCGCTCGCTCCCTGTGCGCCTCATCGCACAAGAGGACAGTGGCCTGACTGTCCCCTAGGCAGACCCGTACCCGCTCAGCGGGAGCATCTGCGTCGAAAGGTAACCAAGCCGCACCGGAAAGCGTGACAGCCAGGATGGCGAGGTGTAGATCCAGTGACTTCTCGAACCAAACACCGACAACAGCCGGCGAGGTGGATTGTAAAGCGCGAGCTAGGCTGGTGCACTCTTCGACCGCCTGACCGTATGTCACTGACGGCGAAGGAGAGCTGGGCCCATCATAGAAGGTGAGGAATGGCGCATTGGGTTGTGCTCGAGCTTGGTGCATGAGCAGGGAGGGGAGTGTGGTGACGCCCGGCGGTGGTGATGGAGCGTCTTTTATGTCGGCGAATAAGACTTTTGATGATACGTCTACGACCAGCGAATCTTGCAAAGAGGCTTTTCGACCAAATTCCGACGCAGGCCCGGCCAGAGTGGACGAGGAAGAGTAGCTTAGTGAGGAGAACGCCGTCTCGGACGAAGCGATGGTGGAGAGAGTTGAGCAGGTGGACATAGCTTGCGCAGGAGCTTGCTCGACTGACGATGGTGGGGGTGACCAACTCCCCTCGAGTGGACGTTATATCTGACCCTTTGGTATTAGCACTCTGACCAGAGTGGTCACCGGAAGTGGAGGTCGGAAAGTTCCATAAAAGCTCACATGAGCCGACTTTGCGCTAGACCGAACAGTGATCGCCGTTCACATCTCGCCCTGAACTCATCCAGACTCTCGCGTCATCTTCCCGTGTGGACGTCTTTGGTTAGACTGTTGCTCGAAGCGAAAGAGTCGACGAAGAGTTGAAGCGCCGATCATTTCGGTATAGTTCAAAAGTGATGGGGTGAATCGGCTTTGCGAACGTTCCTCCCGAGTAAGCGCCGAATTCGGCCGATACAGTACGAGAAGCGGACCTGGCCATACTGCCGGTGCCTCCCGAGGTGACCTGATATCTATCTTGAGTCTCGGAGTATGGCTGAAATAGATGTGAGAGTGAGAGAGCGATCGGCTTGCCTCGGTCCGGCGCGAAAACCTGAAACCATCACGTAAACCCCGCATCTGACCCCGCATTCTTCGCATTCCCCGTGCCTATTCTGTCGCACTCTTTCGGCGCTGTCCTTAACCGGGACGACCCATGCAGCTTCATGTTCACTCATAACCTCACAATTACTACACGTATGGTTCCCTGCATCCTGAAGTAGGGGAAAAAGAGGCGTGTCTGGACTTGAAACAACCTGTGAGACGCAACACCTGACGCACCCGCTTCAGAGCCGGCTGCCGAGGAAGGTCTATGCATGGTTGATGTGAGTGCTGCTCTGCCTCGAGTCTCTGTGTTGGCCTCCAAAGATCATAGGGATATTGTCGAGTATGAAGTCCGAACGGTCAAAATACTCCCACCCCGGTCAAGATTGGCCAGACACCTGGCTGAGATGACTGATGATGCGCCTCATAGGTCTAGATGACAGCGCAGGCTCGTCAGTATCCGTCAATCACAACCGTGGATTCCCAGCTACTCTCACGTCCCTGACCAGCTTCATTTAGGGCAACCACCAGCGCACAAGCAGCGCTGTACATACCGTATGGCGAGGTGTGGGTGGCGAATTCCTCGAAGGAGAAGTTACCCGAAGCGGCTCATAACAAACGTGACGTCACAATTTCTGAATTCTCCCTTCCCGTCGCTGCTCATTATACAACGCTTCACACACATTTACATACCATACCTCCACATATAGGCCAATCCCACATACCCCACCTACCGTCCGTCTCACCCCCAACGGCCATGAGCATATTCCGGAAAAGCCGCGGAAACGAATCCGCTCGGTCCCAGATCAACGGGAACGCTGACTCGCTCTACTCCCGCGAAGCCCTCACTGCACCTCACCCCAATGCTCGCTCAGCCGGTATCCCACGTCCTGACCGTCCACTACCCAAGGAAGCCATAGGTATCTCACGCCTACTGGAAACATACGACGAATTCGCCCATCTGCAGCAGGTCGTCGCTAGCACCGAGGCTTCATTAGCCGTCGAGCGGGAACGGGCGGAAGTTGCTGAAGATACCCAAGCGGCGCTGGAGGCGGATCTGAAGAAGGAGAAGGAGGGCCGAGAGGCGGATGGCGTCAAAGCGGAGAAGGCCAAGAAGGCCGCTGAGGCGGAACGAGAGAAGAAAATCCGGGGTGATCTGGAACCTAAGATCAAAGACCTGCAGGAGAAGTTGAAGAAGATGACGACGGAACGGGATACTTTGAAGAAGGACCTGGATGGGAAGAACCTAGGGATGGCAAGGTGGATCACTGCCATGGAGAAGATATCGAAAGAGAGGGTATTGGCGGAAGGGCGGGAACGAACGGCGGCGGAAGAGCGGAAGAAACTCGATGAGAAGCTCAAGGTGCTCGATGCGGAGGTGTTGACGGGTATGAAGGCATGGACAAAGACGGAAGAAGAGAAGGTGGCGGCCGCAAAGAAGAAGAAGGAGGACGAGGAGAAGGCGGCGGCGGAGGCAGCGGCGGCTGAGGCTGAGGAGAAGGCGGCGTAGGGAGAGAAAAATCATGGACACATTCATAGATGCTTAGTCAGGGAGTTCAATGTACTACACCTTATAGTCTAATCGGTCTGGGAGTTTTGAGATATACCCGGCTTCAGCGTGCTTGTGCAGCGGCGAAAGCGCCGCCTGTATTCCGACAAAGACCTCTGTTCGGTAAAGATCGGAAACTGGCCGAAGAGGCAGCTTGGCATACACTTGTCCATGCAGTACTCTGTAGTCTGCACAGCTCTCCCTGGCAGGGTTGGTCTAGTATCATCTATGTACCGAGTCCCACCGAGTCCCCAGCAGAGCCGGTCCGAGTCCGGGTCAGTCAGCTGCACCGGGCTCGCTCAATAATCGGCCTCCTAATCCTCCCTGCGCTACTTTACTTGTCGTGCTCAGTCGGACCTTGTGAAACGGGTGAAACAGCACCAGCCAAGGACTTGTCTGCGTCATGGATATAGAATATGGCACAGCTTTGAGTGAAAGAATGACTTGCCGCACCGGACAAGACGCTCTTTGGCTCAGGTCTGAAACAGCCTCCGAGGATGTTTCCCTTAGATTACGGCAGCCAGCCATTATTGTCAACACAGCTTTTGGCGGTCACTCACATCCATCTATCTATCATATCTTATAATCAATTAGACCCCCCTCCCTCCCCTCTTATAATCTCCCTTCCCCTCTCCCCCATCTGACACGCCTGCAAGTCACACTTTGCAATGCTGTCTGCACTTCTTATCGCTGGCCTGCCTCTGCTCGCTCTCCCCACGTGGGCTATCGCTGCTCCGGGTGTCGTCAACCCCTTGTCCCACATCAAGAGGGCAGAACCACATGAGGTTGCTGAGCTCTTCAAGCGTCAATCAAGTGAGTCGAAGCACCTGCCAAGAACTAGTCCTAGTCCGAGGAGGGACGTAATCGTGATCAGCCGCCTAGAGCAAGGACCCTTTCACTCACTATGCTCATGCTGACGTCACAGCCTACCCTGCACGGAACGAGGTCCCACCAGAATCGTCCATCCCCAAGGCCTGGCTCGACAAGCTTGCCTCTATCTCCCTCCCCGCCGACGTCCCAGTCTCCACCGGCACTCCTTTACCCGCTTACGGCTCTCGGTCGAAATCAGACCCCGCCATCTGCTCCTTCACGTACGAGTGCATCAACCCCGAGGACCTCTATGCTCCACCTGCGGGCCGACTGGCATTCACATTTGACGATGGTGTGGCGGGCGGGTCGGATGCGCTGCTGAGCTACATGCAGCAGAATGGGGCGATGGGCAAGGCAACCCACTTCATGATTGGAAGTTACATTGCTCTTGAGTAAGTCTTTTGTCCTTCGACATTATAACATGCTGATGATTCAGTCCCGAGAAGTTCAAGCAGATCGCTACCGGCGGAGGACACATTGGCGTTCACACTTGGTCTCACCAGTACAGTAAGTCAATTTTATGCCTCTCAGAGTCCGAGATTGCTTTCCCTAATGCTGTGTGTCCCATCGAGTCTTCTCCCGACTCTGACCTTTCATTCATCCCTGTGCCTTCTATCCCTGTTCCTGTTGTTCCTGGTGTCGCTGTTGGACTTGCAGTTGCTGCCCCTAGTTTCGCCTCTTCTCGTTTCCTTTCTCGTTCATCTCGTTCACCTCGTTTGGGCTTTGATAATCGACTCCTTTCTGGTGCTCGACGCTTTATTTCTATCTCTTCTGCTCAAATAGTGCATCGTTCGCGCTGACCATCAGCCACAACTCTCACCAACGTCCAAGTGCTCGGCGAGCTGGGATGGACCATGCAGATCATGTCAGACCTCAACGGCGGTCGCATCCCTCGATACTGGCGCCCTCCTTTCGGCGATGTCGATAATCGAGTCCGCGCTATTGCCAAGGGCGTCTTTGGTCTCGAGACTGTCGTCTGGAACCACGATACCGGAGACTGGAACCTTGACCAGCCCGGATCCACCTACACCCTCCAATCGATCAACGACGAGTTCACCCGGTGGCTAGGCGATAAATCCCAGGGTCTCAATGTGCTCGAGCACGAGGTTCGCCCAGGCCAGATCGAGGTTTTCAAGGTCATTTACCCCCGGGCACAACAGATGGGATGGACAGTAGGGAACGTGGCGGACATGTGGGGCAGGCCATGGTACCAGAATGCCGCGACGGGCAATGGGGCAGTCACTGCCATGTCGGTCGGCGGGGCAGCGGTGGCGGTGTCGTCTGGATCCGCTAGCGCATCTTCGGCGTCGGCTTCGGTCTCAGCATCGGTATCCAACTCGGCCTCAGCTTCAGCCTCATCACAATCCTCATCCTCACGATCAGCCTCAGCCTCGGTCTCATCATCCGCATCGGCATCAATTACCAGCCAGAATGCTGCCGTTTCGCCATCAGCAACGAGGGCATCGGCTGCTGGCCCACAGCTCGGGAGTGCAGGATGGGCTCTGGTCATTCCGGCGTTGGGGATGTTGGTGGCTTTGGCATGAGTGTTATAGTGGGACTTGGGTATGACGATAACGGACACTCATGAACAATACATAGACGGACAATTGAGCGAGGGTATAAGATGCACATGTATCTGCTTGAAAGCCACAACCTAGTCTGCAGAGAACCACAATCAGGACACAACCTCGACGATGTTTATAGGTGAAGCTGTACGCATGTCGGGCATAGGTCTGTCTCATCAGCATCTGTAGTCGGCCACTAGATCTCGGGTTGATGGGCAAAGACTCACCTGATCCACTATTCTGGGCCATCCGGTAGACATTGTGGACAACTTATGACCCTCCTTGTCATCCACCAATACTCCCAACTGTTTTTGACCATCTCCATAGTCACTGGCGCCTCCGGAGCCTCGGATGCATCTTCATCGGTCTCCTCACTCTCCTGTGGAGGCGGCGAGTCCAGCTTTGATCGCTTCGATGTGGAAGGAACGCAGCTGGAAGACGAGGGGCCGGACAGAGACTCGATGGCGATGTCAGAAGCTGTGGGTTCGAGCTGGATAGCTTTCCGTTTGTGCTTGTGCTTCTTGGGCGTGGTGCGGGGAGGGGGAGGGTCGGGCTTGGCGTATGTGTAGATGAGAGCGGCTAGACCGTCACAGTCGTCGAGGACATTGAATCTGTGGTCTGCTCCATCCCTGCAAGAAGATCAGCATATGGTCATATACGTCAATACAGGCCTCTACGCAGGAATTCATGACTCACACCTCATCCACGACCAGCCACGAGTACTCCCCCGGCGAGACGTCTTTGGCGGTGTGCGTGAATAGGTAGTGCTTCAGCCGAACCATCTCCTCCCTTTCCGGCCGATTGATCTTCATAAGGCGCTCGACGGTGCTGTGCGCCAAGGGGAAGCATCGCCTTTTGGGTGGGTGTAGCTTGGCCTTCTGAAAAGCTAACGCCTGGAGGTCGGCGTTCTCAAAGTAGGCGTTCGCGTGATGCGCTCGAAGGATGACCCAACCCGCAGGCAACTCGGGCCATGGACCGTACTCGGGAATGATGTAGAGTCGACGGAGGAGGTGGGGAGGGTGGGCGAATCCTGATTTGACGAGGAAAGCGGAGCGGTCCTGACAATCAGTGTCTTGATCCCTCTCAGCTAAGGGCTTGACTTACCTTGAGCTGCCGCTTGATTATGTAGTGCATATGCCACTCTGAGTCATCGATGATGACCGCATGATACTGAAGCGACTTCAGCTGGGTAACAAGGTAAGGCTTGAGACGCATAGTGAAGTGGGATGAATGGATGTGGAAGGTATGAGTGAAAGTGAAAGGATGATGAGTTATGCGAAGTGGTCAACTTTAATACTGAAACTTCGAATTCGCCACCCACCCTAGTGGTGTCATGCTCATTGCTCGGTCAGGATTCATGCATCCGCCTGCGCTACAAATCTCTAGGCTTCGCTCATCTAGGAGCATCCATATGCTATAGCTTTGTCTACCTCAAAAAGTGTGCCAGGCAAGCATCACCCTCCACATGTGGACCGGGGAGGGTGACCTTCATCTAGGCTTTGATTTCTCGCCGCTGCCGTCGGTTGCCAGCTTCTCTACCCTGTTACTGTTGCCGTTATTGTTGCTCTCATGTCGATACTCGTATTCTGTTGGCGTCCCGTTTCTTCTAGCGTCATTCTGACTCTATTACTTCTTTGAGAATGCCAGGCTTGAGATCACACACTTTTTAAGGCATATTCACCCTTGACTCAACGTTCATGAACAAGGACGCTACAGAGGTACCCAGGATGTCATACAGGCGCATGCATCCCAAGCAACATCCGTCTTCTTTGTTCCTCGGAAACCTGGGTCGCGGTGGCTAATTAATTAGCAGACCTAGATGGCTAGCAGGTTTCCCCGACCCCATATTTTTAACTCGCCCGGGCTGTGCGATATTTGGTTGTCCCCCCGGGCTTTTGGTTTGACCTCAAGGCATCTACCGCTGCGACTTTCGGCGTTACGGAGTTTGCCTCAGGTGGCAGTACGCCTAGACGTTCAAAGAGTGTGGGTTGGCTCCGCCCGGCCATGGCCTGGCTCCGCTCGGAAGATGAGCCCACGTCATGATGAGCTGTTGACTGCTGTATCAAAAGATGTTGGGGTGTCATGTGATTCCATCACGGCGGCGTTATAGATTGGCAGATTCTTAATCCCGCTGGTGAGAGATGACGCGGCCATTCGTGGTGAGACGTCACGCGCCACCTGACCATGGGGTCGTGAGGCGGCAAATTGCCCCAGCACATCTTCCTGTTGTACCTATACTCGATAACTCAGTCTCAACCCTTCCGTTCCTATTGCTTCTCCCCCTATCCTATCCAATCATCCCCTGTGATCCTGTGACCTAGTACGCTGCTACATCCTGGGKTATTCCTCAAGGCTCAGAGCGCAGTACTAGGATTGAACTCGGTCCAGATTTTTGCCACTTTGCATCCTGCTACACATACCACCTCCGACTTGTGCTACTAAGTGTGACCTTGTGACCTCAGCTGCTATAACTTGGGCTACTGCCCAGGAAGCACTAGGACTGTCTCTACGTCTCACCACTCTGCGTTCTTGTTACGAAAACCTTCTCCACTTCTCCCATTTACTTTGCTGCTGGTATCATGGCGCAGCCGAATATCCCGTATCTCAGTAATGCTCGCAATTCCATTTGTCTACCCGATGAGGTGGGAATGAGGGCGCGGGAAAATACCTCCTTGCTGTATATGTTCCCGAGCAACGGCGTGGCGGAGGATGATGTTACTCTCCAGGCTAATATCACCGTGTACGAGGTGAGTTGCGCCATTCCTTTTTCGATTTTACGTCACATTCCGCATCCATGCATGTGAATTTAGCTAATCCTTTACAGCAACATGGTCTACGCGTAGCCACTACCGATGCCCACCTAGACGATCACATGGGCAACTTCGTTGTTGTCCTTCCCATCGGCCATCAACGCATCGATCCACCCAATGGCGGTTGGGTCAACGTCACTCGAGAGGAGCTTCACGATTCCATCAATCTCCAAGACTGGAGTTTCCTCCTTCACAAAACCGCTCGAACCGCTCGGATGCCCCACGACTACTCATCCACCTTCGAACAATTCCGGTCCTTTGTCTTATCAGCAAAGCGATACGCGGATGCCTTCCTCTCATCCCACAAGTTCCCCACCGCTAGGCTCTCAACCTCGATCCGCGGAGCCCTCCCCCAGCTTCGAGCTGCCGCTCGCGTCGTCGCCGGGGTCGAGCTCCCTCAGCGGCCCACTGGAGGTCAGAAGAGCCAGTCAGCTCAGAACTTCCCTTCAGCCGCTCACTCGTCTCATCAGTCCACCTCGAGTTCAGGTAATCCTTCAGTACGCAACGGCAACCACAAAGCCAAAGCTGCTAAAGAACCCGAAACGTCTGAACCCCCACCTGCGAAACGCTCTCGACAAGACCCATCGACCCTACTCCGGGACGTCTCTGAGCCCGCATCGGAGGCGTCAGTCCCCACGGCCCCATCATCGCCTCGATCCGTCTATAATGACGGCGACGCCTGGGTTCAGGCGGAAGATCAGTACATGGAGGATGGAACTATGGTGGATGCTCGGAAGGCGATGGAGGCGCTTGGAAGGCTTGACGAGGACGTGCCTCCGGCTGTAGGATTGAACAATGTAAGTACCTTGTGTTTGACCTTGTGATACCAGCTGACTGTCCTTAGGCTCAGGCTGCTCAAGGTGTAATTGGGCCGCTTGCTATGGTTTTGTACAGAGGACCTCAGGCCGTGAGTTTTGACATCTCGTTCTGAAGGTTCAGCAAGCTAATTCATCTCAGATTGCTCAAGATCCCGGCTACGGACCGCTGGCGATGGTTATTTGGAGGCAGCCCGTAAGTTGTTTCGTCATTGACTTGAACTGTGCATGATGTGCGCTGACATCTCACAGGGAGACGAGAGGGCCGGAGATCTCGCCGAAGCGCCAGCGCTCGAAGAGGAAAATGAAGAGGAGGAGGAGGAAGAAATCCTAGAGATCCCTCGAGAGCAGGAGGAAGATGAGGATGATGAAGGTCCGGGACAGGGTCCCTACGAGGACCGTCAGTGGTATGCTGTCTCGTTCATCAGGCCGGACGGCAGGGTCCTTCACATACAGTTCCGGATTGCTGAGCAGGATGAAGAGGCTTAAGGCAGGAGTGCATGTGGGGATAGGTGTAGGGCTCGCTGTTTGAGTGATGACTGTACGATTGACTGTATATATTCTTTGCAGGTCCTTGTCATGTACATGTGCAGTAGTCCCGGGGGATGATGCTAGCAGGCGCCACAAGCAAGTAGTAGCTATCTATGACGCTCTTGTTGTCCATCTTCCGTTCATTCTGCACTCGGCGTCATCATTTCCACTCAGAACTTGGCTATATTCCTCTGTTTCATTATGTCCGCGCTCCCTCCCTTTGACTATTATCTCATTCTCATATTTCAATCTGGACAAGACGCGGCTCGCCTTTTCAACCCCTGAGTAGACCCCTCCCCATCGCTGTCATCATGGTCGATCCCCCCTCCACCGCCTGGATCACCCCCGCTTCCCCTACTCGGCCCGGCCCTCCCGTAGGGATCGCTTCCAACGCGATCCTCTCTCGTCTTGCCCGGCAGGAGAATCGGAAGCGACATAGGCATGTCCCTCAGATGGACGATGATGATCTCAATGCTCTCATCCGGTCTTCCCAGAAGGTCAGCTACCGCAGCCTATCTGCCCATCAGATCTGAGAGCTGACATACCCAGCTCATTCGATCCGTTCACATTGCACCTCCAGCCTCTGGCGATCGGCCAGAAGATTCCCTCGACCTCAACCCTGCCGATGCCGAGGAGTTCTCCCTCGACAAGCTGCGCAGCCACCTGGAGCGGTTCTATGCTGGTGTAGTCTTCACTGGATTACGGCTGGTCAAGGAGATCATAAGGATTAGGGGTTGGCAGGATGGAGGTGAACGGACTGCAATCGCGCTGGCGGTGAGTTCTGTCCGCTGAAGAACGAACTCATGCTTATACGTCACAGGTGTACACTGTCGCCTGGTACTTCGGTCTCATATTCGCTACCCTCTTCACCTTCATTTCCATCCTCGTCCTCGTGCCCGAATCCCGATCATTCTGCTTCGGACCTCATCGACACCCCGTCGATGTATCCGCCGACCCGTCCATACCCGCTTCTACCCTCCTCGTTCCTGACGAGCCTGAGCTCCCTTGGGGTCCTGCGGCCTCCGAAAGACAGGCGACAGCCTGGGCAAAGCAGGTCGAGAGCATCATCTTGTCTCTGGTCACTCCTGGCGGATCGAAGGGCGGATCAGGCGACGAATTGAAGGAGCAAGCGGAAGAGAAGGTCAATGGGGTGATAGTGAAGGACATGAAGCATCGGAAACAGTCTGAGGACGGTGCGGAAGGGATGGATAAGAAGGAAATGGCGGTGGAGCTCTACGGGAAGCCGGGAATGAAGATATTGGGCGGGTTGATCGATAAGTGGGAGAGAGTGGGAAAGTGAGTCTACATTCTCTCGCTTTCTGATGGGAATCAGACGCTGATGTAGCAGTGCAATCAATCCCACTGCCCCATTTGTCAAGCCCTCGCGCGATCGCGTCTTTTACACTCTGCTTCTACCTCTGATCAGTGAGTTAGGAATGCAGAGCATACTCAACAATCAGTCGCGTCGATTATCATCACCCCACACCTTGTCTCTAGGGCATCAGGCGCAGTGTTCGGGTTTCTCATGTTTGGAAAGCCAGTCATCGACTGGACGCTCGATGAGCTAGACCGGCATTTCCCAGGTTGGATCCAGAAGGTTATTCTTGAGTAGTATGTCTAGACTCTCTCTGCTGCCTATATGACTCAGTTGCTGATCCCCTAGCAACATCCTTGCAGATGTCCCTACAAATCCCCAACTCGTCCTCCGTCTCATGCGTGATGCGGAGCATCGGCGAGAACCCATCCCTCACCCTTCGCCCGAGAAGGACTTGGCGGATGAAGAGAGTTCGAACAGCGGCAGCGAGGCGGACGACGATGAGGCTCAGGATCTAGAGGATGGGAGTGAGAACGACGAGGGCGAGGAAGCAGACGGAAAGAAAACCATTGAGAAATTGGGCGGGGTGAAGAAGAAGATCACAGCGGGGACGAGGACGAAAGTGAGGCGGACATGGGATAAGATGGGAGAACTGAAGGAGGAGGTGAGTTATCTGCTGAAGGAGACCATCTGCTTGGTTGCAAGCGGGAAGTTGCTGATGGTCACAGGGATTTGCTCTAGTCTCTGGCCGCAAGAAGGTAGACTACGGGTCTAAGGCGAAGGTAAGCTACAAAATGCATGACCTGAATTCGTGATCCCGCATAAAGCTGACTATCAGGGCGCTATGGACAAATTGCATATCTCCCAAGACTCAAAACCCGCCACTAAGCTCTTGGAGAAGCTGCCAGGGGTGGCAGAGGATGACTCACCTGATTCTCCGTCTCGTGAGTTGGGGTTGATTCTTCTTCGGAAACTTCGCTTGTGGACCCTCTCCCTTCTTGTGATCTGCATATCGACTGCCTTGGTCCACCCTTCTCCATAGTATTCGTCGCTTTAGCCTTTTGGGTCACTGCAATGCACCCCTAGTCACTCTTGCTTCCTGACTATACCCAGCTCATTGCTCCAAAAGATCGCTTACTGATTGATCAGGATTTTACGTCAACCATGCAAATCACGGCCCTGGCCATATCATCATTTACCCTCCAACACTCCCCTCAGACGCATCTTCAACGTTCACTCCCGCCCGCATCTCATTTACCACCATCCGACACGTCCATTCATCACAAAATGTCCCTCTTCATCCTGACCAGATGGACCAATCATCCGACCATCTCAACCCACATACAGCGCTTATGTCCAATGGAGACAAGGGCGACTTAGTCATCTCCATCAACGACATCATCGCCATGAAAAAGACGGGCTTAGGCAAGATTGCGAGCCTCGGCGTGAGTTGGGCGCTGGACGTTGAAGATGCTGGTGGAACAGGGATGGAATTGACCATCATCCGCAGAGGACCGGGGAGCGGAGAGTGGAATGAAGCTGAGGCTGAGCATGAGTCCGGTGCGCTGGAAGGAAAGACGGAGAAGGTTGTGCTCAAGAAAATCGTGAGGAGGGATGAGCTGTTTGATCGGTTGCTGACGCTCGGAGAACAAAGGTGGGAGTTGATGTAGCGATTTGGGCATTGGATAGAATTGTAGCGAGTAGCTCGTTGTACATACACATAGGTCTGTATCCGGTCAATAGACTGGCAAAGACGCCAGGTAAGTATCGTCAATCCAGCTGGATATCCAATTGCTCCAAGTGAACCGGCTTCTTATGCAGCCGGCAGGTGAAAACGCAACGACGTCGACTTAGACGTTCGACATCATACATACCTCTTGTCCACTACTGTATTAGTCCCACACCACAGGTCTCGACGAAGCTACGACCTGTTTAGAATGAGCAGCCACCAGCACGAACAAGCGTCAAGCGGATCCCGGTCTCCATCAAATCCCTTTGCTCATCCACCATCGGACACGACGCTCACCCTCCACCCTTTCAAGCATCATGCGCCTCAAGCCGACCTCGATAGGTTGAAGCGCAAGCTAGACGATATCGAGGACATCCCAGCGACGTACGAGAATAGCTTTGCTCCTGCTGATATGGAGCTGGGTATTCGGAAGGGGTGGATCGAGGAAATGGTCGGTACTTGGAGGGGAGAGTATGATTGGTGAGTCGACGGCGAAGCGTCGAGGGGTAGTCCAGCCTTGGACAGAAAGCTTTGACGGCAAAGATAGCCCGCTACGTGAGGAAGATGCCTTGCTGATTCCTACAGGCGAAAGACTGAGGAGGACTTCAACTCATTCCCTCATTATACCACCCCGCTCTCGTCCAGGGGTCATACCTATACTGTGCACTTCATGGCTCTCTTTAGCCAGAAGAAGGACGCTGTACCTGTCATCATGACCCATGGCTGGCCTGGTAAGTCTGCAACGTCACGTCTCCCATCAAATCGGTGCTGATAAGCAGGCTCATTCCTCGAATTCATACCCCTCTTCCACTTGCTCACATCAACCTACACTCCCGAGACCCTCCCAATCCATCTGATCTGCCCTTCGCTCATCGGCTTTGGCTTCTCGTCGCCCCCACCGCGCCATGACCGGTTCACCAATCTTGACGTATGTGATTTATGGGATCAACTTATGCGTGGTCTGGGGTTCGACAGCTACGTCGCCCAAGGAGGTGATATTGGGAGCTTTGTCAGTCAACTTCTGGCTCAGAATTATGATGCTTGCAAGGGTAGGTCTTGGTGTCTTGTTACTATACACCCTATCTGGCTGATGATTCTAGCTATACACCTCAATTTACTGCGCGTCCCCAACATACCCCAAGTCGACAAGTCCAGCCTGTCGACGTATGACAGGGAGTGCGCTGAGCGGCTCGATGTATTTATGGCGACTGAGTTCGCGTATCGAAACGAGCACTCGACGAAGCCGGCTACTATCGGGATTGTGGCGGCGAGCTCCCCTGTCGCGCTCTTAGCATGGTGAGTCAGATTCTGAGGAGCATGGCTATCTGGTGAAGACATCCGGGGATGGCGCAGCGCTAGGCGACGAGATTGCGGGAGAGTGATAGCTCAGTTGGGAACAATCTGGAATCGGAGTCTAGTTCTACTACTTGCCTAGATCCACCTTGCGCCCATCCTGGTCCCTTCCGAAATCTCTGTTCTCTGCATCCCATCATACTATGGCTGACAGTTTAGGATAGGCGAGAAATTCATCAGCTGGTCCGACATCACCCCCACCCCCACTCAAATCCTAGACGACGTCACCCTCTACTACCTCACTCGAACATTTACCACCTCGCTAACGCACTACTGGGCTGGTCCACCCTCGAGATACGCCGTACCGGACTCACAGCCGGATTTGGCCAAAATCAAAGCGACGGGCAAACCGGTTGGGTACAGTCTGTTTAAGAAGGAGATTACGCCCTTCTTGCCGGAGTGGGTTGAGGGGGAGGTCAATCTTGTTTGGAGCAAGAAACACGACAAGGTATGTCTTTGCAATCAGTGTTGTATCCCTTGAAGCTGTCATGGGAGATGACAGTGGCAACGAGTGGGAAGCTTCACATGCGTGTCCTGTAACCCCGACGACAATATGGCTGCCTCTTACATTGTCCCAGACGATTTCACTCGAGCGACATTGCTGACAGATCAGGGTGGACACTTCGCTGCGCTCGAACAGCCCGAATTGCTATGGGAAGACTTGCAAGATTTCCTCAAGATCGCGTGGAAGGCTTGACAGTGATCATCTGGAATGTGCGCGCGCCAAGCAGCGGAGTGAGTGACTTGAGCGCGCTGATTGTTGATGATGAGCCATGATTGATGGCGATTTGGAAGAGACTTGTAGAGCGATGAAAGTAGAGGTGGCTTCCGACAGCGCTAGCAGACCTAGGAACCATACACATTGACCAGAAGCAGCTCATGTGCCGTTCTTTCAGATGTTGATTCTGACCGTTCTCCAACTCGTCCACGGACCCCCACATTACACCAGCAGTAGATAGGTCCTCCATAATACACCTGATAAAGCAAAGAACACAACACTCCGCCTAGTCCGCGTTATCCTCTCCCTCAACCCCCTTTCTACGCTTCATACTCCCTCTGACCATATCCCCTTTCCGCTTCCTCTCTTCCTTAGCCAAATCCCTCCCTCCCCCTCCTACGACTTTCCGCTTCACGGGCGCCTTGGCGAGATGCCGCTTGAGGTTCTTCGAGGGGGCGGGGAGGGAGAGCATGTACGGTGGTACGGGACAGCCTGAGGCGATGAGGACGTTCGCAATACTGGGACAGTCAGCACCACAATGTCGGGAATGGGTCACGACCGATGATCGCAAAATTCGCTATGACAGCTTACAACACGATTGGAGGGGGGAAGTAGACCGTTGAATGAGGACTTACGTTCGTAGATGTGGTGAGTCCTCATTGTTGTAGAATGTGATAGCTTTGCCTTGTCGGCCCGCGCGCCCTGTCCGCCCGATCCTGTGTATGTAGCTTTGGACCGTTTGAGGGAAGTCTGTCAGATATCAGCTGAGTTCTCACCGGTCAGATGCATTAGGCATTCGAAACTTACCGTAGTTTACCACAACCTTGACTCCACCAAAATCCATCCCTCTAGCCATAACCTCCGTAACCACCAAAACCCACACCTTCCCTTCTCTGAATCCCTGAACCACCTCGTCTCTCGCCCCATTGGTCTTGCCGCCATGCACGACCCCCACACGGACGTTCTCCAATTGCGGGTCCATAAGTATCTGGGCGTGTAGATCGTCTGCCCGCTGGACCGACTGGACGAAGATGAGGGAAGGGTACGGGAGGGAGCCGGAAGTGAGCAGGTTGCGAAGTGCGAGGAGCTTGCCGGTCTCGGTGGCTGTGAATAGTAGTGATTGAGACACTGTGGATACGGCAGAGTCTCTGAGCGATGTCAGCATGTCTTGGATGCACCTCCAGAGCCTCTTTTGAAACAGATCGTGACTCACTTGACGCCAACAACAACCCTCACGCCTCCATCCTTCATCCACCCCCTGGCGACCGCCTCTGCACCAGCGGGTATAGTGGCCGATAATAGGCATTTCTGCACGGAAGCTGGGCAGGCTTTTATTATCGGCTCGACCTGCGGTAGGAAATCGGAAGACAGGAGTCGGTCTGCTTCGTCCATTATCAGGTGCTGAGTCCTGTTTTTGTCAGCATAGGCTCCAGGAATCTGCATGTCAGGAATGGGAACGGGACATACTTCGCTAATGATAGCTGCTTGTTCTGGACGAGGTGATGTAGCCGTTCGGGCGTTGCGATGAGGATGTCCAAGGCCAAGGCGCCTTTCCCCTTCGGCCCGCCTGGACCTCGTTCTTCCGGATCGCTCTGCAAATTGACATCTTCCTCGTCCATACTCCCTTCCTCTTCCCCTCCATCGGCTTCTTCATCATCATGATCCTCTCGCGATGCATTCGCTGATGCTGTTGATCCCTTTTTGTTCTTCGCCAATGATCCCCATTTCACTCCTGGCGAGCTTTCGCAAACCGCCCTCTCCGTCGCTTTTGCGAGAGCAAGCACACGCCATCCTCGTCCTGCGGTGACGGCCTTGACTACTCCATGGATCTGTACCGCCAAATCATGAGTTGGGACCAGTATCACCGCTCTGATCCCTCCACCCTCTATCCCTCGCTTTGCCGGATCTCTGAGCGCGACGATAGTGGGTAAGACGTATGCAAGCGTTTTACCCGACCCGGTCGGCGCAACACACATAACATCTTTGCCTTCCAATATACAGCCACTCACGGCGGACTGTACGCCCCAGAGCGACCGAATGCCAGCCGAGGAGAGAGCATAGAGCAGCGAATGGCCAGTGGAAGGCGGAAGAGGTTGAGACGGATGGCTGGTCAGGGAAGAGAGAGCCGGTGCGAGAGATATGGGGAGGGGGTCCGAGCCGGATATCGTGATCTTCTGGACAGGTGGTGATGGGTGATCGTCCTCGTCATCCGAGCTGGACTCGTCGAGGTTCTCAGATTTGATCTGAGGTTCAGCCACTTTTCGAGCACGCTCATTCCGGGTCGAAGAGGATGGGTCGGAGAACAAGTTGAGGTCGGCGGGCAGAGCTCCTGATTTGAGGCTGCTTTGGCTCGTGGAGCCAGCCATTGGCTTAGCCTTAGATCTCGACTTCGACGATGAAGGCTTGGAGTTCTGCTCATTCTGATGGTCAGCCAGAGGCCGCAGGAGGTCGATGGATGGATGCCCAGACGTACTTTGGAGAATAAGTCATGGTCGTGCTTGAACCGGGTCTTGTCAAATCTTGCCCCTCCGGCCGTTAGAAGGTTGAAAGCGGAGGCAGAGGCCATTGTAAGATTCCTATAGAAGCGAGTTGTCTCTTTCTGATAGGCTCAAGGATAGAGGCAGCGGAGTTGCCTTGTCAATGATATTGTATGAATATTTGAATAGATGAGATGATGCTGTCTATAGGGGTGAAATCTTTTGAACGTTGTATCAGCGTTGCAACGCATGGGAACGGAGTAGGCGACCATGTCCGCTCATCTGTCTTAGCTTGTGCTAAATCGCAGAGTGTACGTAGAAGTCAATATGCCCTGTATGTATACCCCAGCAGCCACGGATGGCAGCTGTATCTCTTCACGGCAGTGCTTCGCCTCGCCTCAATCATATCATGATGTTAGTCATTTTGGCCTATCGGAGAAGCCCGATTGAGCTCGCAACTTGTTTTGCGCTGTCTTTGTGGAGACCGGGAGACCTATACAAGTTATAGTATCCACATATACCACTCTGGCATTCTCCGAGAGGCCGTCACAGTGCCTCCTCCTTGACTGCTAGCTACTCACAACTCACTGCAGTATGGAAGACGGACGGCAAAGGATCGTCCCTTTCCCCGCGAAGGCCGAACAGTCGGCGGCACCGCGTTTCAGAAGGTCCGCTCCATCTACAGCGGCCACCAGCTCGGCGTTCATGCTACCAGGTCTGTCAGATACGATAGGATCGGGATCATCCGCTTCAGGAAGTACAGACACTGGATACGTCTCCCTGAGACGGTCCACCCGATCCCTCGCTGCGACCAGCACGAGCTCGACGCCTCTCAAAGCCGAGCAGGTCGATCATGCTCCCTCGCCCGCAACCCCTGCTTCGCGCAAGCGTGTCAAGCTCGAGCACGCCTCCCCTTCGGCCACTCCGTTGAGGAGCACACCTAGATCAGCCGTCAAAGCTGAGTCAACCGGCGATGATCTGATCGACATTGGCGATAACAAGCCATTTGAGTCCGCATCGCCCAGCGTGAAGCGGAAACCATCCACTCCCAAGAAGGCCATGCCGCTTGCCCCACTGCTGAAGGCACACCCTGCGCCGGCGAGATGGGAGGAGCAGTATGGCTTGATCGAGGAGATGCGAAGGGGTCTACTTGCGCCTGTAGACACTATGTAAGTCAAGCTGGTGAGGCAGCCAAATAACTCTCGCTGACCTGTTTAGGGGCTGCGAACGGCCGGATCTAGGTCCAGTACCTGAAATTCTCCCATCAGCATCCACAATCCCGTCCACATCCGCCACACCCCACGCTCCTCCGCTTTCACCATCGATCGAACGCACTCTCCCCGCCAAGACACGCCGCTTTCACGTCCTCATATCCCTCATGCTATCCTCCCAGACCAAAGACGCCGTAACTTCAGCAGCAGTCACATCACTGCATCACACTCTTCCCGGTGGCCTCACCTCGGCATCACTGGCGTCAGCAGAGAAGGAGGTGGTGGAGGGGTGCATCAACAAAGTGGGATTCTGGAGGCGGAAGACCATGTACATCCAGGAAGCTGCGCAGCGATTGGAGGTCGAAGATCTGGACAGGATAGCGGATGGAGAGACCGAGAAAGTTGCGAAAGTTGAGGGCGGAGATGGCGTGATGTGGGAGAAGGGGGAAATACCGCGGACGATCGATGGACTGTGCGCACTGAAGGGAGTAGGGCCAAAGATGGCTTATCTGGCTTTGCAGTGTGCGTGGGATATGTGAGTGTGCTTTTTACGATCGTGAGCTGGTGGAAGAGCGAGCTGATATGGTAGAAACGCTGGAATAGGCGTTGACGTACACGTCCATCGAATTACCAACCGCCTGAAATGGCACAAACCACCGACCATCACTCCAGAGCAAACTCGGGTTAATCTGGAATCGTGGCTTCCCAGTGCACTACACAAGGGAATCAATCCCATGCTGGTTGGGTTCGGACAGGTATGTCTTGCGCATATCTTCGCTGGTCATCTCCTTATCCCGACCCGCCCTGAATGTCCTTCTGCCTCACTTGGTCCCTAATCTTGACGGTCAGCACATCGGGTTCTGCGCTGACCAAACAGATGGTCTGCCTGCCAGTTGGACCCCGCTGCGACATTTGCCTTCTAGGCATCAAACGCATCTGCCCGAGCAGAGTTGCTGGCGTGAAAGCTGAAGGACGTAAAGTGGTCGAATACACCTATAGCTTACCTAGTAATGGGGTAGTCACGATGGTGGACAGGGTGCCGGATATGGA
This sequence comes from Dioszegia aurantiaca, assembly GCA_001600655.1. Classification (NCBI taxonomy): domain Eukaryota; kingdom Fungi; phylum Basidiomycota; class Tremellomycetes; order Tremellales; family Bulleribasidiaceae; genus Dioszegia; species Dioszegia aurantiaca. Next base: position 349,560 of record BCKN01000015.1, read on the forward strand.
GGACAGTGCAGCGCATCTAGAAGCGGCGGAAACTCTGGTCAAGTATGAGGTCAAGGAGGAGATCTACGACACCTAGCGATCTGTGGTTAGTATAGGCGGCCACCGGTAAGAGGATCAGAGGTTGTGATGAAAACATGCGGTTCACTGACTCAGTGCTGACGCAGCTTCAAGAAGCACCAGCTGATGGTCGATCTGATGACCAGAACCCCGATATATACCAGCGCATCAGCTGCTTGACAGACTATCTCGTTTGGCTGCTTTTTGAACAACTGCGATACATACTGACCTGGGGATTTTCGATCTAGGCTGGTCTACAAGCGGGGATGACGGATGAAGAGTGACGGCTACTGATTACTGATCCACAAGGCCGACTTCTCTCATTCCCACTCAACTCCTTGAGGAGCTGGGCCCCTGCGAGGATGGCGCCTGGTCCGTAGGGGTGACAAAGCGGCTGAGAGGGTTACCGTCGGTCTGCTGAGTGATCGGAGCTGGGGGCTTAGCGGTCGACCTCGAGATCGTAAAGCTGAGTGGTGCTGCAGCTTCGACGCCTTCAATCTATGTCGATAAGCACATACTCAAGACAGCTCGTAAGCTGTAGCAGCGAAAGAACTTACCGCTGGAACATGATACCGCGCCACTAGACCCTGCGGATGATTCTGCATCATCTCATCTTGGAACGGCCCGAGGAGCACCGCATCGCCCGCATACAGCTTCACCCTGCTAGCGGTGAATCCCGGCGAAAAGAAGTTCAGTCCCCCAGCCGGAGCCTGCAAGACCAGTAGGACGATCGGCGCGCCCAGCTGGGCATCGAGGATCCGCACGAGGGGTTCGGTGAGGATGTCGACTTTGACAAGTGGGAAGATGAGGGCGCCTCTGGTGTGTTCGCTGTGGCCTTGGAGGCTACTCAGTAAGCTTTGAATCCTTCAAGTACAAAGAAGAGTACATGGAAGCTCACAAAGAAGTCTGGCAGAGCCATAGTTTGAGATCTGGGTCAGACTGGATTCGCGCAAAGACCAGATTCTCGATTCGCTCGGCAAGCCCTTGGAGGTAGGTCACCGCGCTTGACCTGGCTGCAAATAGATTGCGCATGACTGTAAAGACGGGAAGACCTGGTACACCGGCTTCTCGGTCCCCTTGTAGAGTCACTTTAGTGCTCTATAGACAAGGCTTGGACTATGGAAGACTTACGAGGCAAGCAGTTCGCCACAGCGTAAGTAGCCTCGGTCTCGCGAGTCAGGTCGGCGGGATCTTCAAACCACTCTGTAGTCATCAGCACAACGCAATATCCACCAAAAGCGGCTGTCTGGGACTTACTGAGCCCTGATGCTGGGTGATCTAAGTACGTCAGCCTAGCTCCCCTCTCGTGGGCGATATCACTCAACGTTGACTCACGGGTGACAGTTCGGACATCGTCCCCAGTACCCATCTTGACAAGCTAATTAATACAACTAGCAGGTGCTATGTATGGAAAATGGAATGACAATATATGAACAAGAGCGGCAATTCAAGGCATAAGGTTGGAAGCAGATCTTCCCAGACCGGGCTGGATATTCGGGTGGCGAGTCGGCAGCTCCGACAGGTAGGATGTCGACTGGGTCACACCCAATCGGGGTAAATCCGCCGCGGAGTGTGCGCTACTGGAGATGAGTCGATGAGAGCTGTGAATGAAGTAGAAAGGGTGGTAGTAGGCGCAAAGGACACCGTCTGTGCGCCCGAGCCAATTTAGAGTTTGGGGGTGTTTCAGATCTCTTTGCTTCTGATCGTTGTCTATTTCCCTCCCCGTTCTGCAGTCAATGGGAGCACTGAGAGCGACCGAAAGGCTGTCGAATCACTACAGCGAAGACTGGAGCTCTACGGGTAGAGACATACCAATGCACATGGCTCGCCAACTAAGCTTCACGTCGCGCGTCGGTCATGAACTCGGATTTCTGGGCGATCCACCCAGAACCTGCAGTCGCGGAAGCACTTGCCAATGTTGCGTCGATCATCTTACCTCCCCTACCTGAATCATACTTGAGGCTGCAGCATTTCTTGCTCTATCAAATGCTACCGCGGCTGCCTAGGCAAGGCATAAGTCAAAGCGACGGAGGGCAAAAGCTTCGATTGACGATCGCCATCCGACCGACGCTTCTTAGCGTTTGGGGGCCCAGAAAGAGTCAGGCTCTGTACCTCAGGGACAGGGAGCCAACCACATCGTTCGCTATAGCTTAATGAATTCAATGAAGTGCCACATGCAAACCATCAGACGCCACAACAGCACTCACGATGCATTCAGCACGCTTTAAGGATCAATCGGTGGTATCGCGCTTGTTCAGCTATGAGAGTCAACCTTCAGGTCACATCTGTTATGTCTTGATCCGCTCGCCCACGCACCCAAGCTAGTCATCGACTCGTCCTAGAAGATCATCGAGCCCGAGCTCAGGCATAGTCAGTACATGTAAGCGAATCGAATTTGGATGCTATCTCAGCCCAGTCTTCCGAGTATATGGATCCGAAACGGATGCTCAGAAGTCCGCAAGGTCAGCCGAGATCTCATCAGCATCGTATACTGCGAGCATCTCATACTATGAGTGAGCCGACGGGATCGATTGGCACTGCACATGCCAACGATACAAATTTACCTGCTTCTTCATTCCCCTCGTAGCTCGCTATGCCCTGTTAACCCATGCTAATCCCATGAACCAACCAAGACAGTCCTCCCCCATCTCCGTATCGCTATGCCGACGGCCACCGGTCCGGCAACCGTGCAGAGGACAATTGACCAGATGACGATGAGGAACTCGTCGCCCGGTAGAAGAGGTGTCGAGGTGGTGTAGGCGATTTGCGATATCCTGCGCTAATTAGCGTTTCGTCGAATCAAATCCACGCTTCATAGTGATCACTCACAAGAGACCGATCTCTCCACGAGCTACCATAGCCAAACCCAACACGACCGCTGCCCGCCAACACTTCCAGCTTTTCGTCCAAACCACCAGCCAAAGTCCGCACCCGACCTTGCCCAACGCCATCAAGACGGTGTAAATGAGGCCGCGCCATATTACCGAGCCTCGCCAGAGAGGAACGAATGGGATGGAGTAACCGATCGAGGCGAAAAATATGGGTAGGAGGAGGCGGAATAGGGAAGGCGCGACATAGTGGTCAAATGCAGCCCGAAGAGCTAGCGAGGGCGAATCCGTCTCAGCAACGAGAGGAGTGGTCGAGAATGTGCTAGGGAAGTTCTTCGAGGTGGTTTCGGGCAGAGTCGATGCCCGGGTGAGGACGTCCGGGGTCCGAGGCTCGATGGTGGCGGCGTGCGGGAATCGGTGAGGGAGTTTGAGCGTGAGATCAGGAGCAGATTCCTCCTCCGATAGAAAGGCGATAATCAACCCGGATAGATATGAGCCGTAGAGAGGGGAGGTACCCGCATACCCGGCACCGGCTACCAGTCCCAGCCAGAGAAGGAACATCCCAAAAGTCAATAAACGCTCTCCACCCCAGCTTGTCTCTTCCCAGGTCCGCCTTCGCCCTCGGAGCGCCTTGTAAATAGGCTTGAGCGCGTAAGTGGCGACAAGGAAACTCGCTACCCCGATTCCGAGGGTGACACCGATAGTCCGTCCGATTTCCTTTCCGAGAACCGCCCCGCCCGCGCCGGGATTGTTGCCAATGACGCCGATGACTTTGGCAAGCACAAAAGCGATGACATCGTCGATCACCGCAGCGCTGATGAGCGCGGTTCCAAGCCGAGTGTGGCGCAAATCGAAGCCCACAGATTGGGGACTAAGGACAGCCAATGTAGTACCGAGGGATGTAGAGGCCATGGCGGACCCAGCGGCGAAGCAGTGAAGGTAGCTGAAATCGGCGAGCGGACTGAGGATGAATGATAGGCCCATGGGAAGCATGACACCAGTCAATGCTATGCAGAGGGAGAGCGGCAGCAAGGCTCCCAGGTGGGATACCGAGGAGTGTAGTCCAGCTGACAATCAGCATGAATGGTTGGACTCAAGCCGCTCAGCCGGAACTTACCTTCAAAGACCACGATGAGAAGCCCGATATACCCCACGGCCACAAAAGCCTCCTCCCAGACCGCGTCCAGCCACCCAGCGAGCGGTGTGCCATAGATCACGCCAAGTAAAATTTGCCCTAGCAATCCAGCGTTCAGGAGTTTCTGCCCAGCCCATCCGAAGATGTTGAGAAGATACAGGAACGATCCGAGCACGAGTACCTGGGCGATAGCAGGCTCATGATAAGTGAACGAAGGGTCGGATGGATCATATCGAGGAATGAGATCGTGGGCTTGCGCTGAGCTAATCAGTAAATGCCTGACTCTGCTCGTAGTTGTGCGTACCCTGGTTACTGAAGACGGTGAACTTTATCTTCGTCAGAGGAAGAAGATGATAGGTCTGATACTGGTGTAGTGTGAGTGCAAGTTCAACGTAGATGATGGAAAGTACAGAGGCGAAAAGTAAAATCCCGCAAAGCGTCAGAAATCCCGCATCATGCGCCGCAAATAGACATGCTACCCATATCGCCGCTGGCTCGCCCTGTTTCAAGGCGGGCTATACTATATCGTCTCCCAGATACAGATTGTTGGCTACATGTTCAAATCACAAGCACATCCAGTCCCCAGGGGCACAGAAAATCAACGGGTCTTATACGCACAATCCGCCTAGCCCTTGTCCCTGCTTGCCCCATCGACTAACCTGACCCTTGATCCCTGATCGAAGACATCCACCTTCGTCTTCGCAAAGTCTCTCGCTGCCGTCTTGGTTTCGAAAAGCAGGTCGAGCTCTGCAAACGACCGCCCCGAAGGTTCGGGTACGCAATAGTAGGCGAATATGATGCAGAGGAAGCAGGTCCCGGACCAAAAGAAGCCCGCGTAGTTGCGCCAGTTCTGACACGTAAGCCATCTTTAGTTGAAATTTACTCACCCATGCAGTAGGATTGATCATGTAGGGAGTTAGAATGTTGACGGCTATCGCAGCGACATTGTATGCCGCTCGACCGAGAGCGATAGTCTTGACCTGGAGGCGGCGAGTTGACATCTCCGCAACAAGCGAGAAGGCAATCGTCCTACTCATGAGCCGGGGCGCATGACAGTACAGCTAAGCACTCACCCAACTGAGATCTGATAAATCGTTGCCCAAACCAACATCAAACTACCCGTAACGAGTCCGATTGTTCGCTCTTCCGCTCTGCCCCTGGCAATCCCGACGAATCCAATCACAGCGAGTGTGACGCATAAGCCGCAAAGGCCATACACGAACAACGTCCTCCTCCCCGCCCCCGCCGACATAAGCGCCCACGCTCCGAATACACCCACGGTGTTGATGGCGTATTGACCGAGTGCGAAATCGTACGCTGCTGTCCCGCCCAGACCGGCTTGCTCGAAGAAGTAGGTCGAATAGTTTGAGAAAGTGTTTCCGCTGAAGTTCTAGATATCAGCTGGGGTAGAAGTGAGGGAGAGGGATCGCTTACTTGGGTCGCCCAGATGCCGCAAACCAGCAGAGTCCGCCTGAGATTCGTGCCCTTGAAACAATCGGCGTAGCTCGCGCCGGAATGAGCATCCATCTCCAGCTCGGTCGTATGTCGGATCATATCCACGGTCTCATCCACTTCAGATTCTGCGTTCTCGCCGTGAGTGGTGAGGCGGGAGAGCGATTTCCGAGCTTGGTCGATTTTGCCCACCCGGACTAGCCACCAGGGGGACTCAGGGGCAAGGTAGACGCCTAGAAGTAACGGAGGATACCACATCCACTGGGAGAATTTAGCGACTGCGAGAACGGAGTAGGGTTGGCGTATCGCTCACCATCAGCGCGTAGGGGAGCCGCCATGCCCAGTCGTCTGTGCGTCCAAACTGAGACCTGATGACAGCAATCCCAATGATCTGTCCCCATCCCCAGCATGAATTGGCCCAGGTTGTGAGATAGCCTCGAAGGGCGACGGGACATACTTCAGCGGCGTATGAAATAGCAACTGTCATGGTCAGCTCGCAACATCAGAAATGGATGTTGGGGAAGGGGGACACCGCGCAGGGAGTAATGTGGATAGGGTAAATGGTGACCCAAAGCCGTAGATGCCGCCAAAAAACCCCCTCTCAGATCTTTGTCCTGGTCCCCGGTATCTAATTATTACACTTACTGGCTTGAAAGACTCCCCAAGGTACCCCTGCCAGAATTTCCGCCGCAAGCAACATCTCCAAGCTGCTTGCCCTGAAGAACAAAGCGGTGATGCCAGTAAGCCACAGTAAGGATAGGATGATGACTTTGCGATATCCTATGCGCTCGGTAAGGAATCCGTTGACTGGAAGTCAGCTCATCATTCAGCATGAGGTCCACTTTGTCGCAGCAGTCTCATGACCCGCAGAAGCGAAGTAATGCCATGCTCAGCCCGCCGCTTTGCCCTTCGAGCCTGCCAACCTGGCTCTTCAATGACAGTCTAGGAGGCGCCCACTTTGCAGCCGTCCCGGGTCTGAATAACTCACTGATCAAGCCCACAATTTGTCCACCTTGCGCTCCACAACTAAGCCCAGTCTGCCATCTGGCCGGCACCTGGTACCCTCCGCCCGCCTGCAGCTCTCCGAACTGCTGATTGAATGGCGGAAACGCATAGAAGTTTCCGATGAGAGAGATATCGTAGCCTTCCATAGCGCAGAGGGAAGAAATGAGCATCGACCAAAAGATGGCTTTCGGGTAAAGGCGGATACCCTGTAAGAGGGTCATGCGGTGTTCTTTGTCTGCCTGGTCAGCGACAGATACCAGATTATCTCTGCAAGGTGTATGTCAACGTACCGGTGGCTATGGCTGCGTTGGCAAACATACTCCGGCTGGCCAAATGCTTCTCACTGACGCTGGCCCGCCCTGCGCCTGTCGAAGCTGATTCATCCCGCTGAGTGGATCCTTCCGGACCCCGAGACGCCTCGTCCAGCTCTTCAACAAAGCGTGATCTCATCTGCAGAAGCGGAATATCCTCTTCGACTGTTGCTCGGGTATACAAAGACACTTTGTCGGAGTGTTGAAGAAGCTATGTCGGCTTCAAGTATGCCCTTGCGGCATCGCTTGTCGTGAAAGCCGACGCGCGGCCTGCTGTGGTATCGAAGTCGACAGCGAGGAGACTCTCAGAGGTACAAAGGGTGTTCGATTGTACACAGTGAAGGAGGTGATGAATGCAATGTATAGAGAGGAATGACTGGACGAGCGGACTGACTACTGAAGCCAACAAATTTCGGCAACCACGAGTGCCGATGAGACACGGGCGCCGTACAACCAAGCCTCCCCTATACCTGATGTACAAAGTATGGAATCTTGCTCTACAATTTCAGTAAGGCCTCCAGCGGCTAGTCTGCCCTACCGCAAAGCTGTCATGAACTCGTGCAGTACATATACCCGGTGAAGAGCGGACACTACACCTACATTCCGCGCTACATCATCCCCGAAAAGCCGCTGGCATAAGCCATGGGCTTCACATCAGGATGAGGCACCGGCCCAAACTGAGTATAGCTCAATTGCCCATCATCCTTCATCGTGACGAACGCCGCCGAGTTGCCGACGCTGTCGCAGTAGTTTGGACATGAGAAGGTTGTAATACACAAACCGTCGTGCTCGATGGCATACCCCTCGGCTCGGACTTCGTGGGACCGGATCACGGCAGTGACGCTATTGAGCTCGCACCAATGCCTTGACACGTCGGGACCAAAGCCTAGTCCCACGCCCTGAAGAGTCAGCTTAGGCTGGGTCTCAAATCTGTGGGAGAACGTACCCTTTTGGACGGTCCGCGACCTGGTTGCTCTTGTGGATCTGTCCATAGTAGCTGATCAGTCAGCTCTAGTCTTAGGAAACATTGACGAGAATGGCTCACTTCACACATGAGACCCTCCTGGCCGGGTTGCATTCCGAATCTGACTGTCAGTACGCAGCTCCGCTTCGAAATGCCGTTGCGAGCGCGGAGATGCGAGAACTAACCGGTTGATCTTCGCCACTTCTGCCAGCGTGACACCATCCTTGCTAACAGGTGGTCCTCCGTGCACCACGAAGTATCTCTTCCGCCCCTCTGGCGACAAGATGGCAGGTGCTGATCCTTCACTTTTGGAATTTGAGGGTGTTTGTGATGCAGAGACTAGTGTGGCAAGGGGTACTGAGTGGTCAGTCAGAATTACGCTGAGTCGAAAGGATACAGAGACTCACACATGGTGAATATATCCCCAAATAGCTTATACGTCATCTCCCCCAGCTTGGCTTTACATTCTCCTTCGAAGCCGTATACTTTGTTCATGTCTGATGAATCAGCCTCCTCTCCGGTTCGCATCAATCGCAGGGAAGCTCACCGTTTGTCTCGTGATTCCCTCGGTTGATAAATACTCTATCAGGGAACAGCCACTTGTAGGCAAAGACAGTTAATGCAACCTCAACGGACCAGCTTCCTCGATCGACGAGATCGCCTGAAGTCGTCAGTGATGCAAATCTCTACGGATCTGCCGGAGATGAACATACCGTTGAACACCATGTAATGCGTATCTGATGGCGGTTTCGTCATTGACAGCAGGTTGCAAACATCGAAGAATTGCTGAGGAGGTTAGCATGGAACAGATGCTCCCGGATTTGATGCTTACGCCATGAGCTAAAGTATCAGCGCTCTTCCTAATGCGACGCGGAGATCAGACATGTAACTCACTATCTCCAATAATGTCACAAGTCGCCCCTTTTGGTATTTCAATCTCCACCATGGTCTTTTCCTTCTCCACGATATCCTTCACTCCCAGTATGATCTCCCACGCCACTCTCTTTGGCACTTTCCCACCCTTCTTGAAGCTCTCAATCATCCCGCTGACAAACTCCTCTGTTGGTCTATATCTGTCCTTCGGATCTTCAGGAATGATGGGTAATGGCATATGCTCCGGTTTTGAACTGACATCCAGCATACATGAGCCTTCCGCAATCATGGTGGCGCATCGGGATGAGGTGGTTTCACTGTCGCCTATGGAGATAGCCTGGATTGATCAGCCTAGCTCCGGTCACTGCTCGATCTATGGTACCTTCTCAAACTCTATCCGCCGTATCAGCTTCACGGTAGCATTCAGCTGATCCGCAATCGCCTTGTTTTTGGGATCCAGAGCGCGAGCCTTCTTGAAGTCGGGGACCGCAAGTGTTGGTCGCAGGATAGATAGATAGGAGAGACCTCGACGATAGTAGGCTTTGGCGTATTTAGGATTTATCTCGATGGCCCGAGCTAGGATTCAGTACATTTCCCTTGTGCGAAGATGAAGCCAGCAGCAGGCATATCTCCTAGGGGATACTCACTTGCATCTGCAATAGCTCCGCCATGTTCTTCCATTTTCCCCTTGCTCATAGCTCGATTATTCCAGAATGTCGATTCTCTTGGGTTGAGCTGTATTGCTGCTGTATATAAATCTATAGAGGAATTGAAATCCTTTTCTGAGATGATCAGCAGAGCGCCTCCAAATGCTCGAGCACATTCAGCAGATCTCACCTGCAAATGCTTTGTTGGCTCGAGCTTTGAGCTCCATTGCCTGCGCTTCGGCCTCTGCGGAAACATCAATGTCCATGTTGACCTCCTGCTCGAGTTCGCCCTCAGATGATACTACCCATGAGCTTTGTTTGCTCGGTGTCGCATAAGCATATCAGCTCACATGATAGTCCAGCCATAGTCGTAGCAGATAGCATGGGCGAGGGGAACGGAGTGATCTCCTCGTCCTCGGCTTGTCCGCTGGCGAAACCGGGAGCGACGGTAGATTCGACCCCGGTGATCATGTCCGCAATCGAGTTGCGCAGGTCTGCTTGCTCTGTATCCAGCATTATATGGGCTGTTGTGATGTGATGTATGTATAGATCAACATACAAAGGAACAGGCGAAATTTGGCCCAACATGCCGCTGAACTTTTGCACGGACTACGACTTTTGGGTGGCGAATCTGCTGCTGAGTGGCAATGATCGGTGTCCTATCCAGCTTCCACAAGGTCGTGTGCCACGCAGTACATCCAACTACAATGTGTTCTGAAAGACTAACTGAATCTATAATGATACCCGAACCCATTTGTACACCCCGCGCGTCAAGCAGGTAAGACGTGCACCTGAGTTGCCAGCTTCTCATTTCCTTCGAAGGCGGCCATGTTCTTGCTATCGCTCTCGTGCTCGAGGCTCGGGCTGTCATGCGCGGCTCCAAATCTAGGCTCGCCCTTGGATTCGTCGATCTCAACGAAGCGACGGTTCATACCGGGAGGAGGCGATATGAAGCAACAAATGATGTAGACGGCAGCTGATATGCCTGTGCCGGTGATCCATGACTGACAGTCAGCAGGCATTGACAGGAGCATAGCGGTGAAACTCACCAAGGTGTAAATCCGAGACATGCCGATGTTGACGCTAACATTCGGTGCGAGGGTGTTGACGAATCCAGGAGCGTTGATAGCGAAACCACTGCGATGTCAGCGCAACACACCGGAACAGGGGGTAAACGTACCATAAATATGCGGCGAAAGCCCTCCAGTTGATGCCAGCAGTGTACCAGTACCAGCCTTCTTGATCCAAAGTGTACAGATCGTTGACACGGTAGTGGCCTCGTCGAACAATCCAATAATCGGCGATCATGGGCCCGGCTATGCAAGAAAGCAAGACACCATATGCGCCGAGGTAGTTGCCGAAGGTGGCAGATGATTTGTAAAGCAACCAAGGGTTCCTGTGGGTCAGCGATGAAGCGACTGACAGTGGCGGGCGACTCACATGGCGAGACCAATGATAGCCGCAACATATCCGCCCCGTCGGATGTTGATGAATCTTGGTAGTAGAGCGGTCAAGTCACACCCGGCGGAGATTGAGTTGGCAGCGACGTTGAGCATAAGCTGAACGTAAATGAAGCTGCTGTTAGCGATGCCTCATGACTAACTCACCCGGCGGAGATAAATACGAGTCCTGCGCGAGTGGCACTGGAGCCATCCCTGTCAAGCATCATGTCCATGATCTATTGTCAGTCTTGTTGCGAGAAGTACTCACCGTGACGACGTTCCACTCCTGAACGCCGAACTGGGGGACAGACGCGGATGCGATGACGATACCCATGAAACTGGTGATACTGAAGCCGATGGGCATGGCGATAAGCTGAGGCCAGACAGCAGCGCTGGGAGTCTTTGCTCGAGAAGCGAAGTCGGGTGCGTTGGTAATCAGGGTGAACATGTTGCTGATGTCAGATAGAATAGCTACTAAACTCACTTGAAGCAGCTTGAAATACTGATTAGCATCTGCCAGTGCAGGTCGGACCCCGACAATTTTGCGGGTTGGCTGAAGACCGGACCCATTCCGCCGGCTCGGGTGACGGACCAGCCGAAGAAGGCGAAACCGACGATGGGGCCGATGACAGCCTTGCCCATAAAGAGCCATCGGAGCTTGTGGATAGGCACCCAAATTGTTGGAAGGGACAGAAGCCAGTAGAGGAAGAAGCAAAGGACGTAGGCTGCAGATTCAGCCTGACTTCTGGCTACCACTCACCAGAGGTTGTTTCGGACGATGCTGGCATTGAATTGGTCATGTTTGCAATCGAGGGGAACATTGCACTGCTCATCAGCACGGGAAAGAGGGTGAACTGACCGAAGGAGAACATAGACACATTGCCCACCGAGCCATGCCTGGACTCCCCACCAGACGCAAGCCATACCGGCACCTGTAAATCAGCGCGGCCAGAATGTCAGACGTACGGTTGAAGACTGGCCACAGTGATCCAAAGACACCGAATGTGGTACGGCAAACAGTAGGGAAGGTGATTCCAAAGATAGCACCCTGCAACATCAGTCCCGCGCGATGAAGTCATCAGCAGAGAACTCACCGGCCGCGCGTTGAGAACGAGCAGAGGTCCGACTAGACTGTACCCAACGATGACGCAGATGAGAGATTGCCACCAGTTCAGACCCGCCGCAATCATACCAGACGCGATGACTAAAATCAGCTCTGAGTTGCGCAAAGACCTTACCAAACGTGTTGAGATTGAAACTGTCTGCAATCCAGAAAGCGACCTGCGCGTCAGCACATCTCTTGCAGAGTGTGGTAGTCTCACAAAGTTCCAGTGATCCCAAGTCTTCTTATCCTCAGTGACGGGCAAGAGATCTTCCGACGCGAGGAACATCTCCGCCTGGGTGAGACCCTCGGGGTGATCAGCCTCCAGCTTCTTGATGAGTTGCTTGAACTTCATAATGAGTGTGAGTGCAGATGGCAGATGGGGAGATTTGGTTAACAGGGAAGGGAGAAGAAGAAGCCGAATCGGAGGGGGACTTATACCGATGCGCTGCTATTCTTATCATAGTCCATCCTTTCCGCGCGCTAGTCTCTGCGCTTATCAGTAAGGGACCTGAGCAGGTGGAGGCAGTGACGGAGAGCGCGGAGAGGAAGCCAAGTAGATAAAGACTTATGCTCGCGTGATAAGAGCAATCAATCAGCGAATCATGTCTTTTCTCCACAGACGTACAGACCCCGCTTGCCGTCACTCACGTAAAATGACCAGCTGATCAAATCAAACCTTACTTCCTTATCTTTTGGGTGTCCTTCTTACTTTGCCTTCACACCTCTCGTTGTTATCGACCAGCCCAACAATGCCGTTCCTCCTGTCGTCAAACCCCGCCCGGCCGAGAATCCTCGTCATCAATCCAAATGCCACAACGGTGAGCAGTAACATTTTGACCCCTCTGACTCGCAGGAATTCTCGACATCCATGCAAAAGACTGTTCGCGCAGGCGATGTCCCAACCGACTTCTACACCGCTTCTAAAGACAAAGCACCGCTTGGTATCGAGGGAACTGTCGATAGCATCATCTCCGCCGCGGCAGTCTTGCAAGAATTACAGGGTCGGTTGACTGAATGGGATGGAGTGAGTGCTTGAGAAGGTCACATTTGATCAGCTAGTTCGTGGTCGCCTGCTTCTCCGCCCATCCCCTAGTCAACGCTCTGCGTGAGCTCACATCATCGCCCGCAGTCTGCATACTCGATGCTCCTCTACTCCTCGCTTCCCAAATCTGCACTGCCGTCGGCGTCCTCACCACATCCCCGAGATGGGTCCCACTCCTTGAGCACGACCTCCACATCCTGCATGCCGAAGCTCTATGCACCGCCGGCGTGGTCTCTTCGGGTATGTCGGTGCTAGATCTGGAACGGCTGCCTCGTGAGCACGTCCTCGAGACTTTGGGCCGGATAGCGAAGGAGGAGTTGGTCGGGCGGAGGCGTGCAGGTGCAATCGTGCTAGGATGCGCAGGGATGGTCGGTCTAAAGGGTGAAGTCGAGAAGGCATGCGGAGAGGGAGTGAGAGTCATCGATCCCGTCGAGTGTGGAGTGGAGATCTGCAAGAGCCTCGTGAGGTTGGGAATGAGGACGAGTAAGGTCGGTATGTACGCTTAAGAAGTCAGTAAGCAGGGACACAGCGGATTGTCGTTGGAKACTAGGCCCAATGCAAAGCTGTCCTGGATTTCGCAGCTACAGATAGCACTAGCAGGTCGTGCGGCAGCTGATGACACGATGGTCGATCGAGGATGCATAGTCCATTAATATCGGCAACATTGATAGAGACCCTGTCCAGGTAAGATACGACAGGGTGGTATGAACACTCACGATCCCCAGACCTCCTCAACCAGCGTGTGGATTAAACCCGTTGATCCAAGCATCAGAATGTCCCCTGGGTCCACTGCTCGTCTTAGCATACTTCCAGTCGCAAAGCACCAAACAACTCACGGCAGAGTACTGAGTCCCCGCTTAACCCATTGCCCTCCTCCCGGCTTGTTCAAGATGCGATTCGACGCCCCATCATAGACAACGTCCCCTCGCAAAAGCACCAGSCTAGGCCAATCTCCGACCTCCATACCCTCGTACGGGGTGTAATCTACCCCATGGTGCAGGTTCTCCTGCTGGATGCGGATGCTTTTGCGGGCTCTGTCGGACCGCCAAATGACGAAGTCCGCATCCGATCCAGGCTGGATCGTGCCTTTCTTAGGATACATACCTGTGGATCAGCGCTCCCAGATATGGAGACGCACCGTATAGCTTAGCTGCATTAGACGAGTTCAACTCCACAAAGCGTTGGCGAGACAAGCGGCCGGCAAGAACTCCATGCGACCAGAGCAGAGGGGATCGAGTGTTGACGCCTGGTATGCCATTGGGTATAGTTCTGAACTCCAAGCATCAGCACCGTCCAAAGGTSAATCTCACGTTGCCAGAAGGGTTCTTGGTGATGTTTTCGGTAAGACCGATCTAAATTAGCAATGTCTACAAGTCTGAACTCACTTTCTTGCCCGTATTGTCAAAGAAGTTGAACGGCGCGTGATCAGAAGAGCACACGGTGAAGGTGCCATTCGACAAGCCCTGCCAGATACCCTCCTTGTCCGCTGGATCACTGCGAAGAGGTGGTGAACAGACGCACTTGGCTCTTTATCATGAGTGGATATCAAGCTATGACTCACCCTTCGAAACCCGGCGCCCGCATCTTCTCCGCCGTGAGGAGCGCGTAGTGGGGACAAGTCTCGCCATAAATTGGCAGCCCCCTAGTCTGAGCCTTTCGAATCGCTCTCGTAGCCTCCTTGGCGCTAACATGGACAAGTAACATGGGCGCATCGACAATCTCGGCAAGAGCTAGAGCGCGATTTGTCGCTTCGTCCTCGACAATCTGAGGTCGAGATGTAGCATGATGAATAGGCTCTGACATGCCTTGCTTCAAGAGACGTTCCGCCATCCATTCAATGATGTCGTGGTTCTCAGCGTGGACCATCGTAGTTAGACCATGGCGACGGGCTCCAGCAAGAATGTCGAGCATTTGACGGTCGTTAAGCGCCATRTCTGCGTATGTCATGTATACCTGAGCGTGAGACTTGTCAAATCTGATGCTCACCTTGACGCTGGTCACCCCAAACTTGACCAGCTCAGGCAGCTCCCTCTCCACCACCGCTTCCGTGGGGTCGCTAATGATGGCGTGAAAGGAGTAATCGCTGTGTGTAGAGCCGTCTGCGAGGTCATAATACGCTTGAACCGCTGGCATGACGCTGCTGCCTCGCTCTTGCACTGCAAAAGCAATGACCGTTGTGGTGCCTCCTGCAATGGCCCCTCGCGTCCCCGTTGTCCAGCTATCCGCACTCTGGGCGCTTCCCTGGTTCTGACCGATATGTACATGTGAGTCGACTCCACCGGGCTGGGCGTCAGCCTACACTCCTCCATCCGGAAGCGCCAGAGCTTACTCACAGTGATCCAGCCTCCTTCGGCATCAATGACTCTGCATCCTTCAGAGACTGGCAGGTGCTTAGCCAGACACACAACAGTGCCCTTCCTCACGCCGATGTCGCATTCCACCTCGTCCCATTACCAGTCAGCACGGTCGACGTTGAGTAATGAGCAAACTCACTGAAGCTGTGACTACGATGCCATTCTTGATGATGAGATCGAAGTCGAAGTAGTCAGACATTGCCGAGAGAGAGTATTTCAGCTGTCGGATGTCCTATATATCAAGTGACACTGTCTATAAGCCCACTTGCGATGATGGAAGAGATCCCCTTGAAGATTGAATTGAACTAATGTAACGGGATAATGTCAAAGAGAAATGTTGCTGCGCATCCGTTCCCCTTCGCATCATCACTCATCTACCTATCACTTCATGGTACGCTCTCATTCAATCATGCCTACACGGATAAGCGCTTCTTCCCTTCATGGTCATTGAATGACCTTTGTATCGACACGAAGGAACATTGGCCATCGGCGGCTCAGGCCAGTAAAATTACCGCCGAATCTACCAGTCAGTGTTGATTTGGACGAAGCCTGTATTCAACCAACATCTCATGCGATGAGGCTCTCCGGCAGCAGTCATCCCAAGGGCTAGTCCAAATGCTGGCAGAAACCCCGAGGCCGCTGTAATTCCCAAGGCGTTTGTCGCGTCCGGGCAACTCATGAACGCGTCCGAGACCCTCCTTGAGCTTCAGCCTGGTATGTCCCGGCTACCATCCCTCCGCTAGGCATCCTTAACGCGCACGATTGGGATTATAGCTTTCGAACGGTGCTAAGCATGTGTTGATGCGATCAAAACTCACTACTCGTCAAATTTTTCGTTGGGTGGAAACGGGGTTTGGGGGTTGTATCGAGTGTCATGTATACAAGATACAAAGTATATGGGGCTGATACTAATCGAGCAACTCATACCACTGAACAACCCTCACCACTCTGCTGCTTCCCA
>BCKN01000016.1:0-10278 GCA_001600655.1 Dioszegia aurantiaca
CTGTCACAGGGACGGGGTGGATGACAGGCCAGGACTAGTCTAATGCATGGGATAAGCGACTGTAATGAGAGAGCGGGATGAAGAAGAGAAGCTATTTACGCGAACAAGCTAAGTACAGCTATTCTACGGAAGCAATTCGGATTTTGAGGAATGAGGAGTTCTACGGTTACAGGTACAGACAGGAGACATATATAAGGGACCGATTCCAGAACTAATTCCCCTCTTCTCAAGGAATTAGTTCTCTTCTATTCTACCCTCCAGTACGATAGAAAGTAGCCTAGCTTAGACCTCACTTGCACTCTTGACTATTCACTCGACCAGCCCCATCTCGGGGGTTCCTTCCTGGTCCTCATTCACAATCCATCAAGCCCTAGTGACTACATCATCGACTCTCTAGTTGGTCCACGAGTCCACCTACTCAAGCCTAGCTTAGCCACCGTCCACTACCAATAGCCGCAGGTCCGCTATTGGTCAGGTCGCTACAGCCGGGCGATCAGCACAACGGGCACCATGCTGAAGTGGGGTCTCATCAGCGCCGCCGCTGCCACTCTCGCGTGCGGAGCAGCCGCCATGGCGTACCAGATGTCAGCTGTTGGATCTTTCACTGGTACCACTCTGGCGCTGGAGAGTGACAAGATTCCGGCGTTGGTGACCGAGCATGGAGTGGAGGCGGCCAGGACAATGCTCATGGCGGGTCTCCGGGAGAAGGTCCACAACCTGGAGGGTGTTTTCGGAAATCTCGTCTCCAAGGCTCAGGCTTCCGTGTCGTCCGTCATTTGAACATCTTTCTGCTGGCCATACTGTATCATGCATCACGTTCATAGCTCGCGTGTGCAGAGTCACTTGGTAGCACATGATGGCGTTCAATGACGTAATGCGTGCCCCTGGCGCCACTTTCAGTCGCCACCCAAACTTTGCTTGCCTGGACCTCTTTGTGCGATTCATCGATAGCCTTACTGATACATAACTCCCATTCATCATGTACCGTCTAACCGCCGCCCGGCTTATTGCGAGGAGACAGGTCGCGGTCCCCTCAGTACCAAATTTTCGGAGAACAATATCAGTCACTGCGCCGACACTCGTCAAAATTAGATCATCGGTACCTCCCCCTTCCTCTACCCGCCAAAATGCACCTTCACCCGCCGAACGGCCACCCGCGCCCCCACCAGACACCCAGACACCACCCCCACCATTCGAGCCTTTGGTATCCGAAGCTTCGTCTGGACTTCCACCGCACCCGATAGGCGAGACGATTGATACTCCAAGTGAGAAAGCGGAGATACCCCTTCAAGCCGAGATCCCACTGGAACAACCTAGCCCATCACCCGTTGTCGAGGTAGAAGAGCCCGAGCCAGCCATTTCGGACTTCTCGAAACTTCCCTCGATGGATATAGACCCCGATTTGGCGCTACCGGAACCGAAGAATGAGGGAGAAGAAGGTGGAAAGAAGGAAAGGACAGGTGCGAGCAGGAAGGAGTATGTGACCAGCATGGAACGACAGAGGAGGATGTACTTGCGGGTACTGCTAGGAGCTGCTCTTGCGGGTGGAATAGGAGGGGCATACTACCTTGGAAAGGCGGACGAGAGCGTTGCGGAAGTTGCGGAGGGTGGAGTGGGCGGTCACTGGAGTCGACTTCAGACAAATGTCGCAGAGATGTTCGATGTAAGTTATGCTTCATTGCGAGTGATCTTAGCTCATAGATGCAGATATTCAGCAAGCCCGCTTTCAAGGTCCTGCTTCCCGATCCCCTTCCTCCACCTCATCAACGCCCATACACCTTGGTTATCGACCTGGAAGGTCTGCTGGTTTCCTCTTCATGGGATGTGCGTGATAACAATGCAATGGTGGGCGCATGAACTGACGTACAGCGCGCAACAGGCTGGCGGACTGCGAAGCGGCCAGGGACGGATTACTTCCTTGCCTATTTGAGCCAGTTCTACGAAATCGTCCTCTTCACATCTCAGCCTAGTATCGTACGTCTATTTCCCCATTACAGACGACTGTGCTGATGTGCAGAATGCCGCACCTGTTGCCGAGAAGCTAGACCCCTTTGGCGCTTTCGTCCCATACAAATTGTTCCGAGAGTCGACTCGATCTCACAACGGCAAAGTTGTCAAGGATCTGTCATACCTCAACCGGGACCTCAGCAAAGTGATCATGGTCGACACTGTCGCAGATCACGGAGCATTGCAGCCAGAAAATTCGATAACGATACGGCCGTGGGTAGCGGGCAAAGGTGGAGATCGGGGGCTGGTTGATTTGATTCCTTTCCTCGAGTGTACGTCTCATCCCATAGCTCGGCTAATGTCTAGCCATCGCCATGTTCAATGCGAAGGACGTCCGACCGATAATTCAGGCATACGCAGGAAAGGACATTCCCATCGAGTATGCGAAGAAGGAAGCAGAGGCGAAGCAGAAGGCTACGGAGGAGTGGGAAAGGCAGCATCCCAACTCATCAATAGGCGGGGGTTCGAGCTGGTTGAGCGGGACTTTTGGGAGTGTGGCATCTGTGAGTGAAGTCGAGAATCATGTCGGGCTTGCGCTGACTGGATAGTCTGGAAAGACGAGACCAAATCAACCCATGACCTATCTCGACATAAAGCGGGCGGAGGCGCAGCAGACTTATCTTGCGGAGCAAAAATACTGGAAGGATAACGAGGAGGAGTTCAAGAAGTAAGTCTCGGCAGATGAATTTGACTCATGGACTGAGCTGACTATCCAGACTGATAGAAGAGGATAAGGCGAAGCAAATGGCGGAAATGAAGGGCAGCTTGTTGGGTTACTTTGGGGGAGGTGCACCGAAGAAGGAAGATGGGAAGTGATCTTGTTCGTCGGATCTTTGATGTATCCCACTCAAACGCGATTGTTACCCCCTGCTATTTTCACTGACCGTCCATGACGCCTGGAGACAGTGACCACTCAGTACTCACGTCCCAGGGATGGTCGTCTTCGGCATGTGAGGGGATGACTACCCCCGAGTCTTGCCCGCGGGCAACCCTAATAGTGAGACTAGGTGTTGCAAGGCGCGTACGCGGGTGCATGGTATGATTTATGAATGCCTCTGCCCATAGCCCTCTTTATTTCAGACAGCTACCCGGCGCAAATCGATCCGCTGCCCGGGATCGGGAAACCCACTGTAGGGGTACGCGAAGCGATATATAGGCAACACTCACCGGTCACCGCGGAGATGCTCTTTGCAAGTGCACCTTCTTGCGCGGTCTTTTCTTTTGGTACGCTTGCTGCTTTTGGACAGGCTCCTTGCGACTACTCGCCTCTGATGGGCAGTCGGAAGTCCGGAGTCTCGACGACATTAGGGAGACGGGGCGCAGTAGAGCTCTTATCCTAGTCCGCCCACACCGCACAGACACACGCACACACTCTAGACGCTCGGCCCTCTCCATCATTCGGAAAACTTCCAACCAGCTTGACTACTCCTTGACATCGTCCTTCACTTCTCGGGTGATTGCAGCGACATGCTCAACTCTCCTCCCCGCCGAGGCGACTATCATGAACGGAGATGCCCTTCGTTCGGAAAATTTCCTTCGAATCGAGGTAGCTCGTCGACTTGTAAGTGATGGAAGGGCCGTCAGCCCCAGAAGTC
Source organism: Dioszegia aurantiaca (assembly GCA_001600655.1). Lineage (NCBI taxonomy): Eukaryota > Fungi > Basidiomycota > Tremellomycetes > Tremellales > Bulleribasidiaceae > Dioszegia > Dioszegia aurantiaca. Next base: position 3,603 of record BCKN01000016.1, read on the forward strand.
TATGCTTACACGACATCAGTCTCAGGAATGTCGTTCCACGGCAATCAGCATGGGAGCCAGGGCAGAAAGCCGCGCGGTAAGTCGACGAATGTAATGTGGCTGACCAAAGCTCCGGATTCAGCGCTCTTGGCAATCATCAGATTGATGGCACCCCCGACAGTTCGAACGCGACTCAGTACAATCAGACTAATGCCATCCTCGCACGAAGCTCAGACATTGCCCGATCTTGAAGAACTCCATGAAGTGATGAGCAACGAGGCTAGCGATGTGGAGACAATGTGAGTCGAGTCTCGATTCCATGCTGATGGCAGGATGGAGAAGCAATTCTCCATGTTTCGCTATGATTCCATGTTGGCTATCAGGACAGCAATCTGGAGTGCTGTCAGGGAATTAGAGTCATCCGACTGCTACTCGACGTTGAGTAAGCCAAGTCTTTCCTTGTGTGAAGATGATCAGCTGACCAGATAGTCTCGCAATTGATTGCGGACGGCGGTGGGCTGTATCAGTCGTTCCTAGCAGGTGGTGACTCTAGGTATGCCAGCGTTGTTTTGCCTATCAATTTATAGTATGGAGGCTGACTTGTAGCGCTGTGCCTCTTATCTCAAATGTACGATTCACAGGCTTCAAGCTATCCAGGCATGCCGGCCTGACCGGTCTCGCCTTCCAAATCACCGCCAGTGCCCCGCCAGGACCCGCTCGTAGCCCGATACCACGCTCGAGGACCTTGTTCTGGCAGCAAGCGAAGCGGCTCATGGCGGGGGGAATGATAGCTCTCATCACTGCGAGTGAGGGAAGTCAGCCAGATGTGCGCATGGCACTAGTCGCCAAGGGCAAGTCAAAGCGTCATTTCCTCTGACCATGATGGCTGACACTTCAGACGTTAGTCTTGGCCTACCAGAAGAGCGAGGGAAAATCCCTACCATCAACTTCTCGATCACCTTTCCCAACCCTGATGACGCGCAATGGGCCGTGTCCCAAATCGCTCAAACCGATGTCTCAACACCACCTATCCGCTTTGTCTTGGAGAATCCGATCTTATACGCAAGTGTGCACCCTTTCTTGCACGCGCTACAAACCGCGGATCCGATATGTCACCAGTTAACGCTGTACAAAGCAATTACCTTCACATCCTCACCATCCAATCCGCTCGCCGCACCGGCCTACACTCTCGACCCGTCTTTTTGTTGGGATTTCTCTCCTCTCCTGACACCCGGTCAAGTGGGAATCCTGCAGCCGGGCCGGGCAGAATCCATCGCAGATGCTCGTCATATTTTCGAAACCAAGAGCACTCTGGACACGTCGCAGGCGAACGCAATCATTTCCGCTCTCACCCAGGAACTCTGCCTGCTGCGAGGTCCGCCAGGTACCGGTAAAACCTACACCGGAGTCCAACTTCTTCGCCTGCTGACTCACAATGATGTCGGGCCGGTGATTGTTATGGCGCAGACCAATCATGCGATAGACAACATTCTTCGATCCGTATACGACAGCGGTACGACGGACATGGTGCGGCTTGGCGGTGGATCCTCTGACTCCATTTTGAGCGAATTGAGCATCAAGAATAGGGGAAAGAAGGGACCGAGTGTCGGGGCTGTAGTTGGGGCCATGATTCATATGGAGACCGTGAGTGGTTAGAGGCGTTGTGTTTATCCCTCAGCTGATATCGCCCAGGAAATGTTTGAGCTGTCAGAGAAAATCACCAATGAAGTGATACCCATCGACAACATCTTGGACACGCTCTCTTCGCTGTACCCTCGACACGCCTCACACCTAGAGCGGCCACCTGCTTACACCCAGGCCATGGTCGATGAGCTCGAAGTGGAGGAGAAAGAAGAAGGGGAAATCAGTCCGGGCGACTCGGGTACCTCATCTGCTATACTGTGGAGTTTTTGGCTTAAGGGAGGCGACTTGCGACTTCTGCAGGAGCTGTATCGAAAAGCGGATATCGGTGAAACGGCGGAAGATCTGGTGCACCAAATGTCAGGTATGGTCATGGAAGATCCCGACGGGCAAGCAGGCTGGAATGGTGGACAACCTAGCTCGAGTAGAACCGTGAGTCGCATATTGACAGGGACATTTAGATATCGCTGACTGGCAGATCTCCAGCTCCCGCTCTCGCTCCAGAGCACTGCGCGACAAAGACATGTTCGTCAAATTCTTCAACCTGGAAGCGTTCCCGATGAAACCCTCGAGCAATCGGCCAGCGCAAGAGCTTACTGCGGACCCGGACATCTGGTCCTACTCTGTCAAGGAACGTCTACGACTCTGGCGACGAGTGGAGGGCGAGGCTAGGGCACAGCTGAACCTCGTGCATTTTCAGAGCTTTCAAAGTCTTGCAGCGCGATATGAGGCGACACTCCTGCTCTACAATACCGCACAGAAACAGGCACGTAGCTTTCTGAACAGCGCTGACGTCAGGGTCAAGCCTTAGGTTTACAAGGCGTGAAGATTGTTGGATGTACAACTAACGGAGCGGCCAAGATGAGAGATATCATACAGGTGGGTTTCCTGTTTGAGGTCATACTAATTCGTAGACAATCTCACCTAAAGTCCTCATTATCGAAGAAGCGGGACAGGCACTTGAAGCGCATGTTCTCGCCGCCCTTTCACCATCCATTCAGCACATCATACATATCGGCGATCCCCAACAACTCCGGTGTATCACGAACTGCCATCAACTATCCGTCGATTCGACAGTTGGGGCGGCCAAGTATAGGCTGAATGAGAGCATGATGGAGCGATTATCATCAGCTGGATATCCTATGGCGCAGCTACAGACTCAAAGGAGAATGAGACCCCAGATCTCGGCTTTGATCAGGTCCACGATCTACCCGGAGTTGTTGGATGGTGAGAGGGTGATGGTGTACCCGCAGGTCAAGGGGGCGTCGAAAAATGTCTTCTTCTTGTGAGTGCAGAGTCTTCGCGAGTAGACCTTCGCTGATCAGACAGTGATCACAGACACGAGGAGACAGCGGATGGTGGGACCGGTACCAAGGTGAACCCATGGGAGGTCAGTTTTCTTCTGTGGTGCCAACGATTGAGCTGACTTTCAGGCGAGTATGGCCGCGGAACTAGCATTATATTTCGCGAAGCAAGGATGCTATCCCGCTGAGAAGGGTGTGGTCATTCTGGTGAGTTGCAGTGTCTGCTACCTCTGCCCCACCAAAGGCATGCGTTGATATATCAGTGTGCATATGCGGGGTGAGCTGACATCGTCCACCGCATGTATCGAGCTGAAATCGACAGACAAGTTCTGGAAATGCAGAGGTGTCTAGAAGGTCGGGCGACTGTCATCAATGGGGAGAAGGAGAAACAGGCGATTGCTGCATCTGGCGCCAATGCCTTCTTCAACAGAGGATCTAGTTCTGGTTTGACCGTATGTCCGTCTTCGCCATGAGGCTATACTCCGCTGATTCAATCAGGTCATGGTCCGGACTATAGACAGTTTCCAAGGGGAGGAGGCCGACATGTGAGTTGGGAATCCTTGATCGACCTCGATAATACAGCTAACATCTCAGCATCATCATCTCGACTGTTCGCAACGGCGGCAATGACCCAGGTCAGACGATTGGATTTCTCAGAGTGAGTCTTAGAATGATACGCCAGGCACTGCAGGACAGCTGACATTGCTAGACCAACAATCGTATCAACGTCGCTGTCTCGCGGGCCAAACACGGATTGTTCATACTGGGTAATGCTCCGCAGTTGGCATCACAGAGCGCGTTCTGGAGTGACGTGATATCCCAGCTTGAGGATCGGGACTGTGTGGGCGACTTCATGCCTTTAGGCTGTCTGCTACATGGGTCCTCGCAGAAGATCAGAGATGTCTGGGATGTTCGCGATATAGATACGCAAAGTGAGCTGACTTCCTTGCGAAGCGATCGTGTGTTGGTTGCTGATATTTTAGGTACTTGCTCGGATGTATGGTTCGTGCCCTTTTTGCGCTGATTGCAATCTCGAAGCTGATCTTTCAGCGGAATCGAGATATCCTGCGGTCACAGCTGTGGACGACAAGTGAGAATCCCAAATCATCAGTACACCTTCTTTCGCTGACATGTAGTGTCATCTCGATACCCCCGAGCACATCGCCGAGGAGTGCAAACAGGCATGTACCCGAAGCCGAGATTGTGGACATGCGTGCAAGAATGCATGTGGCGAGGACTGCGGCTTGTGCGAGCGGATCGTCAAGCGACATCAGCTTCGGTGCGGACACAAAGTTCAGGTCAAGTGGTGAGTCAGCCTTGGCTTCGCTTTCCTCGACCTTGATTCGAGCTCATTTTCCAGTCATCAGATTGAACACCTTGATGAGATAAAATGTCCCACTATGATCCCGATACTCGGCCAAACCTGTACGTTGATCCTAATCAGCACAAAAGCAATTAGGGATTAAGCTGACGCCTGATGTAGGCGAGCACACCGTTTACGTCCCTTGCGTGAGTACTGGGCCGTTGCTACATACCATCATCCATGATTGATAAGATGGGAGCTTACATTGCAGGGCTCACCGATTACTCCACCTCAAACCTGCAAAGAGCCTTGCGGTCGCAAATGTACAGGCTGTGGGCAAGCTTGTACCAATAGCTGCATTGATTGTCAAAGATTGAATCGACCGTCTGGACACGACACAGCGGTTATTGAGAACGGCATGGTCACTCCTCCACCCGAGATCCTCGACAGGATCCGGCATCCCGATCATGAATGCGGTCGATCCAGGGAGAGTTGTGGTCATACCTGCAAGACTGTATGCGATCCCAGGCATCACCATAGTCGGCCGATGGGCGATTGGCTGCAGTCGACCCATGGAGAAGGGTGCGACATCGAAGGGGAGGCAAAATGGTGTACGCAGGTGGATGTCGTTGATGGGACACTTTGTAAGTCAAGCCTACCTTGTTTTCGACAGTGTATCTGAGTTAATCACCAAGGTAATGAACCATGCGAACGATCCTGCTCTCACCAGATCTGCGATAAGCCATGCTACGCGCCATGCTCAATTCCCCAGTGCGACGAGCCGTGCCCGGAACGTCTGGAATGTGGTCACCGATGTACTTCGAGTGAGTTTCCGATTGTCAGTGCTGACTTCCAGTATGTAGCGAACCGTGCGAGGCCCAGATCTGCTCGAGATGCGCCGGCACCGATTTCGAGATCCTCGCCTTGGACGGATTCGCTTTGGCCAACCATGCCTCTGGCGCAGCTCGGCGGTGCACAGTCACCCACGACTGCGGCTCGACCATCGTCATTGGCGCTGTCGGCGATATGGACATTGTCGATCGCTTCAGCACTTGCCCAGCTTGTCATCTCCCACTTTACTCGCCCGACCACGACGATCTCAAACGGAACGCTATAGCTCACTTCGGGCAGCACGTTGTGTACGACATTCTACGCCGGCTTGAATCGCTTGAATCACTTCCGGTGATACCGCGGATTGCCGCGCTCTACTCCACAACTTCAAATCGCTTGGCCGGGATTGAGATACGCTCTCCCGCTTCCCCTCCCATCCGATCTCACATCAATCAACTTCTACATCTCGATAGTAATCACTGCGATACCGCTCAGCCCATCTCCTCCGACGCATTTGGCCAGGATATCGAACGACTGTTTCATCTACCTGCCAATCTCGCAATCATCTGGCGCGATCTCACCTCACACATCCTCCTCCGGTATAGTAAGCTGGACTCACTCTACTTGCAATCAATTACAACACCCACAGTCGACGGCCTGAGGTCCCGAACGATCTTACAAACGATTGGCTGTCGTCTCGTCTTAGCGATGTACGCTCGGCAGTTCAGCTACTTGGTCCGCGAGCTGGGATCCCGATCGGCTAATTCCTCGGCTGCCCAAAATATCGCCCACATCTTCGACATCATCGTGAAGACTATACTCGCCAGCTGTAACCGTGATCTCCAGATCTCAGATCATCTAGCGAAAGGTCCGGGTATGCCCAGTACAGCCCGGATCGCCGTGCTTAGCTGTCGAATCATTATCCTCCAGTCGACTATCCTCTTCACTCAGCAACCCAGTCGCAATGCCACAACGCAGGAGCTCGAGCTGCTGGGCAAAACGATCATCCGAACCCAGGGTCAATCGCGCGGTCTGATAGATGGGCTCAAACGCGGATTAGGCAGGGATGGAGACCGGCTGAAGGGTCAGATGTTGGCGTTGGAGAAGATCCATGACTACTGGGAGGAGATGCGGGATCAGACGGAAAGCGGTGGGGAGGCGGGATGGGTCAAGCTGCTGGATGCGAACAGTGGGGTCGTGCTTCGACTCGCGAATGGGGAGGCTTAGAGTCTGGAGGGGTAGAGGAGTGGCGATCACAAGGGGAAAATCCATCTACAAAAGGTCAAACCGATGAATCGGATGTATATCGTCATCGCACCTTCAAGCTTCGCCCCACGAACTGCCTCACCTCACTCCAGATGACAGGCTCGAGGCAGCTTGAGGCGTAACCCCAGACACCTTACGACACCAGCCTGGACGAGGAATGTAGAGTAATTGCATTTATCCTGCTTACGAGATCCTGGAACATTACAAGTCTATGGAGCTCTACTACTCCCACGAGACAAATTTAGTATAAATTGCATTTGTCCTAATTACGAGATCCTTGATTATTACAAGACTACAAGCTCTATCATTCCCACGAGACGACCTTCGCTCGAGCTTTAACCAAATTTATACT
>BCKN01000016.1:14398-146716 GCA_001600655.1 Dioszegia aurantiaca
AGGCAGGCGGAGTGCAGGGCGGAAAGGTGCAGGGTCAGGGGGCGAGTAGTCAGGAGACGAGGGAGCTCAGAAGGGCAGGCGGACTTTGTTTCGGTTGTGGCGCGGCGGATCATCCTATCTCCCGTTGTCCGACGAAATTCACCACCCAGTCCCCCACTTGGGCAGCTCGATCCAACCCCACCCATATCTCGGTCAAGGAAGAGGCGAAAGAGGCGGGAAAAGGCGGGGCCTGATAATCTCCCTAAAATCTGTCACCATCCGCCACTTACTCGTTTTCGATTTTGGCTTGGGAACGAGGAATATCGGCGACCCGAAAGCAGACGAGCTTGGGCGAATTTTTCCCTCCGCCAGCTCCTTCTCCAGCATCGCCGCCAACGCATCTTTATGCTCCTCACTCATCCCGTACACCCTCGAGCGCGGCAGCTTTGTGCCATCTTTCAGCTGGATAGTCATGTCGTACTGCCGATGGGGTGGGAGAGTCGCTTGGCCTACAGGCGGACGGAARATATCAAGGTAGTGGTGGTATTCGGCGGGGATACAGAGTATCTGGTCCTCATCTTCGGCTTCCTTGATCGCTGCAATACGTTCACTGCGGATGACAGCTGCGTTCTTTCGTTTGCGTTTTGTGCCCGAGAGCTTGGATTTCTGACTCACTTCACCGAGGCTAGACAATGCTACCCCGGGACTTCCGGAATGTGTCTCGCCCTTCTGCTCTACCGCCTGTCCGCTGTTGATGTCCCTACAACCCGTATCTTCACACACCGCCTCCCCCTGCTCCACTATTCCGCCCGCTCTATTCCACCTCTCGTTCCCTTGGATCTCGATTGAGTTTGGAAAGGTAATGCCTGGAGGCCGGGACCAGGCCGCTCGGAGGGGGAGTAGGAGTTTGCCGGATGTGAAGGGTGTAGTGCTAGAGCCAGTCATTGGCGAGACAAATGAGGAGGTGCCGGCATTCAATAAAATGTGGGGATCATACAAGCCATCTCTCGGACGTATATTTCGGGTGTCCTTCGCTAGCTTGCACTCATCTCCTTCATAACCTTGATAAGCCCGATATCATACCCCCACAGCGCCTCGATGTGTGCGGCAGTAGGCTCTGAGGTCAGCCACGTTGCGAATTTGATCACTGCTCAAGGCATTACTGAAAGCTCCCACGGTCCATCGCCCGAAGATGCGCTCGATCCACAGCACCGCGCCGTTCATATGTCATGCGAGACTGTCTCATTCGTCTCACCAATCGACTGCAATGTAGCTACCTGCTGGTCGGAGCGCTTTTCGGAACTCCGATAGCGGCTTCACCTCGCTTCTTACAAAGTTCGCTTACCTTCCCGTAATGCTGACTGGACTTGTTCGGACTTGAGTGGCTTGACAACCAGCCCTACCTTTGGCGCTCATCCGAAACGCCCCCAAATTTTCGCTGTGGATTAGAATCTCAACCTCAAGTTTCCGGTCTTATTCCTCTCATCTCTCATCTCACTTTAATACCTTCCATTTCCTACAGATAGCTGGTCGACACCGTATCTGCTACATCCACCAACCGAGAGTGAGTGTATATTCGGAAGCTGCCTGTGACAGATACTAACTTCCCTCAGCTTCCCAGCATACTCCGGTCACCATGCAGGGCAGCATCTCGCAGCTCAGCATCATGCCGACCTCTCAAGAGGCACAGACCTTGCCCAATCTCAGCGAGCTTCAGGTATCCAACCATGTCGCAGGAAGCATATCGGCGATGTGAGTCTCGAATTGTGGCTCATTCTCATGATGCAGGATGGAGAAACAGTTCCGCTTGCTGCGGTACGACTCCACTTACTCGATGCGAGCCGGCATCGCCCGAAGTGTCCGAGATCTCATCTCGAGGTCGAAAAAGTCATCTCGTAAGTCAAAGTGTTTCACTGTCGGCGATAGCTTATCAGCCAGTTGCTACCTTACTTTCGGAAGGTGGGGGTTCATACCGTCCAGACACTCAGCGCTCCGACGACAGGTGAGGAAGTCGTTCAATTCTTGTCTTGTACTGATGTCTAGTCCTGTTCCGCTCATCTCCGACATACTATTCACAGGTGTCGGCCTTAACAGGGTGACCGGACGCGCGTTTGAAGTGTCCGCGACCGCGCCACCTGGACCTGCCCGAAATACTCAGCAAAACTCCAGGTTTGGCTTCTGGCGGTATGGAAAGAGACTGGTGTCTGGATCAATGATCGCTCTGGTCACTCACCGGAAAGGGACAGCGCCAGATGTCCGCATGGCTCTTGTTGCAGATCGTAAGTCTTCCACCTCGCTATATTCATCAGAGCTGATGGTACTCAGCTGTTTACTTTCCCAAGAAGGGCGAACCGGAGGCGACCGATATCTCCAAAATCGTCTTTTCCATTTCCTTTCCCAATCTTGCAGACGCTGAATGGGCTATGGTCGAAACTCTTCGACAAGATCACTCTGCCACAACTACAAGATTCATCATCGAGAATCCCGTCTTGTACTTCGGCTTTGGGCCGTTTTTGGAAGGCTTGAAAACGTCAGATCCGATACAGCTCGAGTCAAATCTCCTCCGCTTGATGAACTTCTCTTCGACATCGGACATTCAATACAGTGGTCCCCCCTCCTATTCTCTTCAACCGGGATTTGCGTGGGATCTCACACATCTCCTATCAACAGACTACCGACTGAAAATGTCACCTCATGACCCCATCTCGGTCTCTCAGGCTCATCAACATCTACTCCGGTCGAGCTCTCTGGATCCCTCGCAATCGAAGGCCATCATTTCGACACTTACGAACCAGCTCAGTCTGATACAAGGGCCTCCAGGTACCGGGAAGACCTTCACTGGTGTTCAACTCCTTCAGACTTTTGTGAGCAACAAGGTCGGGCCCATCATTGTCATGGCACAAACCAACCACGCACTCGATAATATCCTTCGCTCTGCATACGACAGTGGATTTACGACAAACATCTTACGGCTCGGGGCGAGATCCGATGATCCAGTTCTCAAGGGCTTGACCATGTTTAAGCGACTCAGAACAGTCAAAGGGAAGTCGCATTTGCGGTCATTAGTGCGGCAACTGCGAGCACTGGAGGGAGTGAGTTTGTCTCAGTTCGATAGTGAGAAACTGCTGACGAGCAGCAAATGATCGATCTCTCCGACAGGATGCTTACTAAGACCGCCTCGATAGGCCGCAGTCAGGATACCCTCGCTGCTATGCTACCTTCCCACAACTCTGGACTCAACAACCCCCCGACCTACATCCAGGCAATGGTTGACGACCTCACAGTCGAGGATGGCTGGGAGACTGCAGGGAGAAATGGGACGACTGCGCTACCGGTGACACTGTGGAGTTTCTGGCTGGAAGGTGGCGACATTCGGCATCTGCAACGGCTCCTCGACTCCGTTCGCAGGCAGTTCGGAGTGGATGGATTGGCGAATCAGATGTCTACTTTGACATTGGGGGTGGAGGATATCGATGAAAAGGACTGGGAGAAGCTATTCCAGAAGGGCTGTTGGGATCCGGTAAGTTATGTAGTCTTCACATCAGCTTTGACATGAGCTGATCATCAGGCAATCGTAGCGCGCACAGCGGCATTGGCGGATCACGCCACTTTCATCTCACACTTCCATCTCCCGGGATTCCCCTCCATTCCCGATACATCGAGATCTATCGAGATTTTGCTGGCGGTGTCAGACGTCTGGTCCTTCTCCCCGGCCGAAAGACGGATCATCGTGCTGTACTTGGAAGAGCAAACCCGTCTACAATGTCATAATGTCGAGATCGCCCAATACAAGAGGCTAGTGGCTGAGTACGAGGCTAAGATCATCGAGTGTAACAATTGCAGAAGCGACGTGAGTTGCCTATGCCAACATGAGCTGACCGGCAGAGACAAGCCCAAGCTCTGCAAGATGTCAAAATTGTCGGCTGTACAACAAATGGAGCAACGAGACTTAGGGAAACCATCCTTGTAAGCCTTCCGCGTTTGGTCTATTCTGGCAGCTCACTTCTGCAGAAAATATCTCCCAAAGTCTTGATGATTGAAGAAGCCGGTCAAGCACTCGAATCTCATATCCTCGCTGCGCTTTCGCCTTCGATTCAACACGTCATCCAAATCGGTGATCCCCAGCAGCTTCGATGCATCACCAACTGCTACAACCTCTCTGTCGAATCTAAGGTCGGAGCTGAGTACCGGCACGACGAGAGCATGATGGAGCGCCTGTCATCATCGGGGTATCCCATGATTCAGCTTCAGACCCAGCGGCGGATGCGACCACAGATCTCAGCATTGATTCGGACTCGATTGTACCCAGAATTGAAGGATGATGCAAGGGTGAAGGGGTATCCCCAGGTCCAGGGAGCGACCAAAAACGTGTTCTTCTTGTGCGTAGATGTTTGGGTCATACTGGTACAGAAATGCTGACATTTCAGTGATCACAATCATATGGAGACGGCGGATGGGGAGGGTGGGCATAAGAAGTCGAACCCATGGGAAGTGAGCATTGAGTCATCGCGACGCGCTTTAGTCGGGGCGGAGCTAACAGCTAGGCGAGAATGGTTGCGAAAACGGCGGTGCATTACGCCCTGCAATCATGCTATCCGGCTGAGAAAGGGGTGGTGATCTTGGTGAGTACTCTGACCCCTTTGATGTGACTCAAAATTGACAAGACAGTGCGCCTATGCCGGGTTAGTTCTCCTCGGTATTCCTCTCACCACAGCTGATAGCAGCAGTCAAATCCCTGAGGTCAAGAGGTGTCTAGAAGGCGTAGCCAACGTCACGACTGGTGAAAAAGAGAAAGAGGCTTTCGCTCGTACGAATACTGGCTTCTTTGACGGTTCTACCAATCGCGACTTGACTGTAAGTGAAATCCGTTTACCACGAACCTCGTCTGACATCATAGATCATGGTCAGGACGATTGACAGCTACCAGGGCGAAGAGGCAGATATGTATGCTCAACCTGACCTACGACACTCTCGGTCACGCTGACATTCCAGCATCATCCTATCGCTCGTCCGTAACGGAGGAAAGCTGTATGGAAAGGACCGCGGACCCTCAATCGGTTTTCTTAAGGTAAGTCTCGTGTTCCCGATGTCGCTTCTAGCTGACCTTCCAGACGAATAACAGAATCAATGTCGCGATCTCCCGAGCCAAGCACGGCCTGTTCATATTTGGTAATGCCAAACAGCTGGCAGCCCAGAACCCATTCTGGAGCGAAGTCCTCGAGCAGCTTGGTACAGAAGGGTGTGTGAGCTCAGCCTTGCCTCTGGGTTGCATGATCCACGGCACATCGCATGAAGTCAGGCAGGTGCAGGACTTCGCAAGACTCGCGCCGAATGGTGAGGAAGCTTTTCGAGGTCGTGGTTGTAAGCATTCGCTGACATTTAGGTGGTTGCGATCTGGAGTGGTACGTGCTTGAGTCTATATACACCTACTCCTCTGCTTACTGTATAGCGGTGTGGCTGTGCCCTGCGGTCATAACTGCAATAGATTGGTACGTATTCCCCGTCATTGCAGAACCGGACCATACTGACGGACAGTGTCATCCGGCCGATCGCGACCACGTACAGATATCCTGCTCTCAACCTTGTCTCAAGGAGCGAGACTGTGGTCATGCCTGCCCAAAAGCATGCAATCGGAGCTGCGGACCATGCGAGACCATCATCGGCACCTATACACTGGGTTGCGGTCATACCGTCCGAGTCGAATGGTACGTGCCCGTTGATTCGGAAATGGTGTGTGATCTGACCCATTTAGTCATCAGAGAGACCATCTAGACAGCATCAAGTGTCCAGTCATGATCGCAGTTCCGGGTCAAACTTGTGAGTGTACCTGTGCTGTCAAAGATCACTGCTGATTTATGCAGGCGAACATGTCGTCAACATGCCCTGCGTGAGTACTCAGTTTGGCCACCTATATTTTCGCGTGCGCTGAAATTCCAGGGATCGAGCATCAACTCCGAAGCCTGTACGGAAACCTGCGGTCGGCAGTGTGACGGCTGTGGTCAAGCCTGTACCGCCCGATGCCTCACTTGTCAACGTATCAACCGAGTCCGAACCGTCGATATGGAGGCGATGCTTCAGCATGGTATCCTTACACCTTCTCCCGAGATCGTCGACAGGATCAAGCACGCCGAGCACCAGTGCGGCCGGAAGCGGGAATCATGCGGACACGTCTGCAAATCGGTCTGCGACCCAAAGCACCACCATAATCGGTTGATGGGAGACGAAGATAGGCAGGGATCGAATGAAGGGGGTTGTGATTCCACGGGGGCGGCGGCAGGATGCACTGAGGCGGATGTTGTGGACGGGAATCTGTGTAAGTTCGGGTTCTTAAAAATTTTGTGACATCGGCTGATGTTCAGGCAATGAACCATGCGAGAGATCCTGCTCTCACCAGACGTGTACCAAGCCCTGCTATGCGGCGTGCTCTGTCCCACCTTGCAATAAGCCGTGCTCAAAGCGTCTCAGCTGCGGACACCAGTGTCCTTCTCGTACGTTCATCAATACCTGCAAGGCTGACACTCAGTCTGCGGCGAAATTTGCGACCAGCAGATCTGTACCAGCTGCTTGGACAGCTCTGAGTATGAGATTGTCAACGTCGACGGAACACCTCTCTCTGGCCGTGATTCAGAGTACACGATGACTCATGTGTGCGGTGCGACAATCGACATCGGTGAACTCACGTCGGACGGCACCCTCCCTATCCTTCAGCAATCCAGCATCTGCCCCTCTTGCTCTGGACCCCTAATCTCCATCAGCTCCGAGGGATTCAAGCTGGCTAACCTCACCCATTTCGAGCAGCATGTCACTTATCACCTCTGGGCTAGGTCAGCCGGTATCGAACGAATCACATCAAATCCCCATGTCACAAGCGCTCGCTCTTTCATCCTCGCCGCGTTAGCCCGCGTCAACTTTCCTCGACCCCCCTATCGACTCCCCGCGCAGTATCGGTTGAACCAGCTTGTCTCGGTAGACCAGCATCATTTCGAGTCTCCCCGACCGCTTTCCGCTGTCGCTTTCAGCAGGAACCTCGAGACCCTGTTCGCTATTCCGCCCGACCTCCAGTCGCTCTGGCTAATCCTGGCTAAACCGGTACTTGTGCGCCATGGCCATCTCGAGGCACTCTGCGCTGCGCCTATTGATACGATCGCGGTCTCGGGCTTCCGACTACGAGCGATAGTGCAGAGCATCGCCTGTCGTCTCAGCCTTGCTCATTTGACGGGAGACTTTGTCTTTGCAATCCGCAGTTTGACATGCCGACTCGAAGACCCTTCCTCTGGACATTTCGCCGCACATCTCTTCACCATCCTGGTGAGGACTCTACTGCGAAGCTGCGAACGTGACATACGTCTCGCCAATCATCTGGCTCGGCTACCAGGCATGACGACAACAGCTAGCACTGCAGTTGCGACCTGCCAAATCCTCCTTGCCCAGTCGAGCTTCCTTCTCACCCACACTCCAACATCAGCCACCGAGGAGGTCGAAGGCGTTATCAGGATCATTGACCGGGCGGAGAAGGCAACAGCTGAGATGCTTGACGGGATGAGGACCGTCTCTTCTTCGGGCGAAGGCGAATGGGCGATTTTGGAACAGCTACAGGCGTTCTGGGGAGAGGTAGGGCGAAAGGCGGTCCAGGGCGAGACTGGTTGGGTGGCGTTGCTGAGGGTGTCGATTGAGAATGTTTCCCGATTGGCGAATGGCGAGATTGGGCGCAGCGAGTGAAGGATGAGGGCGGCCGGAAGTGGAGAGTGGGGAAGTAACCTGTCGGGAGGAGAATGTCGGAAAATGGAAAGGGAGGATGCGGGCCGGTCTCGACGAATTCGTACCCTTTGGAAAATCTCTATCATACATCCAATTGTCTATAAATCTATCTAATCACCTGTGCATCTACCTTTCATTGTGACCACTGCGAGGGCGAGTCGCATGATGCCCTCCATGACAAGAGAGGAATGCGGAGTTGGATGCCGTAATGGTCCGCTCACCACCTTGAAAGTGCTTGTGCGATGTTAGAGTTTGCCCTTCACTCAACCTATCACCAAGATGAAAAACTTCGCTCCGTTCTACTCTGTGCTTCATCTTCATCTCACATACTTATCGTCCTCGAAATCTCCCCCGTCTGTCTCGGTATTAGTCGACGTCTACCGACTGACAATCGACCGAGGATTGCAGACTGACGCTGCCTTCCGGGATCTCTCATCATCCAACACTACAGGATAAATCTCCACTACCATGCTCCTAGACGAGGTAGTCTTGACTTCTGAGGAAGCGCAGACGAAGCCTAGCCTAACTGAGCTCTCCGATGCCATTCCGCATGACGATGACAGCCTGTCTGACAAGTGAGTATATGGATAGAAGCCGAGCTCACGTTCAGGATGAAGAAGCAAGCTTTATTAATGCGCTTCGACTGCACGATTTCGATGCGAGCAGCTATATGGGGCTGTGTCCGTGATCTCAACGCCAGGAATGATGAGTCTGAGTGTGAGTCGCGCCGTCTTCGCACTCCGATTGTTCAATACTGAGGCTGTAGTGGTTCGTATACTCGAAGCGAAAGGCGGAATGTATGAGTCTGATATCACCGACTGTCATATCAGGTAGGCTGTACTCTTATTGTCCCCCCGCCTGAGCTTACACCACAGTCCCACACCCATCATATCAGATGTCCGTTTCACCGGATTTGCACTCGACATGAAATTGGGAGTTGTTTTTCGCATGAACGCCTATATGCCTCCTGGTATTTGCCGAAGCTCCGTCTCTGCTATCAGACAGCCCTCCTGGCGGCACGGCACGCGACTCAAACCTGGGGGTGCAGTCGCGTTGTTCACGTACGCGAATCATTCGAAGCCGGACGTCAGAATGGCAAACATTACTGCAGGTGCGCTCTCGCCAAGATCTTGGCAGTGTGTTACATAGCTGACACTTCAGACGTGTGGGATGCTCCGCGGGAGGATGGCAGCTCTGCAGGAGGGACGACCATCAACTTCTCCATAGTCTTCAGCAACCCCCTCGATTCAAACTGGGCCATTGACCAGATCAAATACCCAAATCTCGCGTCACCACCCATTCGCTTCCTTGTGGAAAATCCTGTGCCCGATAACAGCTTCATGCCATATCTGCGCGCTCTAGAGTCTTCTGATTCTGCCAACACCGCTACACCCCTCGCTCGGACTATTCAGTTTGTGTCGTTCAATCCTGTCACTTCGCTCCCACCACCTGCGTATTCGCTTAAACCTGGATTCGAACGGGATCTCTCTACCCTTCTGCGGACGAACGCCGATGATTGGGAACTGCAATTAGTCCCAAGTGATCCGGCAGACTTTGAAGATGTCAGCCGACGACTTCGACGAGGCAGTAATCTCGATCTCCATCAAGCCGATGCCATGGTATCGGCGTTGACTAATCAGTTGGCCCTCATCGAAGAGACAGACGGAGTGTCCCGAACCTTCTTCGCCATCCAGCTGCTTCGTATCCTCATCGCCAATAAAATCGGACCCATCATCGTACTCGCTCAAGGCGAGGGTGTGCTCGACCATATCTTGACGTCAATGCATGCCTCAGGTGTTACGGAGGGTATCTTACGTCTGTCTGGACACACCAAGGACACTTCATTGGAAAGGATGTCGCTCGGGCCGAGGCGCGCAAAAGCGAGAGCTCGGGAACAGCCCAACGCAGCGGAGAAGCAAATGTATCGGTACGAAGCGGTAAGCTCGGCGATATATCACCAATGCTGACGTCAAGGTCATGAAATCTTTGTCAACGCTGATCTCGCCATCTGATGCAAGTCGGGCTGCGAGGATCGATGAGACGCTAGGCCTCAACTTCGGTCTCCATCGTTACAAGCTAAACGAGCCACCGATACACGTCCAAGCCTTATTTGAGATCTCGGCATTTGACAGTGGAGGGAGCGGAGAAGAAACAGCAACTTTGTGGAAGTTCTGGGTGGGAGGTATGGATCTCAAACATCTTGCGAAGCTTGCAAAGAAGAAGACGAAGCCCGATGGCGTGCGCGATATAAAGCCAGAGGTAAAACTCAGCCTTAGCGAGAAAGCATGGGCAGAGTTGTTTGAGGTAGGGGCGTGGGACAGTGTGAGTGCATCTCAATCTTCTCCCGATGGTATTCACGATGCTAATATGCAGGATATAATGGCGGATACCCTGGCATGGGACGACAGAGATCGCTTCCTCCGAAACTTCAATTTCGCCACTCTACCTTCGTCATCAAAGACTGACCGGAGCATTACAGAGCTCCTTTTGGATTTTGATATGTGGTATTACTCAACGCGTGAAAGGCGAAAATTCAATTGTCATGTGGAGGATCTGATCAGAATGCGGGAGATTGTCAAAATTGACAAGCGGTATGCCGGCTTGGTGTCATCGCACGAGGCTAAGCGCTTGGAGGTTGAAGCTGACGAGCGAACGGTGAGCGTCTCGTACGGTGGAGGTCTAACAACCAGATCTTGAAAAATGCTCTCGAGTCTGTGCGAATCGTCGGGTGTACAGTCAACCATGCTTCTGAGCTACAAGAGGTGATGAACGTGAGTTGACTCTGCGATGCAAGACCGCCAACCCTAGCTCACACAATCAGACGATCTGTCCCAAGGTCTTCGTTGTGGCTGAAGCTGGCCGAACCCTCGAACCTAACATTCTCGCCATGCTATCGCCGTCAATCGAGCATCTCATCCAGATTGGCAATCTCCAGGCGCCACGTCACCAGAACAACTGCCACGATCTATCAGTGGGGCCCGAGGATGGAGGTACGGACTACCGATTGAACATGAGCATGATGGAGCGCCTTGCCTTTCTCGGCTTTCCCACGAGCGTGCTCAAGGTCTCGCGAAAAGCCGAGACCAGGACTCAGGTTGCAAGCAGGAGGCGAGAAGGCGCTGGTTCGGGCGACGATGAAACGGCAGAGCATGGACCGGAGTATGGAACAACGTCGGAACTGTGTGGACCGTAAGTGACTTAGCCCCTATGCTTGTTTCTCAAGCTCACGTCCCTCAGCGAGGAGAATGTGAACTGCAATGTCAAGCAAGAAGTAGTGCATGAGGAAGTGAGTGCTTTCAAACCCGTCGAGACCTTGAAGCTGACCTATAGTCCGACACCTGCGAGTCGGATCTCGTTCTAGCCGATCTCGCAGCTAAAGCCGCGCTCATCCCTCCCCTCCGGCTCACCATATATCTCAGGGAGATCAACGATCTCATTTTCGATTCCCTGACCGACATCGTCTTTCCCCAGATTCATCGCTTTCCGAATCGTCTAAAGCTTGAGCAGTTCACCAGCATCAACACTGCAGGTCTTTCAACGGCTCAGCCTATTCAAGCTCTTGCCTTCAACTTCGAAGAGCTATTCTGTTTCGATAGCCAAATTGGCGCCGCGTGGCTGCGAGTGACAATGCCAACTTTCAAACAGTACGCCGAGCTAGCACCCCTTCTGTCCCTAGCTGTCGAAACGCCCCTTGGCCTCCAGTACCGGATACGCTCGACACTACAGAGCATCCTCTGCCGAATCATCCTCGCTCTTCTCGCACGCCAATTCGCTGCTGTCTCCCGATGTAAGGGTGACAAACTCTCCGATGCCAAATCTCCTAATTTGAGAGAGCATGCGAATTATGCCGCTCATCTGGTCGACATCCTGATGTGGACACTCCTCCGCAGTTGCGAGCGACATCCAGCTGGCGGCACACTGGTCGGAGCTTGCCGGAGCTGCCACGTCCTCCCGCGCTGCCATCCTTGGCTGTCGGATCTTGCTCTCCCAGAACATTGTCCTCACGGTGCTCAATGATTACCCGGACAAGGTGCAGACGGATCGCATGATTGCCAATGACCGGCTGCTGGCGAGGGCGGAGACTGAGACTGGGGAGATATGGAAGGAGTTGCAGGTGGCAAGGGAGGCTGAACGCGATGTCAAGCCGGGTGAACATAAGGTGGACGGCCCGTTCAAGTCGCTCGAGAGGATGCAGGGTGCTTGGCGGGTGATCAGAGCTTGCAAGAAGGGCGGGAGGGCGCATGAAGCTGCGAAGGGCTTGAAGGAGGGGTTGGAGCGAATGGCCGACCTTTTGGGGATGGAGAGCCGGGATTGAGGAGGAGGGTTCACAGCAATTGGGCAGGTTGCTTAACGACGATTTTTCTTCGATGATCATTTACGGATACGCAATCTCAGCCGCCACACGCTTCTAGCTACACCGCGCCTTCCTATACCCTCCATTCTTGCGATCTAGAGCTAAAAGACGCGTCGATGGATTACGTGTTATCTCAGTCGTCAGCAGTTCGTCAGCTGGGAGTTCGTGTTTCAGAATTTGTTTACATCGTTGTCCAGTCCCTAAAGGCCTCGACCGCCATCTCATAAAGGGCCTCTCGCTCGCTCTTCTGGTCCAGTCAACCCAATAGCATCATGGCGGTAGCGGGTCCGTCCGTCCCGGTCTTCATTTTCGGTCAAAATCATGCCGCACCATTCACGAACACAAACAACCAGTTCTTTCGACAAGCACCTCCACATCAGCCTGCCCGTCCGACCGCCTCACTGCCACTACGGTTCCGTATCGGTCTGCCTCCCGCTCTTGCCCCCGCCAGTCCATCATCGGGCGGCAATGGCAAAGTCCCGCCGACGGCGCCGAGAGCGGATACTCCTAGTAGAGCACCTGCGACTCCTACAGCTGTGAGAGATGTTCCAGCTCCAGTACGACCGCCGACCGCTGTGCCTTGCCCAGCACCTCCGCGTCATACTCGACCGACAGCTCCCTTGCCTTTGCGTAGAAAAGACACCGCTGCCCCCGCCGTCCCCCAGGTTGAGGCAGTAAACAAAAACATTGCGAACCTCACTGTCATGCCCACCTCGCGAGAAGCGGGCACACTGCCACAGTTGGGGGAGATTCCGTCTTCAATACACCTGGAGCAGGGGCGTATGCAAGAGATGTACGTTTTATGCGTCCTCACTACTGACTGTGCAGGATGGAGAAGCAGTTCCGGATGCTGCGATACGATTGTACAGTCTCGATGCGCGCTGCGATATGGGGATGTATGAGAGATCTCACCATGGGTCACACAGATTCTAACCGTACGTCTGCCAAGCTTTATCGTACTTTGCCCTGCTGATCCGTCAGTTGCGAAGATTCTAGAGGCCCAAGGAGGGATGTATTCTCCAGCTATTCCCGGCTGCGATACCAGGTAAGTTCACCCTCCCAGTGGCTGTAAATATTCTGCTAACGATAAGTGCGGTCCCGCTCATTTCGGATATTCGATTTACTGGCATCACTTTCAATCGTGCTCTGGGCTTGTCATTCTACGTTAAGGCTAGGGCGCCACCTGGACCTGCGCGAAATCCCGACCAAAGCTCGAGATTCGCGTTTTGGCGGTATGGCAAGCGGCTGATGTCGGGCGGGATGATCGCTCTGGTGTCGCATACCAAGGGACGAGACCCTGATGTTCACATGGCCCACGTTACATCAGGTGCGTTACAGGTGCGATTGAGCTAATCGTACAGAGGTGTCGTTCCCCAAGAAGGGCCAACTTGAGAGGCGAGACCCATCGATCATTAGCTTTTCTATATCGTTCCCAAATCCCGGCAACTCTGACTGGGCGATGCGGCAGCTTCTACTGCGCGACTGCGCTGATCAGCCCATTCATTTCATCCTCGAAAACCCGATACTCTACGTCAGCTGCTATCCGTTTCTGCAGGGGTTGCAGTCGGCGGACATCGCCAATCTCGACCCCTCGTTGAAGCGCAGCATCACCCACGACACCACCTCGATCGCTCAACCACAACCTCCCGTCTACGCGACCTTGCCGGACTTCCAATGGAACCTCTCGCCCCTCATGCGGCCCGAGTTGTCGCATGTACGTCTTCAGATGACTGCCCGGGATGACGTCTCGGTCGCAGATGCCCGCAAGAAGCTGCGAGAGGGGAGCGTACTGGATCCCTCTCAAGCTGACGCGATAGTCGACGCCCTGCGACAATCGCTCTTCCTGTGTCAAGGGCCACCTGGAGCCGGAAAGACCTACACCGGTGTTCAACTACTCCGCCTATTCGTACTCAACAATGTCGGTCCTATGATCGTTATGGCGTAAACCAATCACGCTCTTGACAATATCCTCCGGCCGTTGTATGATACAGGAGTCACGAAGGATATCGTGAGATCGGGAGCTGGATCAACGGACCCTGTTCTGCAGAAGTTATCATTGCGGAATCGAATGATGAAAGTTCGAGGGAGAAAGAACGAACCGGCGGCGCGACTTCTCACCGAAATAGTGGATGACATGACCAAATTAGAGACGGTAGGGCTGCGTACGTGTTTCGCTGACGCATATCAGGAGATTAGGCTACTCTCACTCAAAGTCATGGCCAATAATACCGTTCCTTCTGAACGAATCCAGGCGACCCTTTCCGACAGATTTGGCATCCATCATTTCCGATTGAACACGCCTCCAGCGTACATCCAAGCCATGGTCGACGATCTGGCATTGGAGGAAGGATGGGCAAAGGCTGCAAGAGGCGGTAGGGTGGCTGAAGCTGCTTCAATGTGGGATCTATGGGCGGATGGCGCAGATATCAAGCGTGTCAAGCGTTTGGCTGATGGGGCTGAAGCTGCGAATGAGCTGGGGGATGCACTGGCGGATCTTGAGGTGAATGGCGGGACGGCAGCCCAGGAAGCTACCGAAGGTGCCTGGGCGGGTTTGTTCCAGAAAGGCTCTTGGGATCCAGTGAGTTGTGTCTGATGGATGATGCTGAGCAACAGACAATTGCGACTCGAACCAAAGCTCTCAGCGACAAGGACCGCTTCCTCGCCCACTTCCGACTGGCTGCGCTTCCCAAGTTCCCAAAGACCGATCGACCGATTCCAGAGCTACTTGCCGACCCAGATGTATGGTTCTACTCTCTGAGTGAGCGCCGCAGATTCCGCCAACACCTCGAAGAGCAGACGAGGATGCTTCAGCACGCACCGGATGAAGTGAGGTATCAGGAGCTGGTAGCTGCTTACTCGGCGAGGCGCGGCCAATACGACGAGGTCAAGGATACGGTACGTCATCATCTCAAGGATAAACATTGCTGATGGTCAGCTACAAGCCACAGCGCTTCAAGGAGTCAGGGTTGTTGGGTGTACCACCAATGGAGCAGCAAGATTAAAGGGGATCATACAGGTGAGACATGCCCGGTACATCGCTCATTCCAGTCTCTATCGCCTACGGTCCTATTGGTGGAGGAAGCTGGTCAAGCCCTAGAAGCCCACATTCTCGCCGCGCTATCGCCCTTCATCCAGCATCTCATTCAAATTGGCGACCCGCAGCAACTCCGGTGCATCACCAACTGCTACAAGCTGTCCGTTGAATCTCAAGTCGGAGCAGCCAATTATCGACTCAACGAGAGCATGATGGAGCGCCTTTCGAACGCCGGGTATCCCATGACTCAATTGAAGGTCCAGCGGAGGATGAAACCTGAGATATGTTATTTGATTAGAGCGCAGATCTATCACGAATTGCAGGATCACGATCGGGTCAAGGAGTATCCGGACGTTAGAGGGGCGACGAAGAATCTTTACTTCTTGTGAGTTCTAACAGGTAGTTTATGCTGATATTAGTGGTCATAGGCACAAGGAGACGGCAGACGGTAACGGCGGAGTGAAGAAATCGAATCCGTGGGAGGTATGTTCATGATGTCATGCCAATGCTGACTTTAGGCGAAAATGGCTGCTGAGCTGGCCCTGCACTTTGCAAAACAAGGGTGTTATCCTGAGGAGAAGGGTATCGTCATCTTAGTGAGTGATTTCGAACTCAGAGGAGGGTGGTTTCTAACGCTGATATTGCAGTGCGCATATGCAGGGTGAGTTTTGCTTCTCATATCCTAATTCCTGATCAATCCTAATTTCTCATCAAAGCTAACACCCTCAGTCAAGTCCTCGAGGTCAAGCGATGCCTAGAGGGCCGAGCCACAATAAGGACTGGCGAGAAGGAAAAGCAGGCGTTGGCGCGCAGCGGAGCCGATGCCGATATCTTCGATGATAAACCAGGTTCTGACCTTACTGTAAGCTCGGCAGCATAAGGTTGGATCATCAAGCTGATAAATCAGGTGATGGTGAGGACTATCGACAGCTACCAAGGCGAGGAGGCGGATATGTGAGTTGATTCTCGCCGTGAAGGAAACATAGGCTGATCGAGAAGCATCATCTTATCTCTCGTACGAAATGCGGGCCGAGTTGCAGGCAACTATGCAAATCACACAATCGGCTTCCTTAAGGTGAATATACTCATACCCGGATATATCTCTAGCTGACATGTATAGACGAACAACCGAATCAACGTCGCCATCTCTCGGGCAAAACATGGTCTCTTCATGCTTGGCAATGCTCCTCAACTTGCATCACAAAGTACATTTTGGCGAGACGCGATCGCCCAGCTGGAAGAGCAGGACTCTGTCGGACCTGTACTGCCATTGGGTTGTGCGGTGCATGACTCGGCTCACGGTGTGAAGGATGTCGCGGACTTCAAGAAGCACGCGCCGGATGGTGAGTGCCTGCGCTTCTGGACGGGATGTCAGCTTACATATGAGGCGGTTGCTCTCTCAAATGGTACGTCAGACCATTGCGTGTGCGATATCTTACAACCCGCTGACTGTTTAGTGGTGTAGAGCTAAGTTGTAAACACATCTGTCCACAAAAAGTACGTACCTGCCCACCATATACCAGACCTGGCTGAACATATCAGTGTCATCCTGCCGATAGGGAGCATCTCCGAACGGTGTGCTCGCAGACATGTACGAGATCCCGGCCGTGCAAGCATGCCTGTAAGAGACGATGTAGTCAGGAATGCGGGCCGTGCGAGGAGATTGTGGATAAGCGGACGCTTGAATGCGGACATGAGGTTGATGTGAAATGGCAAGTTCCCCCTTGAATTTAGATGGGTGGCTGACATTGCAGTCATCAACAAAACGAGAGGACACCGATAAGATGTCCCATGACTATCGCTATACCGGGCTAATCTAGTATGTCCCACTCGTCACCACCGATATTCTGCTGACGATTCTAGGCGAACATAACGTTTATGTTCCATGCGTAAGTGATCTGCACTACCAGGCTATCGATACTGCTGAAGCTTGTGATCAGGGCTCTGCACCAGTCGCCAGACCCTGCAATGCGCTATGCGGCGCGACCTGCAAAGACTGCGGTCAGAAGTGCAAAGAGAAATGCCGGACCTGCCAACAACTCAGCAAACCTCCAATTGACCCTCGAGCGATGCTCGAATTGGGTACGGTCACTCCTCCACCGGATATAGTCGATCGTACTATCCATCCGTCACATCCATGTCGAAGGCCGCAGACGAACTGCCGGCACTCATGTCAGACTGTTTGTGGGCCGAATCACACTCACAGTCGATCCGACGCCACCGATGAAGAAGGCGAGCTAGAGTGTGATGTACATGAGCCTATGGGGTCAAGCAAGAAGGTTGATGTGGTGGATGGGCATCTCTGTGAGCTGCAATCAATGCTGGAAGATATTGAGGCTGACGGAGTAGGCAATGAGCCGTGCGATAGATCCTGCACACATCAACTCTGTCTGCTGCCTTGTCATATGCCGTGCGACATTCTGCCATGTAACGAGGCTTGTCCGGAGACCCTAGCTTGTGGTCACCCTTGCCCTTCCGGTAAGTCGCTTTGGAGGTTGTTGGCTGATAGCGTAGTCTGCGCCGAACCTTGTGCTGCTCAAATTTGCCCAAGCTGCACTGAGGGTTTGCAAATCCTCACTGCGGACGGACTTAAGTCTGCCAATCATCGTACACGGAGACAAGTGCAGCGCCGGACCATCACCCACGAATGCGGGAGATCGATCGACATTGCGTACAACGACGCTTTCAATTCGTTCGATCCCCTCCTCCAATCTCAGGCAGTAGAAAAACAACCTACTTGTCCAGCCTGCAGCGAAGCGATGACCACTCCCCGATACGCAGATAACGCGAAGCGCATCGCGGTACTTCATATCGAGAAGCACGTCCTTCATGATCTGTCGACCAAAGTGGATCTTCACCACCCAATTGGGTTCAGCCATTACATCCAAGACATCGGTTTACATATGAGCCGACTTCTCATGGATGTCCCCTTCCCTCCTGTCGGGCGGTTGCCGAGCCAGCAGCGGCTGGAAGAGCTGCTTCACCTGAACAACGACATAGCCTGCGCTGCCCAGCCTACCACTTCCGACCTCTTCGACAGGGGACTGGACAACGTCTTCCACTTCGATCGCACAATCAAGGGAGTCTGGCGGCGCTTCGCTCAACCCACTGTGTATCAATACTCCACATTCCAGCCCCTTATCTCTCCTCCAGTCACCACGACCTCCACCCTCCCCTTCCGCATTCGAGCAATCGTACAGACCATTCTCTGTCGCTTCATCTTGTCCCTCCTCGCTCGCCAATTGGCCTCTGTCATCCGGAAGAAAAGCGCACGATCACCCCAGCTTGCGACAAATGCGAACTATGCCGCTCATCTGGCGGATATCCTTATGTGGACTATTGTGCGGAGTTGCGAGCGGGACCTCCGGATTGCTGAGGATTGCGCAGATCAGCCGGGGGTAACGTTGTCCGGAAAGGTCGGGACGGTCGGGTGCCGGATCCTCCTTTCGCAATACATCACCCTCTCGATCATGGACCCATCCGCCGGTCAGGTCTCACTTGACCAGATAGCAGCAGATGATCGAGCCTTTGCCAAGGCGGAGGGCGCAAGCAGGGAGATAGTCAATGGCTTGAAGTTGACCATGGTTGAGAGGGGCGGGGAGCGGGATGAGGATTTGGCGGGCCAGATAGATGTACTTGAGGTGATGCAAGGGGTTTGGCGGGAGATCCGGGCGAGCCGGAAGGATGGGAGGGGCTTTGATGCTGCGCAGTTGTTGCCGGATGGATTGAGGCGGATGGGCGATCTCCTGGCTGTGGCAGCCGTATCAGCAAGGGCATCTTGCGATTAGTCATCATGCTTGAGTGTGCTCTGAATCACGGACAATCTTACGATAATGGGCATATCGACTGCGGACAATCTCTTGTAGGTCTACATGCATGACAGTGCTCCGGCATCGTGCAATGCATATTATGCTTTTAGGCTGCCAGTATGACTTGATGGTGGTAAATTCCGACTTCTCTTTCAACTCTCCTGATCTCTAATGCCGTGTCCTACTTCGATTCAGATCCGTTTGACCGAAGAGGGTATGAGATAGGAGCGGTGGCGTTGCAGTTGGATTTTGGGCTAGTCTGGTTGACGGGTTTGAGAATGGCTTCCTGGGGTCGACCAAGGGAGTGAGTGTAGTACCACACTTCGCTGAGTACTTGGCGGGTAGGGCCGGAGCAGCCAACCTGTCAACATTAGTATCAAATCAATGGGTGATCGTCTACATGAACTGAACGTACGTAGGGAAGAGCACCTGATGCCTTTGTCAAGGCAGTCTCAAATTGACTGATGTTGTACCCCGTAGTGTTCGAAGGGGTGACACCGGCCTTTGCGAGCCATGAGTAAGTCGGGTACTGGATATCCGAAGCGACGACGGCTTCGACATAGTCAACAAGGGAGGATTCGGTGGCATTGGCGATTTCAGGGCCGTAGCAGTTGTTTGTGCCGTTGTTTCCGACATCAAAGGTGGTGAAGCAGGTCTGAAAGATCAGCGCAGGCCCAAAATTGCCAATGTAAGGGACGTCGACATACAGCATGCTTGGAGAACTCATGCTGCCATAGGTCGAAGTCGGGGTAATCGCGACTCTTCCAGTACTTGTTGATGAATGCAAGCAGATCGTATCGTCCCAACTTCTTCAATAGCGGTGTGACAATATCTCCACCCTTCCATACAGGGACGACGGTGCCGTTGGGGAGACCAGTGGTGGTGTTGGGTGAAGGTCGGGGATCGTACCTGCTGGTCAGCTGATTGCGCCTAATGCTAGCTGCAGAGAACCAACTCACTGTCGACCAAGATCGCAGTACTGTCCATATGTCCCATCACACCTGTCGGGCCAGAGACCGTGAATAGTCCAGCTTTCTCTGGGGAGCACCGAGCCGTTCTTCTCAAGACCGGTGTACGTCTGCCAGAACTGTAATTAACATTAGCGGACATTCTCAGAGTCTCACACGGACGGCAGACTTACCTGAGTGACAAGAACCAGACCCTCAGTGGGTGTGCAGCAGGTATCGTAATTCTTGAGAGTGATATTACTCAACTCGCAGGAGTAGTATCGGGGCAGGACTGCGCAGGTGTGGTTGTCGCTCTTCCACGCCGAGGCAAGGAGTGGCAGAAGCGCAATAAGAGGGACGAAGCTGAGCATCTTGACGAGTTCTGAGCAGAGTTGCCGAGGGTAGGGATGTCTGACGAGCTTGATTGTGATAGGGAGCTTCTTCGGGCCAGCTGGAAGTTATATACAAGGTCGAGGTATAGGTCAGCCTAAATGCGTCAGGAACGTGGGGTCCGCGAGAATCACAGACTGGAAGCCGAATATAGCTTGCTGCGAGAGACAGAAAGGCAGAGGGAAGTCCGGATTGACCACCTGTCCACTGACGCTAGTACTCACATGGGTCGCCGAACACGTGCGTGCTGCAAGCCTAGAAGACGTGCCATAGCGGACGCCGAGTTCATCGTATGAGCATGGGCGGACTGCATCGGGTAGCCAGCGAAAGGCAGTCATAAGTGCCAGGTGATGAGACATCGAGTCCACGACAGAGGGTAAAGGAGATATAGCGAATCCATTCTCAATCGTCGTGGTTCGAGTATCCGAAAAGGCGGTCGAAAGTGGTTCCCGTTATGGCTTCCCTCCGCAAGGAGAGTTCCGTCCGCACCTTTCTCTGTGTCGATGGAGCCTTGTTGGTCCGTCCTGACTAGAGGAAAAGCAATGTATGGCTTGCTTGGATGCATGAGGAGTTATGCATGTGGAAGCTACAAGTGTCAACCAATGCTGGACAGGTCGGTAAGACTTCGGTATGCCCTGGCGATAAACTCCTCCCCCGGAACCTCGTCAGGTGGACCTCCCTCCACTTCGCCCTCCTTTGGCCCCTGTGTTTCATCTCTCCGCCCATCCCGCAATGGACCCTCTTGCTATGTCATTCTCTCCACCACCAACATCTCAACCACCACTACTGAGATCATCCAGCTCTTACACCCCCTCGACCTCCTCCTCTTCCGCCACTCAGATCCGATCTCCGCCAACTTCCGCGGCTGGTCCGTCAGCCATGTTTTCGCCTACTTCGTCGCCTTGGGGCGGAGGCGATGCGGGCGGTAGCGCGTCGTCTCCCGTCCGACAAACTGATGCATACACCTCCAATGCCGGTCCGGTGGAGGGAGGCGGTAAAGGCAAGGAGCGCGAGGTGCAGAAGGGTTATTTGAGGGTCAGGATAACGGGGATTGAGAGGAATCGAAAGGATCTTCTGATCAAGTTTGATGCTTCGGTAAGTTTAAATTCGGGCACAGTTTGGACTGCTAGATATAGTCCAGACAGAGCCTAAGCCATCTGGATCTGGCAGGATGCGCGGGCTGTGTAAGAGCTGATATCAGACTAATCTCAGCAACTTCCGAACAGGAGTGTACCGGAACATGCAGCGAAGCTATGCCGAATTTCAGAAGTTTACAGAGCAAGCTCAGTGGACCTCCCCTCAAAGTCAGTCTGTTGCACTGGGCGTAGTGTGTCAATTGGGCTGATGAAGCAGCTATGATTCCCGCTCTGCCATTACCGTCAACATCAGCAACAACTGATGAAGAAGGTATGCGGGATCGGATCAGTCATTTCACGTCGAACGGTATGGCTGATGCTTGTAGATGATCGGCTTGTCCGGATCGCTCTTCAACGCTGGCTGACTCGTATCTGCGAAGATCCCGCTCTGCTCCAGGACGAGGAATTACGCAGTTTCATTGAATCGGATTTTGGCGTAAGCTGGTCTGGCAATATCGCGGCGGAAGTCCGAAGCTTATACATCAGTACTCTCCTACCCCACCTCCGACTGCTCGCAAAGCAGCTTCAACTCCACTCGCATTCACCTCTGTCATCTCCAAGGTTGTGAGACGTGGACCTCTGGATGAGGATGACGAGTTGGCTTCGGCTAAAGGGGCGTTGGATAAGCTTGAGACTAACTGGGGTGGGGCGGCGGCTGCCATAAACAATCTTGGAAAGGCGCGACGTGGTATGTGTACCTCCGCTCAAAGATGTTCGGAAGAATTGACTGAATATTGTAGCTCATGCTCTCGCGAACCAGGAAGTTGGTGCGAAACTCATCAATCTGTCAACTGTGGAAAGTGATCATCACTTATCGGCGGCGGAGCGGAAGATGGGGCGGGCGCTTGAGGCACTAGCGGGTCTAGCGGGTTCCCAGGTGAGCTTTCAGATATGCACCGCGGGGCTTTCAAGCTGATCCACCAGACTTCAAGCGAGAACATCGTTCTGAGCGACTCGTTAGGATATCAAGCGCTTAATGCTCGTGCAGCCAAAGTGGGTCATTGACGTTCAGCCCGAACTTGAGTGGGACAACTACATAGCTAATCTTCCAGGATGCTCTGCTCCTCCGCACACAGCTTTTGGAAGACTATCAAACCTCCTCCAAATCAGCCATAACCAAACGCCGGAATGTCGAGCGCCTAAAAGGATCATCTAGCATTAATCCTTCCAAAGTCGACGATGCCATTGCCGAAATGGAAGATGCCGAATCACTCGAAGCTACCCTGTCACGCCAGCTCACAGCCATTTCAACAAACCTCCATCTATCCCTCCGACAACATTCCCGGCACACGCACGAAGATGTCGCACTGGCTTTATTGGAGAATGCGAGGTTGACGGTTGGGTTCCATAAACACATGTTGAGGGAATTGGAGGCTGTTCGGGGAGATTTGGCTAGGGTCAATGGGGCTGTAGTGGGGGTTGGAGCGGAAGCTTATACGCCGACGACACCAGTCAGTGCGGCTGTTAGGGGTTATGTCCCACCTCGGCCGCCTGGGACGGCTCCAACAAGCAATCAAGGTGGAATGTCGGGATCATCAAGTCAGCCACATATGACTATTTCGAAACCGTACGACTCAAAGCCGGCGTATCATACGACACAGCGATCACCTCCTACGGCTTCGGGTACGAGTCAATCGATGTTCCTTCCCCCTCCTCCCGGTGGCCCTTCCTCTTCACGACCAACCCCTCCTTCTCAACAACAGCAGCATCCGCAGTATCAGCAGCCGTCGCACGATCCGCTCGGCGGGCACATGACACAAAGTATGGTGCTACCCCCTGGACACCGAGCGGGCGGAGCTGGGAATGTCTCAGGGACGAGAAATCAAGGGAAAAGGTTGGATTCGCGACAGGCAGCGAAACTACTTTCGGGAGGATTCTAGTGTGAGCGTGAAACTCAATGAATTTGGCTCGAAGGGCAGGGTCCTGTGGCAGTTCTCAACGGCAGATCGCGGAGGTCGAAGCGGCTTGGAGATGCGTCGACTCCAATTGAACACCAGTCAATCAATCGCCTCGCTCCCTCCGCCTGGTTTCCATCGCCGCGCTTCCGAGTCAAACGCGAGGGCGGTGCTGCTTCGTGAGCCTTCCTTTGCGCTGCGCGGAGCACGCTGATGTTTCACTGAGTGTAACGACATCTGACACGTTGAGTCGCTGATGCCCCTGGATCCTTATCGGATCCCTCGGATGTCTCAGCGAGCTGTACCTTTGATTCGCCGCTCGATGTGCCGTGCTTCAAAGTTGGTCCATTCTTTACCATGCCCGTTCTTGTCGGAGTTGGTTTTTGCAGGACTGGTCACTGATGGTATAAGTTTTAGTTCGTCAACCCCCATGATCGACCACACCACTCAAGTCTCACCCTCCCTTTCCCTCGACCACCACAACTGAAGATACCTCACTACCCTCATTCACAGACCATCATGTCGCTTGACTCTGACATCTACGAAGTTGGACAGGGCGTATATTAGGGGAAGAACGACGATGGCAGTATCAAGTCGATCACCAGGACGTACCGCCTCAAGGGGATCGAATGGATGACATTCATCTGTACGACCACTCGCGAGCCGTACAACTCCACTCTCTTCGAAGTCTATTCAGACAGAGAGGGATCCATCATCCACTCATCCAGTCTCGTTCCCGCGTCTCAAGATCCAGATGACACCCCACTCCAATCGCATGTGGACCTCCTCAAGCAGGAGGTCTTGCCTATCGTTCAAGGCGTTGTGAAGAACATGGATCCTGCCCTTTACAAGAGGGGACAGCTCGCCAGCCTGAAGAGCTTCATACAAAGTGAGGGCAAGACGAGGTATGACTACCCGGAGCCGACAGCCTCGGAGCGAAAGGAGATGCGAAAGCTTTCCTGGTGGGGACGGAGGGAGACAAGCGGGGATGAGCTGTCAGTGAGGAGGATCTTAAGGAGGTGTATGCGCGTGTCAAGGCAGCCGGGAGGAGCGCAGACCTCACCGTGATGGAAGGCGCCGTCAAGTACGAAAACCAAGGAGAGAACGGTCACATGTTGGAGAAGATGTTTACCCTGGATGATCGCGATACCGTGTGCTCAAAGAATGAAGATACGAATCCCCCGCGCTGGGAGGTGGCCACGTTGGTGAGGAAGGGAACAGTCAGGGCGGAGCGCGTGAGCACGATGAGAAACGTGAGTTCAGAGCCACCGCCCAGCTGTAACAACTCGAACACGAACATGCCACAATCCCTATTATCATCAAATGGAATCGCAGCTGATTCGGGTAGAGTGGCCAGTGGCCAGTGGCCAAAGTTTGGTATATCGGACCCAATCGCCAGTACCTACCCTGACCGAGAAATCCCAGACCGAGAGAAAATCGTCACTCTCGCCAAGATTCTTGAAGACTGGAAGGATGGTGAATATACTGAATAGATGGGAGGCGTTATGTTTACAAGTTTTGACACGATGCATTGAGTATTAATGGACCCCACCGTCGAACGTAAGGTTTTAGGGACCGAATGAGATAGCAAATCTGTTAGATGGACCTAAAGACCGTTGATCATGATAAGTTCACAAATATAGTGATCAGTGTGATCGACGAGTTTCAGCATCAGTACCATCCAACACATTGGCTGAGCAGAAAGTCGGCGTTTCACTCCCAATCTATACTCTAAGCCATGACCTCCTCCCTCTGACCCTGACCCTGCTGCCCCTGTTGCCCCTGGCCCTGCCCACCCTCCCGCCGTTCTCCAGGCGCAGGATATCTCCTCTGCTGCTGGGTAATTGGCCCTTGCCTCGCCTGCTCTTCCGCCTCTCCCACAACCTTCCTAGCCTCCTCTACTGCCCCCTTCCACTCGCTCAACCGCTTCTCGAGCAATTTCCATTGCTCAGATCCAAACGCCCTATCGGCCGCTGAGGACACTGAGATGATGCGGACTGTTTGAGTGGGCTGAGAGATCCGAGCGACGACAAGTTGGGTACGGATGGCGTCAAAGACCCATGATTCCACTTCGGTCGAAGCGATATTTAGGGATGAGGAGATTTCGGCGTATGTAAGAGATCGGGTGGGGGCTGTGGCGCATAAATGGGCCAAAGCGAGGAGACGAAGTTTACGCAGAATGATTTCTGGGGTGAATTGGGAGATGCCTGGCTAGTCAGCAACAGTGCATAGTTGGTGGAAGAAAAAAATACTCACCTCTGCCTTGAATCCAAGCTGATTGCTTCCCGACCCATTCCTCTCCCCTCTTCACAGCTCCAACGGCATCTACATCCCCTAGCAGACCAACCAGCTCCTTGGCCTCCGCACCAAGCACCTCAATCTGCGCGAGCCCATCCACATTGAACCGCTTCTCATCTAGCACAGCCACCACTGCCGCCTTGTCTGCCACTTCCGCCCGAGGCTCGTAGCTTAGCGCAATGAGGAGAATATCGTAAGCCGTTGAGTAGTTGCCGGTGGTGCGGTAGATTTCAGCGGCAGAGATGAAGAAGTTGAGTTTTTCTGATGAGGGGATAGACCAGGCGTCGGCTGATGTAGATAATTGACTTGGGGTGAGGGGTAGGATGGTGAGGTCGGTGAATTTCGATAGGGCCGTTAGGAGGAGAAGGAGAGTTGGGGCTCGGAGGGGTGATGAAGATGGAAGAGAGTTGTAGGTGTTGTTCAATCTTACTTGTCAGCTGTTGGCTCATGTCTCATGTAATCGGACAGCTTACATCCGGGCGGCAACTTCTAGCCGTGTGACACGTCCTGAAGTAGCGTACGCCTCCACGCCCTTCTTGAGCCCATCAAGAACCAGCTTGAACACCTGCTCGTACTCCTCGCCCTGGAATGTTGTCGAAAGGACGTATTGTAATAGCAAATGGGAGCTCTCAACATCTGACCATCAGCTCGGATACCATTGGAGCGCTGCGAACATGGAGAAGAGGACACACCTGACTCCTTCAGTCCCTCCAGTGCTCCGCCAACCTCCCCAACCTTGGTCGCAATCCCTCTTATAATCTCTTTCCGCTTTGTTTCATCCTCCTCCTCTCCCTCCTGCAACTGCGCCTCATATCCCGCAATGAACTCCTTCGAGGCCGCCGCGTCAGTCGACGTAGGAACACATCGAGATAGATGTGTAGCGAGCTCGGTTACCTATACGCCCATCAGTCTTCAGCCCGGAGGCTTATCGCCAAACGGACGGACCTGAGCTCTGAAGGGTAGCTCTGGAGCTATAGCCACGCAGTCTGCCATGATTCCCTGTTGTATATGTATAGCCTGTGTCGTGGGTATGGGCTGTGCTGATCGCTGCCCTTTTACTATAGGTGTATATGAAATGTATGCGAAGAGTGAACAATGAGACACAACGCGCCACACTCTGAAATTAATCATAATCCCGATCATATCTCCGGATCTTGCTCACGTAATATATTCATTCCCCCGACGCCGAGGCCGCGCGGGGTCTCCACACCATCCATCACTTCGCGTTCATTCTCAACTTTTGACTAGGTATACCTTGCAGCATCATCGCAAACCTATACCCACCATGCCACCCAAAGCACCCACTCAGCAGCCCAAGCTATCGCCAGAGCAGGTCCCAGCGATGTTTCAGCGATATCGGACCGAGCTACAAAATCTCGCTCAGAAGATAGGAGAGCTCGAATCAGAGATGGAAGAGCATGCGTTAGTTCCTGTCTGCGCTTTGGAGCAATTCAGCACACACTGATGCTATATAGACTAGTGCTATCAACACTCGTACCATTACTCAAAACAGAACCCTCCCGGATATGTTATCGCCAAATAGGCGGAACACTCGTTCAACGTACAGTGAAGGATGTGGTGCCTACCCTCGAGACGAATTACAGCGGGATAAAAGAAGTTCTGGATGGGTTGGTGAGGAGTTATAAGGGGAAGGAGGAAGAGTTTGGGGCGTTCCAGAAGGAACATGGAATACAAGTGAGCATCTTCGCCTTCAGGAGATGGGCATGAGAGCGATTGCTGATCGGTGTAGATGGCTCCTGGGCAAGCAAATAGATGAGGTGGCTCGAAGGTGTATTATCATGTGTATCAGCAGGTCGATGGGATGGGCCACAGTATCCGTACGGATCAAGTGGCTGAAACTAGGGTGACGAGTGTTTGAGGGGCTATCAGTCAGGGCAAGGTGAAAGGATGACGATTCTCTCCACTGATCTCTGACGTTTCGTAACCTGACGCATGTTTCAAAGTCTGTTTATCGCTCTAGACCAATCTATCGTCCTCTCTTTACTCATAGCCCATCTCGATACCCCGCCTAGAACCAAAATCTCAGCGCCCACAAGGATCCCAACACCGCTACATCACCCCACCAACACAGCACATCACATTGCGCGCCCGCCTGACACTATCTTCACCCTCAAGGACTCAACAATCCCCCTTGCAACCACAAACCTCCCATCATCCATTACTGCATCATGGGCGACAATCGTGTCGTGAACATTCCTTGCAAATTTATAGGCAGCCCCCCTCAAATCACCAAGCGCCGATTCAGCTGGGAAACTCCGAGCGCCGAAAACCCCGTCACAACTTGTAACCTGGAGTGCAACGAAGTCTGCATTTTCCACAGCGACCCGAATTGCGTCCAACGTCCGGACTACACCAATAGTCTTGGTATTGCCCTTTCAGACAAAAGTGAGACCAGCTCCCGGTACTCTAGTGGCGAATACCCCTTATGTCAACTTCTTGCAACTCGGGAAAACAATCGCGGCAGATTTTACCGTACATTTGATCGGCCATTTACGCTAGAAGCGTTCACGCAACGGATGTCTGATCCCTCATCGATCCACACAGAGACGACGACACCTGCAAGTACAGATCATTCATCGTGCGAATCCCTCGTGTACATTCCAGCAACTGCAAGTACAGATTATTCATTGTGCGAGTCCCTCGTGTACATTCCACCAGCGCCAACTTCCAAACACCGCGTCCGAAATTACCTCCGCGACAAGCTAACATCCTGCTACGGTGGTAGCAAAAGTGGTGCCAGCGATAGCGAAGATCAACCCACCCTCCAACCCACCCAGAGCGGCCGAAAACGAGATCGCTTTGCCAACATGTTCCGGTCGTCTAACGTTGGAACTGTAACATCGGAATCATGGTCTGATTTTGATGACTTTCAAGCCCGTCCCTCCATTTCTTCCCCTTCACGCCACTCATCTACTACCTCGCCTGGCAAACGCCAAAGACTAAAATCCTTCTTCTCCCCTTCAATAGGGGTCGACGACATGTGCACCAACCCAGACTTCTTCAAGCAGGAGAAGAAAGTAGCGGAGGGCGAGACCGTCTCAACCAAGACTGAAGCAGTTACTCGAACCCTTGAAGTTGATAGTGTCACCGAAGCGAGCTGCACTGATCAAGTGTGCACTTGTCCTTCAGTATCTAAGTCTACCGGCTTCTTCAAGTCACTGGGCATAAGTCTTCATCTAGGCGGATCGACAAGGATGTCCGAAGAGACAGTTGAACCCGCTGCGCCCACATCAACCACCGGAACAATCACCGCAGAACCCCAAGAATCAGGCGTTACCGAAATCATCAACACAATAGGCAACTTCCTCATCGACAGCGCGTCAACCGCTAAATGGGCTGTGGTTGAGGGCTCAAAGGTCGGGTTCAGCGCTACTTGCGCAGGTGTGGGATGGATTGCGGGACAGACCATGGAGCACGCACCTAAGATATTGGCGGGGACTTGGAATTTGGCCAGTCAGGGGTGGTCGGAAACGAGCGCGGCAGAGCCGGGGTCGAGTCAAGGTGGACCCGAGGGCGGGATTGGAGGATATGGGACAGACTAGGCACGACCTCGTACTTGGATTTGGACCATGATTTAGTAGACGTCTTGAGTAGCGCTAGGTGTATTCTGATTCGCAGTATGTTGGTTGATGCATATAAAACACCACATGCATCTCCCCCCCAGCTAGTCCGTCTCACTATCCTCATCTTCTTCTCCACTCTCCTCCTCATCCTCATCCTCCTCATCACTCTCCATCTGCTCTAGGACATCCACATACACTTTCCCCCTCTTCCAAACCTCTCTCCATTTATCCGTCTCGGCGCCTTCCTCCTGTCCCACTGCCTTCGCTCTCGGATCATCCCTCCACCGTATCAAAACCGTCTCATCGACCAAATCCGCCTCGTACGCCGCCCTCAATACCAGTCCAAACCAAACCGCCATCTCTTCCCGTTCTTCAACCATATACTCCTGCATATCCAGAACCAAATTCACATAGTCCAATGTAAATTTGGGGAAGATTGGTTTCCACCGTCCAAAAATCTTGGTGGCGCCCTCAACAATTTTTGCCGCCCCGCCCTCTAGCGCAATTTTCGATAGAACAAAGTGAATAATCTCTTTACGGGCAGAATCCACTCCGGCATTATAGGCAGGGAAGAGCAATCCCATTTCCGTACCGATGTTGACGACGTCGTAATCCTCTTCATACCCCCTATCGAGAGTTAATTGGGCTTCGGCAGTGAATGCTGCTGAGGGTCCAGTGGCGGTGGGTCCAAGACCCATCATGGACATTGACATGGACGGGATATCGCCATCGTCGGAGGATGAGGCGGATGAGGCGGGTGATGAGGGGATTGAAGATGCTTTGGAGAGTGTTGAGAGGGAGAGGGAGGAGGTGGTAAGGTTCGATAATGATCGGCCGAGCTGGAGGAGGGATTTGTTTCGAGGATGCTCGTATGGATCTTCAGCTTCCGAGTCGTCTGAATCGGAACTTGGCTCTTCTTCTTCTGAAGGCCAAATGAAACCGAGGGAATGCTCTCCTAGGATCTTGAGACTTCGAGCTGTGACAATCAGCCAAGTCATCCCCACCGTTTAGAAAGACAGACTACTCACCAACCAAGATCTCCGCATCCTCATCCTCTTCATCGCCCTCTTCCCACCGTTCAGGCCTCCATCGTTCCCTCCCGACCCTCATGAATGCAGGAACCTTCACTCCCTTGCCCAACTTCACACCATCGCCCACTAAAGCGCCCTTGCCGATTTCTACCCCATCGGCAATTTCCACATCGCGCCCGACAATGCAGTCGCGGAGGTGACAATTGGCGCCGATGCGCACTTGGTCGAATATGTAAGAATGGTGGATGGAGGAATTGGGGCCGAGGGAGGTGAATGATCCGAGCGTCGAGCGGTGAATTGTGGTATGTGCTTGGAGGTTGGAGCAGGGACCTATTAGGGCTGGACCGTGTAATTCTGTAGTCCTAGAAGTTCAGCTAACGTCGAGAGTGAAGCGAGGGGCGTACCTTGAGAGCATGACGTTATCCCTTGCGACGTATACGTTGCCTGGTCGGAGCTCGTACTGCACCCCACCTGGTTCGTTCAGATCAGGGGCGAGTGGGAACGCCCACCGGCGCAGTACATCTCGCCTGACGAAGTCAGCTTAGCCACATAACACAGAGATGAGGTCAACAGAGCTCACGTTATATCCCCATACGTCCTCGTATCTCTAACCCGTTCAATATATCTTCCCCCCGTCTCACCCTCTCCAACCAGGTGCACCGCAATCTTCTTTCCAAGCAAATCACTCGTCAACACCCCATTGACAAAGTGCCGCCTCAAATCGTGATAGTCGAAATTCTCCGTACATAGCGCGGGGACGTCCAATTCGCAAATATCCACACCGAGGTCTCTGTACCCATTTGACGAAGAGGCGGATGATGATGAGGGGCCCGACCAGATTTCGTACGAGTCGATGGAAGCCGGGAAGGGGTCAGTGAAGAGGTGAGAGGGGAATGCGACGCGGGGTGTGGAAGGTACGAGGGGATGTGGTGAGTAATGCAGCAGTCGAGAAGATGGGGGGTGGACTAGCATGATGGGTGATTCTGGATGACGCCTGTATTGATTAGTATCGCCGAGAAGGGAACGTACCGTCCGCCTTGTCCCACTCCGAGGGTCATGATATAATTTGGGTCTGCCTCTCGTCGTTTCTTGTGCGCATCGACCATCTTGGAAATGTCGTAGTTGCTCACCAAGGGTGAGTGGACGAGGATGAAGGGGCTATCTCCGTTTAACACCTGCGACGTCAGCTTTTAGACCTTTCCAACAAAATTTGATGAGGGAGGAACTCACCCCCATTGAATCTAGCTCTCTCATAGCGTCCCCAGGCGTCCGTGCAGTCTGCGAGCTCAGACACTGGATGTCCAGCGTCAGTCTATAAGGGGATTTTCTACTCCATCAGCATTTCCTTCTTGTCCAGTGGCTTTATCACGGCCATGTCCATGTCCATTCCGCTCCCATAGCTTGGTCAGCAAGACTCACTCGACAAACTCCCTGATCTGCTCGGCATGGACCCCACAGAACAAAAACACCTGCTTGACTTTACTCAAACTGAGCGCCTCCAGTGTCCATGTCAAAAGCGGGGTCGAGCATAATGGTAGCAGTATCCTCGGTCGGTCGACACATAGCACCTCAAAGCGGCGATTGTATGAGTCGGCAAGTACTACAGCTTGGAGTGGTGATTCGTCAGGTATGTCAAGTTTCTACAGGGGTCAGACAAGGTGGACAAGGGGACAGGAGGGGGGGGGGGGGGGGGGGGGGGGGGGGGGGGGTTGGTTGGGGAGGCTCACGCGGGTAGTA
Organism: Dioszegia aurantiaca; assembly: GCA_001600655.1. Lineage (NCBI taxonomy): Eukaryota > Fungi > Basidiomycota > Tremellomycetes > Tremellales > Bulleribasidiaceae > Dioszegia > Dioszegia aurantiaca. The sequence goes on from BCKN01000016.1 coordinate 46,351, forward strand.
TCTGCCCTTGATTGGCCTGCTGCGGGCTTTTTTGGTGGCATTTCAGCAGACTCGGGGGGCTCAGTGATACTCCCAAGTAAGGGTTGTATGGTTAGGGTTAGTTGAGTTAGATGCAGCGTATACAGATGGTCGAGTCGAGAAGGAGGTGGAGGTGGGTGCTGAAACACAGCCAAATTTTGATTCCGCCCCTACCCGACAACTCCTTCACCTCATCGTCTATAGACTATACCAACAATCAACTCCGCCATAGATTATACAACCATATCCGCCGAATCTATATCTGGAATCGCTGGATAATTGCTCGCCTGCACGAAAAAGAATAGTACACATCAGACCATTAGCTAGCGAATAGCGTATCCCGGAAAATGCCGATCCCTTTCGAAGTATGTCTACCCGTCTTTGGAAGCAAGAGTACAGGCTAGCAGTACGAGGGCTGTCACTGACGCATATAGGCTCTCCTCCCCTTTGGTGAGCTAGCGCCCTGAGGTGTCGAACACCTATTGACCTATCGGTTGGACGAGAGGATTGACTGACACTCTCAGCGTTATTGACGGTGTGTTTCGGGGCCACCGGTACCCTTTTCTCGATAGCTAAGCGGGCTACAAACGATGGCAAGGTGAGTCTGAAGCTTTTCTCATGTCGTGCATGGCTAGGAGATCGTGGCGGATGAGCGCAACTCGGCACATATATCCACTTTACCGGATGTTACCGCAAGTGACTAAAGATCCGCGCTGATTTGTACAGCCACCACGATACCATATCGACAGCTGGGAAGCAATGATGATGGAGCGGGACAGACGACTGACGGGATCATTACGGGGTCAGAGCGTATGTTTTATCATACATCAACGCTAAGTGCGGGATACTGATGCCGTAGACAAATCCAGAAGCGCCCAAGGACTTCGCGACCAACAGCGTCTGGGAGACGGAGAGGGTACACTAAAGTTCTCACAGGGATGTCATGCAGATACTAGGAGTGAACCCGCCAACTCTCGGAACTGATGACCATCAGGCGCGATCGCGTGACAAATACTGAAACCTCTTAGCTGCCCATCGTGCTTATCGGTGATCCTTTGACTTAGCTTATCTTTCAGCATCGGTGACAAAGTCGACTCCGACGTGCAGTATCTCTCCGATCAGTCCCGAGCGAACGGCGGTCCGTTCCGAGGGTTACAAAGGATCAGTCAGATTCCGCAGAGTGTCTGCCGGTCCTTATAAGAACTCGCCGCCAAGGAGGATATTTCCCCCCGCTGCTGATTCCCCGTTCCCTCTCGCCACTCGCCTTCACCTACTCCATCTCCCTTTCGCTCTCCAACAAGACATTGTCTATCCACACACCAGCAAGCAAGACACACCTACTCATCACATTCACGCAGCCGTCATGTCAAATTCTTTCACTCCTTCCGACTTTAAGCGTGCCAAAGAGGAACTGCTCACGGAGCTCTGGAAACATCACACTGCCACGCCACCTCATGAAGTCCCCGAGCTTGTGGGGTTCTCCAAGCAGCTCTCGCGCTTGTCATACGAGCTCATTTACCCGATACTGGAGGATCAGTCCACCAAAAGACTGATTGAACTCATCAAAGAGAATACCAATGGCACAGTGTATGCGGCCGCGGAAGACATCATTGACAGCCGTTTTTCCCAGTCTGACTTCACTTCCAGCAGAGACGATGGCAAGCACCCCCTGGACCCCAGTCACGCAGGCTGGGCGGCTGTTCGCTTACCCGGGTGCATGGAATACACCCTGACAATGTTCAATGTTCCCGCCGCCGTACAATCTACGGGCCAGAACGAAACTTCCGACGACGAAAGCCCCGAAGACCAAGACAGCTGCATCAAGTCTTTCCGCGATCTCAAGGTACTGCACCTCGAAATCAAGCAGAACGACGACGAAAAAGATCAGAACCTCCTCCGCCAGGCGCTATACAAGACAATGGATGATATGTCACTCAACTTCCTTCGCATATTACCAGTACTCACACTTACCGCCACCCACGATGTGCCCAGTGCCTTGGAGCGGGCCCTTTTTGGGCTTTCCCGGCCTGATACTGGCGCCGCCAGGCTCGCCATCGACACTCTGACTGTCACCGTTCCTTCGGGAAGTCCCGTGTCAGATCCGGCAAGGTTAGAGTGGATATTTGATTCCTTGAATCCAACGGTGACGAGCGAAACCGAGCCGGTAGTCGCAAACATCGTCATTCACCTGAAATCTGGAGAAGATGGTGGATTCAGGATGGAGGAAGCGAAATATGTCGGAGTCCCGCACACGAACACGCCCCAAGACCGACGCCAAAATCTTGCCGAGTTCATCTTCACCCTGACGGCCTATTCCCAGGATGAGGGCTCGAAGGTCACTATCGTGAGCGATGATCTGGACAGATCCGCGTACGGCTTTTCCGCGGACGTGTCAGATGAGGATATCTGTCAACACTTGAAGAGTGACTACACGGAGGTGTGCGCCACCTACGGCAGAGTGGTTCAAGACGACTGCCGTTTCATGTCCCGCGCCGAAGCCGTGAGCGAGAACATTGTCCTCGCCGACGATTGGCGCTCAACGTAGTTGGGCACTCACCGGGGCTGCAGAAGGTCCCCTCCTGCACCCTGTCGATCGGCGACTTACCCCACTGCGCATATTCATGCTACGCATCCCATCCCCATTCACTTTGCTGTAAGCGTCGCCGCTTCCCACTTGCCATATCCCCCTCACATGCACTCTTTGCCGTATATTTATTGTGACGGTCTTGACTCTTTGGCATTGTGTCAGTGTGACATTGACGATTATGTCGAAACTCGGCGTGGGTAAATGTACTGAGAGACACTGATCACGCGCTTGTATGCGATAGGGATGACAGGCTCGCCTCACAGACAGGCCCCCACAGACAGGCCCTACTCACAGATGCGCATTCCCAGCTTATGACCAGATCCGCTTCAATTATAAGTAATCGAACCTAGAGAGCAAGCCCCCACCCCAAAAATACATTCCGCAGTGATCCGATAAGTGGTATCAAACAACGCGCACCCCGGGGATGAAACCCCACCACAATGCCTGTATCAGTCTCAAGCCCGCCAGAACACCCATACACCCTGCCTGTCCCGCCGCACTCTGCACAATTGCTCTTGAGAAGAATGCCCCGACGAAGACGCCAAGGACGCCGAATATCCTGATGTCGCGAGAGGGTACGGGGTGGAAAGAGAGGAGCAGGGGGTCATTGAATAGCTCAACCCACTGCGAAGTCAGCTTGACCAAAAGTGGAGTTCAAGGGTGAGCTCACAGTAGTCGTAAGGACCACCGTGGTATTCATCGGCGACGCTATCCGCTTGCCTACAATGCCCTGGCGATTAGCTCGGCCAGATTAGCGTTCTATGCACGTACCTGGATACCCATAGTCGCTGAAATGAAGCCAAGTGTCGCCATGCCTAGAGGAGTTTGCCAGCTGGGATCCCCCCGGTCCCTGCATGTTAGCGCGACACCAGAGGAAAGTTCATCCCGCATGATCGCTTGGACATCAGACGCCACCTCAGAATCAGAGACTCACTCGGCAACTCCCGACTCCCCCGAATAGTGCGCAGTCAGTGCCGCCGCTACCGCCAAGAGCACCTGGAGCATCGTGACGCCCATCAGCCATCTTCTAGTCTTCGCTCCCCACTTATCGCCCAGCCGCCCGCAAGTCGTCCCCAGTATGAAAGCAAGGAGCGAGGTCAGAGCCTGCTGGTCGGGTTTCTGGAAACCGTACGTCCTATATTCGTTTGGCGAGAAAGCACGAGCAGCGGCTAGACCCAACTGGGCGAGATTCCCAGTTTGAAAACCGCACCATACGTAACATGCCTGTTGGTCAGTGCAACCGATGGTGAAAACGTACCGAGAATGAAGGGGAAGATGTGAAGCCAGTGAGAAAGCAGGCATAAATTGATATTGAGATGCACTGCTTGGAATCTACGTCGGTATTGAGACGGTTTCTCAATCGGCTGATGGCTGTGGGGCTGGAGGAGTTGGAGGGCGATTCAACTTTTTCTCGTGGGGTGGAGGTTCCCCCAGAGTGGTCCGCTTGAGTAGGTAGAGTGGTCATTTTGCGCTCAAGATTTGAAAGCTGATCTGGCGGTGATCCACGGTGGAGATGATTGGGCAGCTGGAAGAGATAGTTGAAGGGTGATTGGTATTATTATTCTCAGTTAGTTGCAGAGAGGAGCAGGCTTGCTGGTGGAGGAGGATGCCGAGAGAATTTGACGCTTGTTGACGCAATTAGGGTTCATCCTGATTGGACCAAGCCATGTCGTGCGATGCTCATTGATATATTACGCTGGAAGAAGACCTGCACATTAGGAGACGCCTGACACGATCGACACACCGCGGACTGATGGCTACAGCCGAGATTTAGTCGATACACTTCTTAACAGAGGCACGGAATCCGACATCCCGCGGTCCACCTGAAACGTCAAGGGATGGTTTCAGATGGCCCAAAGGTACCCCTCGTCGGAGAGGAAGCAAGGAGCGTACTGCGGCCGGCGCATTATGGTCCCTGCGACCAACTCCTCTGGAAAGCTGGGCAGAAGCACAAAGGAATACAATGCTACCTCGCAAGTCTACGAATCTGGTAGCGCGAATCGCTCACTCCACTCCAGCTTAGCTCCACTGACAGCCTGCCAACACACCTGATCCTTCAAGTCTAAGCATCATGCTACTCCCCATTCCAGTCTTTCTCACACTCCTTCCACTCATAGTAGCCGAGACGTGTCCAGCACCCAACAGCTGCAATCCCCTCTTACCCTCAAACTACACCTTCACTGCCTTTACCGCCACCCGTGCTCAGATCGAATCATATACCAAGCGATCGGTCGAGGCTCTGCTCAAGTACCCCAACATTGCCTCGGGCAAGTTCGGAAACCTAGGAGGCTGGGTTGGTCAGAATGGATGGACGAACGTCGCAGCGTATGATCAACTCAGAGGGACTACGGTGTTCAAGGAGCAGGTCAGCGCAGCTCAGGATGCACTGGCGAAGAGCACTGGGCCGGGGGTGCCGCTCGTCAATGAGTTCAATGATGATTCTGGGTGGGCGGCGCTGGCGAATCTCAGAGCGTATCATGCGTATCGGGATAGGAAGTACCTGGATCGGACAGTGGCTGTTTGGGAGGTGAGCAATTGTGCGGGAAAGAGCTGATGCATGATGGCAGTACCTCAATACTCAAGCTGTCACTCAGAAAGACATCGACAAGGGTTATTTGGAAGGAACGAAGAACCCCGACAACAAGATCCCAGCTAGTTGTAATGGCAAGAGCATGATTGGCGGTGTGTGTGAGTACTTCTTACAAGCCACGCTGATACCGGACTGGGTGAATGGCCTTCCCCATTATCCCCATCGTGCCTCAAGTGGCGGACTGAATGCCGTGTCAACTGGTCTCTTTGCTCTTCTCTCTGCTGAGTTGTGCGAGACTACCAAAGACACGGCAAAGTACTGCACCAAAGCATACACCTCTGCTCAATGGCTTGATCGTCATATGGTGCGACCAGATGGACTCTTGTGGGACAACATCAGCGCTGGATCGTGCAAAGTCACTGATTGGACATTCACATGTACGTCCAGACGAAGGTTGACTGACTGACATTCAGACAATGCAGGCCTGTACATATCGACCTACGCATTGCTTGGTTCATACACCTCGAATACGACTGCACTGGCCCTAGCGGAGCGTGCGACCAAAGCAGCTATCAAGTATGCAGGGTGGCACGCTCCGAACGGTATCCTCAGGGAGGCCGAGGGAGATCCTACCAGATCCGGTGATGGCCTGAGCTTCAAGCCGGTACTTGTACGCGCACTGTACCGATCATTCCGGTACTTCAAGGATGATCAACTCAAGTCGGCGGTGTTGGAGTACATCAATATTCAATATTTCGGATTGACCCAGTTAGCTGCGAATAGCAAGATCCAGCCAGTGGAATATGGGCGGAATTGGACAGGGCCGGGGTACGAGGTCACTACGGCTCATGCGCAATTGTGAGTAGCACCTTGGCCTTGAGCTGATGGCAGAGCTGCGCTAGATGTATTGAACGCAATCACTATCAACCCAAAGTCAGCGTTCCTCAGGGCGGGAAAGAAGGATACACCAGTGATCAAGGAGGTGAAGCGAGCAAGTGGATGCTAGAGCGGCGAATTAGTTGTACGTATACATCTAGCATGATCTACTGTTCAAACCTACACGCATCCTTACTTTATTAAACGCTACATGAATTGGGACAATCCAAAGACCGCCCGTGAATCCCATTGAAAAGCACACATCCCTATGCCGGCGCCATGGTCTCCTCCATCCTGAGTGTCTTGTCGGAAGGTGCACGTCCGGCGGGGTGGAACTTCCTTCTGAACAGAATTCGCTTGACCCATTTGTATGCTTCGGAGCAGGCGAGGTAGAGGATGATTTGGCCGAACTGACGTCAGCTATGTCACATTAGAATGACTCACGATGATTCCCCATTCCCACTCGATGGACTCCATAAGGAATACCCTTGTGTTGATGGTTGGAATGTAGACGATGGGGAAGGTGGTCAAGGCGAGGATGACGGCGCACCAGAGCAAAACCTTGTTGTCGAGCAAGTTCATCTTGAACATGGACTTGGTGAAGTGCTTGCATTGGATAGAGTGGATCATACTGTTGTCAGCTTTGCCTTAGCTGGTGACTCACAGAATGATGACAAGAGTGGCGAAGCAAGTAGCTCGAGCTTTGAAGACGGGGTCACACGAGGTGGAAGGACCTTCGTTGCAAAGAACACCGAGGTTTCCCTGTTGATCAGCTTGGCTAAATGCAAGTAGAGAAGCGATACTCACAGGATAGTAACCCCAAAGAACAATAACAAAGTTGACGAGTGACACAGCCCCAATGAGGAATCCGTAGAACATGAGGTCGATCATGAAGTCCAGAGTAAAGATCTGCTGGAACTCGCTTGGAGGCAGATCCATAGCGTCAGATGCAGTGGGCTCGAGGCCGAGTGCCATGGCGGGTGGACCAGCGGCGAGGGTGTTGATCCACAGCGCAGCGACAGGCGAGAGGGGGAAGACAGATTGACCGTTGACATCCTTGAAGGCGAGACCGATGAGCAGAACGACAATTTCGGCGACGTTTCCAGAGAGCAGGTACTGACGTCAGTCGATTCCACATGAGGACTCACAAGAAGGAACTTGGACAAGTTCTTGAAGACTGATCGACCCTTTCGGATAGCTCGGCAAATGGTGGCAAAGTTGTCATCTGCGAGGACGAGGTTGGATGATTGCTTGGCGACGTCGGATCCTGTACCCATACCCACACCGACATCAGCACGCTTGAGCGCTGGCGAGTCATTGACACCATCTCCTGTCATGACGGTTTTCTATCATCAGCTATATCCAGAGTATTACTCACCTGTCCCCTGCGGTGAATAGCATCGACCATCCTGACTTTGGTCTCTGGTGCACATCGAGCGACAACCAATGGCAGCTCCTCCAAAGCGTCGACCTGCTCGTCTGACAGAGCATCGAATTGTTGACCGGTCATGACTGAAGTCTTGGAGTACGTCTTGTCGATTATACCGATGGAGAGGGCGATAGCAGTGGCGGTAGCGGGGTGGTCACCAGTAAGCATGCGAGGGGTGATACCGGCTCGAAGACAGTCGGCGACGGCACCGGCAGACTCTTTGCGTGGAGGGTCGAAGATACCGGCAAGACCGAGGAATCCAAAGTCGTTCTCAAACTCTTCCCGCTTCATCGCAATGATGTTCTCCTCCTGTGAAATGTCCACCTTCTTGCCGCAAAGAGCCAACACTCGTAAACCCTGCGCAGCAAGAATGTCCATCTTGGCAATGACCTCGTCTCGCCTGTCCTTGCCGAACTCCTCACCGTGGACGGTGGTACATTTGTCGAAGACGCGCTCGACTGCACCTTTGAGGAAGCAGAAGATGTAGGGTTGGACATCGTTGGTGTGTGGGACGAATTTGAAGGCGATAGACATGCGCTTGACGGTAGAGTCGAAGGGGTGCTCGATAAGCTGTTCGAAGTGACCGTCCATGCCGACGACAGGAGGGCGGTGGTAGGATGCGAGGGATTGCATGCGTTGGAGGGGGTTCTTCGAGTGGGTGAGGAAGGGTTTACCGTGTCCGAGTTTGTGAGCGGCGACCTGCAGGGCGGTTTCGGTGGGGTCACCGTTGGCCGTCCAATTCTCGTTCTCCTCCGATGGCTTGGATAGAACAGCCTGGTTACAGAGTGATGCGCACTGCACCATTGCCTCAAGACCCGCCTCCATCTCCTCGTGATCGACGACATATTCGCGGTCATCCGACTCATCATCGGGGTCAACGGAGGGTATGCGCTTGGCAGCTTTGAGATCGATGACCTCGGAGCGCTCCCCAGTGAGGACCTGGCGATCCGCGGTGACTTCTCCTCGGGGGTAGTTGGCGTCGGATCCGGTTTCGAAAGAGTACGCCTGGCCGTTTTTAGTGTCAACAGGGGCGGAAGCTCCAGGCCTGCTGTCGACCTTTGGCACCCAGAATTTGCGAACAACCATCTTGCCGACGGTTAGCGTACCGGTTTTATCGGAGCAGACGTTCTGGACACCGGCAAGAGCCTCGATGGCGTCCATTCGGCGAACGAGGGCGTTACGCTTTGCGAGGTCGGTGGAAGCTCGAGCGAGGGTTAGGGATACGACAGCGATGAGGGAGGCGGGGAGGACAGAGACGGCAGAGGCGACAGCGTATGTGGCAACGGTAAGGGGGACGTCTCGGAAACCGGTGGAAGCAACGACGATGATGGCAGCGACGATGGCCATGCCGAGGAGGGCGTAAGCGAGCTGGTTGAGCTTCATCTGGAGAGGGGTTGTCCCTGCGACACCGAGGGCGACTTTGAATTTGTACCATTTGGCTGCGAATCCCTTCTCCTTGCGGACTGCATTGGAGTCGAGCGCAGAAGCGATCTTGCCGATCTCAGTGCCCATAGCGGTATATGTGATCACAATGCGCGCTCGACCTTTGGTGACTTGCGAGCCGGAGTATGCCATGGAGAGACGATCACTGTTGTCAGCAACGTCAAGCGGTAGACTTACCCAACGGGGCAATCCTCCTCGTCGATCGGGTCACTCTGCTTGGCCACTGGTAAACTTTCTCCAGTCAAGAACGCCTCGTCACATTCCAAGTTGGAGTGGTGGCCTTCCAGCACTCGGCCGTCGGCGGGTACGATGTCTCCGTTCTTGACGATGACAATGTCTCCGGGGACGACCTCGTCGACAGAGATGACTTTGATTTGTGAGGCGGAGTTTCCGGCGTGACGAAGGACGGTGGCTTGGGGCGCTCCGACAGATTCGAGCGAGGCGACAGTCTGAAGTTAGCTTTGACGTTTGTTGGCTCACCTTCTCAGCCTGCCATTCGGTGTATCCTCCAACAGCGACGTTCAGTATGATCAGAGCAGCAATGACACCACCGGAAATATAGTCGAAAGTACCGAGCGAAACAGCCATAGCGGCAACTTCCTGTCAGCAAGCTCTGACGTAGACTTACTGAGCACCAGACACATGGCATTGGCAAACTGCCTCCCTATAATCTTCCACACACTCGGCCGTGTTGGTGGCTTGAGCCGATTTGGACCATACTGCTCTAACCGCCTAGCAGCATCTGCGTCTGATAATCCCTTCTCTCCATCACTGCTCAAAGCTTCGAGAACTTTGCTCGAGGCAGCGGTGTGAGGGGCGAATGGCAAAGCCTGTGAATTCACAGTGTTGCCGGAAGCTTTGGTATCGGCTCGATTGATCTTCTTCTCGTTGAGACCATTCTCACCCCCGGCGGGTGTAGGAGCAGCGAGGCCTTTTTCAGTGTCAGCCATGATGGTGAAGAGTTAGTTGGTGGGGGTCATTTCGATGGGGTTGTCGGTTATATATCGAAGGGGGACGTAGGGGTATGTAAAGAAAACGCCGAGGAATTTACCATGCCAAGACTAGCATACAGATGGTGATGTCGGGTTGGACTTAGTCGCAGATAGACAGCTGATATCTATTCTCCGCGGAAGGTGCCAAGCTTACCCCACTTGGCGAGTGGGGTTGACCTATGACCTCATAGATTACGATCCAGTCCGAGCATGCATTTCGAACTGGTTTTCACCCCTGTTCTATTCTGGACCACTCTTCGCCGTCGCCGCTTGGAGCTGTTGGGAGTGAGAGAGTCATGCATCGGTGCAGATACCGCCGGTGGATGCTTGGATGACCGTAGCAATCCGTCTCGAACCGTCGAGACTACGCAGACTCGTCACTCCACGAAGGTCGAAGGCGGCGATGCCAAGCACGGCAGCCAAGGCCGGATCCGGGACTTCCGCCGGAGGCATCCTTGACCCGCCCGGACATTGCCGCCACCAGCTTGAGGTATGCTACTGCGGTGTCGAACGTTGATTAACGAATACTGCGTTCTGAGTAGCGAGAAAGTTGTGCTTCGACAAGTGCACAGCGCTGAGCTATGTACACAGCCGTGCTTGACATTGGCCATAGCATGCAACACATAAATGCGGCCCAGGATACCAGTGCAAAGGTATCCATTCTGCGAGCGTCAAAGCACATATCACACTGCTTGTAGAATCCCGATACAACGGCAGGCTACGTACGAAATAAATGTGGTGAGGCTACTATCAAGAATTTGGCTATTATCAATCCTCATACAAGGGGGCCAAGCGCTAGCGATTCCTCTCGTCGGTCTGCGCGCCGAATCAGAGGATGGTCTCGTGAAGAGGGAGACAACCCTTGAGTATCTGCTTGTCAGCAAGAATTCCGATTCTCGTGAATGAGCAGCACTCGAGGCGCTGGTATACACAGCCTGCAGCCCCACACCAAGCGAAAGAGACTCACGATTCGGTGCAATGATTGAAGAGAAGACGAGTTTTGAAATTTCGCGACGAGACAGCTGAGAGCGTTACGTAACGACGCGTGTCGGCGCCGGAGATCGCCGAGGTGAAGCAGGTGGAGGAGCTTTGCTCGCAAGGTGTACATCTGTATCCATCAAGGCTGCTATACTCGCACAACAATAGCAGCAACAGCCTGAGGTATCCACAAAGGGGCTGGGCATACCTAGACGGCCAAAAATAATGCCGCCCGTACCGGGACCTCCAGGGGACCGAGATCCCAAACAGTCCAGTCAACTCTCCTCTTTCTCTGATGACTCTGCCCACGTCAACCATACCTATCCGCACTATGAAGATCCAGCGGGATTACTCAGAGTGATACCTCTGGCCAACTACGCACCAACTGCGAGAGGTAGGTCGGCGCGTGTGGCTTCAGCTAATCCGCAGTGGCTCAGCACATCTCTCCCCACACCGTCGCTTACCCTTCACCTTACCCCACGCAACATTTGTATCAGCAGTACACTCCTGCATTTCAAGCGATGGATCATCCGAACTCTCAGCAGGATTGGAGTGTGCGGAATGAGGCAGAAAGGAGGCTAGCTGGGATGTTGCAGGGTAATCAAGCACAGTGTTATAGCGTTGGGTGTGTGCCTTCTTTCCGCCGGAGGGTCCAAGCTGAGCTTTAGGTTACCCCCTTCTACGTTCAACAATAACCTCTCTCATCAACATAGTGGACAACCTGTACCAGCGATACCATACGCGTTCTTGCCGTCCTATCTACCTCCCTCATCCTCGTCGTCCTCCTCCGGAATCCCCACCTTACCTCTCACACCCAACTCAACCTCTCCCTCACCGGCCACCTCCCACAGCTTCTTCGAGGACCTCGTCTCGAAAGCTCTTGCACGTCCGGCTGCCGTTCCAGCCCCTCCCACAATCTCGCGGGCGATATCCCGCATTGAGCTCAACGCTCCTTCGCCAGATCCTGATCTGATGTCTCCTTCCCCGATCAAGCGCCGCAAGGCACACCACCCGGCCACAACCCAGACTCGAATGCCCTATCCTAACGACGCACCGGGATCCTCGCTGTCGGCGAAGGAGATCCTACTGCCTCCGGCCGTTCCCATCCAGTGGCATCCGAGCGCAGATAAGATCAGCTCTCAAGTGATTGTTCAGATACCGCACCTGGAACATGATTCTCCTCCACTTCCGAAGCACCAGGAAGAGGATGATGATGAAGAAGGCGTGGACTGGGAAGGAGCAGACCAAGGTGGAGACGGAGATTGGAACATGGAGAAGGAGGACGTGACGGCCAGTCCGGGAATGTATGGCTCAAGAGCTCAGACTGTCCCCGTTAGCGTGAGAACTGGAGAAAGGGACTCAAGAAGTGAGCACTGTCTTGACGTAGCTGACCATAGGTGTGCGCCAGAAGTTCCTCGCTCTTCTCGAAGACATCTTCGAGGCTGCGGATTCTCTCCCTGCGGAACTTGACTCCGATTCACTCAACTCCTTCTTCGACCGCTTGAGCTCGGATGGTACCGCCGCGCTTCTCACAACGGACACTGTTGAACGGATCACCCGCTATGTGCTTCGTCTCAATGCGAAGCAAACATCAGGGGGAAAGGGCGTGGTGTGGGATGAAGAGTCCCTCAAGCGGGTATTCCGGATACTCGAGCGGACGATGAGGGACGCAAATGTAGACCCCTTTCCCAGCGATAAGAAGACCGAAGTCAAGGCGAAGAAGGCGGCAAAGAAGGGGAAGAAGGGCAAGGTGGAAATAGATAGCAGCCAGGATGTGGAATCGCTGGAATCGGGCATATCGGAGTTAGGCGCCGGGGAGTTGAGACAGGCGGAAGCGACACTTGTGGCGGCTGCTGCGAGCATGAGGGCTGTCGAGTGTAGTTTGGCCTGCCTTGATTCTGAGGGGTTATCCAAGCCTGTGAGTGTGTGTAAGGCTCCGCTGATCCCAGATGTACTCTGAAGACCTCCTCGCTACTTGTGTGGGCCAGATCAAGCATCAGTTATCGAGCGTGATCTTTCCGGTGATCGAGGGTATGGCGGGGGATAGTAAGTCTACCGGCGATAGTGCTGATGCAGAAACCAACTCTCGATACCTGTCACATCTGGTCAAATCCGAAATCGCCGCGCGTAAGACAAAGTCGCTCAAACTGTCTCCCTTCTTCGTGCATCCATCACTTTCAGCCATCGCTCAATCGGCATCAGCGGCATTCCGGCACCTCTCAGCTCTCATCTCCCGACCAGACCTGACCTTCTCAGACACCCTTGTCATTCAGACAGTGTACCTCGCTACTGCGCCGCTCTTCGTCACTGAGCCAGCAGCTCGCAAGGCGACTGCCAAAGATAAGGGCAAGGCTGAAGGGGGGGTGATGAAGAGTCTGCGAATGGAAGCTTTAGGGTGTCTACGAGGGGTAAGCGCGCCGGGGAGTAATGCTAATGTAGGCATTTGCAAAGTACGCCGATCAGCGTCAGTGGATTATCGAAGAAATCCTTAGTTCATTGATCAAGCTTCCCGACCAAAAGGCTCAAGCGAAGTTTCAGTGAGTCCAATCAAGTGCGCAGCTGAAGTAGACTCGGCGATGGGTCAAGTATGAACACCATCACTGCTCTCCTTCTCCAACTCATCCAAGCGTCATCGCATGGTGTTTCCTCCCGCATCAAAAAGCTCAAAACGAACGCCAGTGAAATGGAGGCGGGTGGTAAAGTCGGAGCAGAGGAAGAAGCTCGCGTTGAGGTAAGTTTCACTACCGCTAGTCTGACGCGTGGGAAATTCGCCTGTGCCAAGAAGCCACCGATGCCGCGTATCGCACCGCCAAAGTCGTCGCTGGGTACCTTATCCAGAAGTCCAGCTCTAGCAAAGCAAACAAAACAACACAAGATACAGACTACAAAGCGATCCTCGATAAATTTATCGAAGACATCTTGGCTAGTCTCTATCGACCCGAATGGCCCGCTGCTGCTGTGTTCCTCAGCGTCTTTTCGAGATTAATGATTACCGGCATTGAAGATCCAGCCTCGAGTGCCGAAGCCACTGCGACCAAGAACATGGCGTTGGATCATCTTGGATCCATAGCTGCGAGGTTGAAGGGTCATCACATTGCTGAGGAGGTCGATCCTGTCCCTTCTTTGGATCAGGTATGATGTCGTATAGGTTGAGCTGATGTAGATCATTTCAGCGCCTAGCGTTGACTCCTTCGCCCGTCTCTTGCGGGCCCACCAAGACATCCACGCCTACCTCGTCGCTTCATCTAGAGAGGACTCAATGTTTGCGTCCGCCGATGATCTATCTAGCATCCTATGGTCGCAGGAGCTGCAATCGGCAATCGATCGCTCCGGTTCAGTCATCGCCAAGCTCGCCGCGGAGAATACCGATGAGGCTCAGCAGCTGAGAGACGATCTTCAAGCTGTGTATCTTGCCATGCGAACCGCTGCCGATGCTTCTTCGAAGGAAGAGGAGAATGTCTTTGGCGTTAGGTGAGCCTCGCCCCGCCGGAAGCTGACAATAGCGATCCGAAGCAGAGTGACAATGTCGTAGCTGCTGCCGCTTCCATCGCCCGACATCGACCCCTACAACTAGCTTTCGAACCCATCCTCCATGCTTTGTTGATCAGCATGGACCTCTCCGCTGTCGCGCTGCGCGCCAAGGCACTCAAAGGCCTCTCCACAATCGTCCAGGTCGACCCGGACGTCCTAGGCCTCGCTCAAGTCCGCCAGGCATTCGAAGCTCGCCTTTCCGACTCTTCACCTGCTGTCCGCGAGCCCGCAGTGGATCTCGTGGGCAAATACATGCTTCAAAAGCCTAGCCTGGCTGCGGAGTATTATCCACATATCGCTCTGCGTGTCAATGTGAGTCTAAGCTGAAATGAGCTGACAGTAGGACACCGGTCTTGCTGTGCGGAAGAAAGTCATCAAGCTCCTTAAAGATATCTTTGCAAAGACCGAAGCGAGGGATATGCGGAAGGATATATGTTGCAAGATGGTCGAGATGATTTCGGATGATGATCATGTTGTCAGGGTGAGTTGAACTTATGCGGCATGAGCTGACGCGTTAGGATATGGCAGTGAAGGGACTAGCGGAGATGCTGCACGCTGGTCAAAGCTCGAACAGCCGACAAGAATCTGCCGCCCTCCTCGTTGGCGTCATTGCGCACTACAAGGGCCCTCAGGAGCTTCTGGAGGATGCCTTACAGAAGGTTGCAGAGGCCGATATGTCGGGTGGGAATGTGGACCGGAGCGAGGTGTTGGTTGAAGCGTTGATTCAGCGTTTGATTGATGCTACCGAGGAACCGGACTTTGTGAGTTCCCATTATCGATAGATGCAGAAGCTGACGTATAGGACGCTGTCAGTCATATTCGAGCCATCTCATTCCTGTGCGGGTCTAAGCCAGATATCATCGGTTCTCAACGAGCTGCCGTTTTGCTCAACTACCTTCGGCAGCCTCCAGCCAATGTAAGTGACATGCTTGGACTTTTGGAGCTCACAGAATAGTCAGACGAACAAGCTGGTAACAATCTCCTCCTGCGGATATTCCGCCTATCAATCCCTACCATGCCTCGAACAGCTTCATCATTCGCCACGGAACTCTCGGCAAAGCTTGTGCCCATGATAAGCAGAGTCAGCGGTGGTTTCCCAGCTATCAAAGAGATCATTGGTGCTTTCTGCGCCGTGACGACACATTTGACGAAGGACTATGCTAGGCTCATTCAGATTCTTCGGGCATGCGAGGGTGAGCTTACTTTCACTGTGTCATCCGTGAACAAGCTGATCATCATAGCGAAATTGCAATCTATGGAAGCGCAATACCGGACCCATGAAAAGATATCTCAACCCCCTCAAATCGTCAATATGATGTTGTGGATTGTGGCTCTCTTTGCGGAGTACTGCAATCTGGATCAGGTGGCTGTGGAGGATCACGCGGTCAAGATGGAGTTGGTCAAGATTAGCGAGGTCAGCTGAGCACTCAATCTGATTGGGGAGGAGCTGACGACTCAGAGGCCACTCTTTGAACACCTCTTTGACCTATTCCTGGACTTTTCTCAAATGAACATTCCTCAGACTGCTCCGACGACATGTATCGGTGAGTTGGGTTCGTAGCTTCATAGAAGGCAACATAGCTGACGCAATAGGATGCCTCACTCGCACTTACCCCTCCCTTGTCCTCCGAGACGAGACCCACACATTTATGGACCGAGTCTTCGCCTCGACAGATTTCGACAATCACGCTCGACTCTTTGGTGTGATGCACGAGTTCCTCGTCTCTGAGGCTAAGCGCAAGGCATCTGGTGCTTCTGCTTCTAAGGATATGGACGCGTTGATAGGGAGTGCTTCGGAATTATCGGAGTCAGGGTGAGCTGGACTTTCCTGAAGTAGCTGGAAAAGCAAGCTGACTTGTTTAGAGTCTCGACAGCGATCGTCCAGCGCAACATCCAGCATATCCTCGATGGCGCTAAATCTCACCATGTCCCCACGCAAACGGCAGCCTTGGACGTACTAGCATTTACCGTCAATCAGGGTCTCTATCATCCATTACAGGTACGCCAGTCTCTAACATCTCCGACTCAGAGCTAACTTGCAGTGTATGCCCATCCTTATCTCGCTGGAGACACACGAAGATCCTCTAGTCTCCACTCGGGCTCTCGAGTTGCACACTACCCTCCATCGGAAACATTCCACTCTGGTCAATGTGCGATACCTCGACTTTGCCAGGGCGTCGTATGAGTATCAAAGGGGAACATCGACAGAAATTTCAGGTCAGTTCCTCATCACATTTGTGATACCTAAAAGAGCTGACCTCTGCAGGACATAGAGATGGAGTCGCATTGCTCACTGGATGGTTTGGTCTCTTAGGTGAAAAGAGGGGATGGAAGTTGGATTTCCTCAAAGCTTTGTGTAGAGCTTTCGACTATGATTCGTCCAGGACCACCAGTGTAAGTTATCGTAACCGATACCAGGGTTTGAACTAAGCTTACCCATCAGGCCGATGTTGGCCTATCGCTGTACCTCTCAGAAACCCTGGCGACCTTTGAGTATAGGCAACAGGAAGAAGTCATGGTGGTCATTCAACAGCTCAGTAATGTCGTCTCGACCTCCACACCGCTTGTGTCTACTCTGGAGGCGGCGGTGGTGTCTGGCCAGCCAGAAGATGGGATCGAGGGGAAGGATGCGGTAATTGGGACTGCGGGGGTGAGTTCCGTGGTTCGTGACATAGATGTTCTCATGAGCATCGGGCTCATCCCACAGACTGCCCAAGATACCGTCAAAGCCGACCGCTTGATCAACTCCAGCATCATCGTCGCTCTCGCGCTCTTGACCAAGAACCACCTTCTCAATCTGTATACTTTGACGGAAGAGTGAGTCAGATCAAGTGTGCTGCATACAATGAGCGAAACTGACGATATAGTAAATGCCTCAAACAAGCTACCGTAAAGAAATCTGTGTTGGGCGATAAGGCGGCAGTGAGGAAGGGATCGCCGATATTGGGGTTGGGCCGAATCCCATTGGTGAGAGGCGTGGAGACTGTTCAAGCTTTTTCGGAGCAGCAAGCTACGGTCAGTTGCAGAGTACAGCCCGTATATCAAAGCTGACGATTTGCAGTTCCTCCAGCTCATTCATGAGGATGGGACTATCGAGGCGTGAAGTGTGATATCTGGACGAAGAGTACAGGCCAAACGGGCATCATGTGGACTCTTTTTCCCTTTCCCGTATCTTTTCTATTTCTTTCGGATCTGTGTAGTATTGGTGTCAAGTTGTGTAAATAGCGGAACTCATCTGTGTATAGATATGTTAGTTTAAGCGCTGTGCGCGCAAAAGGAGATGCCTTTGCAGACTGCGTGAGAAGATGATGATCTACAATCCACCCGCGATATGCTAGAATACCATAGATGCCCAACCAGACCGCCGACACTCCACCTAGTCCTCCCAGCCTCATTCTCCATCTAGCATTATCGCGAGAAATTCCTGCTCATTTATCTCTCCATCCTGATCTAGATCGAACTCGTCTATCATTGCTTGTCTGGATTCGTCAGCTCTCTGTCTCTGATTCGAGTCCGCACGAATTCTGCAGCTGTGTTGCTTAAACCTACAATTCTTCTTCCCCTAAACTCTCCCCTAATTCCCTAGCCACCCTCTTCAAGTTCTTTAAACTTATCCGCCCAGTCTTATCATCGTCGAAAAGAGCAAATGCGCGCCGGAGGTCCGATAGAGGATCTCGAGAGAGGATCTTTTCCGTCACTAATCATAAGCATTTAAGCATTATGCAGCATCAGCCAGACTTACTGATCCGATTAAACCCATTCCAATCCATTAATCCCTCCTGTCCCAACTCCCCCTCTCTAAGAATTTTAACCACCTCCGCCTTCTTCATCTCAAAACCCAGCGCCCTCATCGCCACCTTGAGCTCATGATAGTCTATACACCCATCTTTATCCGTATCGAACAATTCGAACGCCTCCTTGATCTCTTGTTTCTGATCTTCAGTCAATTGGGGCGATTGTTGTTGATTTTGATTCAGGTTTTGCCGGGAGGGTCCGCCTTGGGCTGTATGACCTGGTCCGGAGGAGCCGGAGGGTAGGGGTCCTGAGCGCCTGGGTTTGGACTTGGGGTACAGGCTCATGCTTCGGGTGTAGAGGTGAGTAGACGCGCCGAATATGAAACGCGTTGTCTCGACGCGACTGATGCGGCTTACGACACGCTTGTTCGGTCCCCCGCTTAGTGTTTCAGATTTTGGCTGGTGGATATCCCAGGTGAGGGCGGCGTCTCACCTATAGTCTCTCATGCTATGTAGGTGGGTATCGCATTGGTGAGCAATGATGTATGGACGTCTGCCTGTATCAAGCTGATCTAATGTGCAGGCAGTAAAAAAATCTGTAGGTCAACCAATGGACGCCCGTCCCGATAAGCGAGACGAAACCCTTCCTCCTGCTGGGTCACCTGCTTCCGGCGCGCCTCGGCGACCCCGCAGTGTTCTTCCCCATCAGCAGCATATCATCCCCTCCCTTCGGACCTCAGACCAGTACATCAGCGCTGCACGCCGAATGATTTCCCTCGAAACCCGTCTACACCCAGCCGACACTTTCAAGTCCACTTCCACCGCTTCGACCTCTAGTCCACCCGTGTCGGCCTACAAATCAGCAGTGGCATCTCTCGCTGACTACGGCTCTCCCTCTTACTCTTCTCGACCGTCTCCGACCAGTCTGCCATCAAAGGCGAAGAAGTGGATCCGGGGTCCAGCTAGGCGAGCACCGCCGAACACTCCTACCAGTGCAAGCTGGAATAACGCCGACGACCTTAATGAGGAAGAGCGCTCGTATTCGAGTGGAGCGGGAGATACGGGCGCGCGGTCTGGCGAGTCAGAAGATGATACTTTGTCTGGGAGGGGACAGGCTGGATCGGCCGGGTCGAGCATGAACCGGGGTCAAAACGGTTCTTCGTACTCCGAGATGACAAGATCCAGTACGCCATGTCCAACATCGCCCACCTCATCAGGGTCGGAAGTAGAAGTTAGCTGGAGTGGTGAGGAGGAAGGCAAAGGAGCATACAGCGAGGCGGCTGATGAGTGTAAATCCGTCGGGCCGGCGAGGTCGGAAGTAACACACACATCCCTGACCCACACACTGGAGGAGATCGCGTTGGAGCTGGGGAACGAGGTGTCCTTAGGATACGAAATCCGAAGCTTTAGATGGGGGTAGTGTGAGTTGGTCCGCTGAGGTCTCTCTAGACGCTGATGTTGCAGGAACGTTGAAGCTGTGTTGATCGGTGCGGGCTGCAGCTGCTCCGCTCGATGAACACCGAGAGCTTGAGGCAGGGTGACATTGTCACTTTCGCCCTTCCGGGATGCGGAGGACGTCATACCGGCCGGACCTTGCGCTGCTCTACAGGGCGCCGGTTCAGAGCTCAATGCATGATGACACAGGGTAGACCACTGTCTCGTGATCAAGGACCATTTCTGCGGACAAGGTTCGGCCCGACTCCGACCGGGCTTGACACTCTCGGTGCCTGAGTTTAGCGAGACTGAGAGATCTCCTTTGCGCCTCTGAGGCGGTGAAGTAAAGTCAGCTGTTCCTTTACGTCCTGTATATCCGGGAGCCCCAACGGGGTATATAAAGAGCGAGGTGATTGTCCTTTGCACCTTCATCCAACTACCTCTCCATCATGCTCGCACTTACCCTACTCCCGCTTCTTTTCACCCTCGCCGCCGCGCTCCCTCAAGTCAAACGCGCCTCAGGCGTTCAAATCGTCTCAGCGCGTCGACCGGGCAAGTGTCTCGGCACAACGTTCATCCGCGGTGTTCGTCCAGGAATCGGTGTCGATCTTGTCGATTGCAACTCCGGCGCGGCACTTCTGTGGGACATCGAGCGTGGAGCCGGGTACGTCAAAGTGACCAACAACGACTTGGTACTTGATGGTCAGACTGCTACGAACTTTGGATTCACCAGTGTGAGTTTCACGCGTCTGGGTGTAGGCTGACGGAAGACTGAGACTCCCGTGCAGGGCAAGTCATCTCAGAAGTGAGTTCGACGCGGTTGTACACAGGTCCAAGCTGACATTTCAGCTGGTACTACACCGATGACAATCGAATCGCCATCACTGGCGGAGACCAATGCTTAGACGACGATGGAACCAGGTTGCAGACCTACCGATGCACCACGGGCAACACCAACCAAAGTAGGTCCTTTGGCGATATTGCTGATCCCAGTCTTCTACACGGTGTACAACAATGATCCTCCTGCACCTACACCTGGCAACCCTTACCCCAGCATCCCCCAAGGCGCAGTCTACCCAGACGTTAGCGGAGACAGGCGCCGTCTGCACCCCTTTAACCGAGCCGATCTATGCGCTACCGTCCTAGGCGGATCATTCACCGCTGGCGCTCCTGTGGCAATGTATGTTCAGAGTTGGATGGCGCTCATTTCAGTGCATACTGCGTGGCAGACTCAGACCCTTCGGCAAAGTTCCAAATTTTCAACGCCCAAGGATCATTCTCACGCATCGCAGTGGCGATCTCTCTATCTGATAATCCCGCATTCTGCTTATCGGCAAGCACGGGCAATGGCAGTCCAGTCACTATTCAGTCATGCTCGACCCAGACTGCAAAGTGGCAGTGGACGCAGTCGGAGCAGTACTTCTTCCTCGGAGGTCAGCGTGAGTTCAAAACCTGTAGCGTGGCTGATGGGAGGTATCTGCCTTGACGTGCAGAGGGAGAGTACACCAGGAAATGAGACTCCTGTCGCGAGCCTGAGGAAGCTGCAGACGTGGGAGTGTGGGATCGATAACGTCCAGCAGAAGTGGACCATTGCGTGGTAGGGAGGTATGGACATTCGGGTTTCAGGATGATGTGGACAATTTAGCGTATAATCATTGTGGCTAGGATAGGGTTATGGAAGTGGCAGTTTTTGATATGCAGTATGCTCATCTGTACTTTGGTCCATAGATGCCTATGCTTACACCCAGACAGCGCATACCTCCACATCCACCCCACTGTACCCCACTTGGGCTCCGCAATCGGCTATACCCGCGAATAACCGGCCAAGGCCAAGTTGCCGGTGTACAGGTATACTATATCGTTGCCTCTCCTCTACTTCGTACCGTCTATACACAGCAAAACGATACGCACGATGGGAGATCGAGATTTCACCTATGAGACCACCAGTCGGCGATCAACCGTATTCAGTGAGTATTCACTTTGTGGTGGTTGTCGACCCTCCTTCCCTGACACGATTTCATCACCTCTCAACGGGAATGAAGTGCTAACCTTCAGGTACCAAGGGCGTGGTATGCTGCTCTCAACCACTAGCGTCTGCGGCGGGGCTCAGCGTCCTGCAGAAGGGGGGCAATTGCGTCGACGCCGCTGTGGCTACTGCAGCTGCGTTGAATATGGTCGAGGTGGGTTATTAGCTCAAGACAGACTGTGCTAACTCTTAGCCCAACAATTGTGGGATCGGAGGAGACGTCTTTGCACTGTACTACGACGCCAAGACTAAGAAGGTCAAAGGCGTGAATGGATCCGGTCGAGCTCCCGCTGCACTCTCGCTGTCGAAGTGCCGAGAATTGCTTGGGAAAGACGGAGAGGGATTGAAGAAGATCCCTTATACGAGTATCCACGCTGCGACGGTTCCTGGATCAGCTGGTGCTTGGTGCGATATGGTCGATAAGTGGGGGAGTGGGAAATTGTCCCTTGGAGAGATCCTCGAGGTGAGTTCCGGTGCGAGGGTGAGCTGACTTTCAGCCCGCCATCCAACTTGGAGAAGACGGCTTTGCAATTCATCCTCAATCATCATATGAGTGGTCGACTGAAGTGCCCAATATCCTTCATGCGGCAGAACGGGACTCTGAGTATCCGTTTTTGATCGCTGGGCAACGAGCGCCAAGGCCCGGAGAGGTGTTTAAAAACCCTGGACTTGCAGAGACGTTTCGGGTTGTAGGGAGGGAGGGGAAGAAGGGGTTTTATGAGGGAAAAATCGGGAAGGCTATCGTTGATAGTGGGTCCTCGATAGCTGATCTTTCATCTGGGAAGGAGTGAAGAAGCTGATATAGTAGTCTGTCAAGAATACGGAGGACTCATGTCATCCACAGATCTCTCATCACACGAGACGGACTTTGTCGAGCCGATTTCTTACACTTTTGGCAAGAATCAACATACCGTATGGGAGTGTCCGCCAAATGGGTCGGGGTTGGCTGCTTTGATTGCGTTTGGGATACTTGATGCGTTGAGGGAGGAGAAGATTGTGGATTTTGAATCGTTGAAAGAGGGAGGAGCGGAGTGGTTCCACGTCTTAATGTCAGTACTGGGTGTCCTCCATCAGGTCTACTATTCTGGCTTGCTGATCTCGCAGAGAAGCGATGAGAATGGCATTTGCAGATGCTCACGCCTTTGTTGCTGATCCGAAATTCTCCAACGTTCCAGTAGAAACTTTGCTCTCTAAGGTGGGCTACGAGATCCTCCAAGTCTGATCAGAAGCTGATAATCAGCCATACCTGAAAGAACGGGCCAAGCTGTTTAATGTCAATTCGGCCACTGCACAATATAGCAACGGCCATCCGATCCCTTCAGGCGATACAGTCTACTTTACCGTTGCTGATAAGGATGGGAATGCTATTTCCAGTGAGTTTTTAGGTTGATAGTGCTGACTCTCAGTGATCATGTCGAATTATATTGGTTTCGGAACAGGAATAGTACCCCGTGGATGCGGGTTTGTCCTGCAATCCAGAGGAAGCGGTTTCGTCCTTGAAGAAGGCCACCCGAATTGTTTGGAAGGCGGCAAGAGGCCATTCCACACCATCATCCGTGAGTCTCCTTTGTGACTGCTACTGATAATTAGCCGCCATGGTGACTCACAAAGATGAGCTGTTTATGTCGTATGGAGTGATGGGTGGGGCGATGCAGCCTCAGGGTCATCTCCAAGTTTTAGTGTAAGGTATTAGCAAAAGCGAGGGCTGACCATCCAGGAATATGCTACACCACCTACATCACCCCCAGAAAGCTTTAGACGCTCCACGATTCTGTATCGGCTCTGTATCGCTAAACAAGCCGAATCCGGAGCCATTTTATAATCGAATCATCGCCTTGGAACATGGGGTGACGCCGGAGGTGGTCAAGAAGTTGAAAGAAATGGGGCATGATGTTGAGGTGATTAGAGGAAATGAGCAGGTGGTGTTTGGGAAAGGACAGATGATTCTGCAAATGAAGGATGAAGCGACGGGGAAGAGGGTGTGGGCCGCGGGAAGCGATCCGAGAGGTGATGGATGTGCGATGGCGCAGTTCTAGGTGGAGCGAGTTTGCATTACATGCACACTCTAGGAGATTGTCCGCTGGGAAGGGGCGACGGATCGCAGAGAGTAGATGCGATCAAGCAGATTCAGGATGAGACTGGCTGGACCATGGTCTGGGCAGTATTGGACTCCCCGAGAGAAGCTGAATGCGATGCGCTGCGCATGTAGCTGAAACCAAGCGGATGAGCAATAGATCCACTTCCTACGTTGTCCGTTACAGTAAAGATACAGCGCCAACCATTATTGCCCCTAGAGAAACGCCCAAGAGGCTGACTGCGCTGCGGTGGCCAGCACTGAGCATTGTTGACGAGTTTGTCGTGGTCACATACTAAACCATCAGCTTGCTTTCCACATAGAAGTCTGGACCTGCCGATCAACTGACCGGCACATTAAAAGTTGTATTGCCCACATACGCCCATCCCTTCGTTGCCGAAGTAACATTCGCCGTCGGTGCGCACTTCATCGTAATGGCTTTGATGGTATTCCAGTAGTACCCATTCTGAATATACTCCGGCTCATTCCACTGAATCAATCCGCCAGCCCAGTCGATCGTCCCCTGCGCACTGGCCGGGATCCCGCCGGGCCAAATGGATAATTGAATGCGCGATGGCGTCGTTGGGTACTCATATCTGCCCGATGATGATAGCGTGTCGGCTCGATTAAGGGTACGAACGACTCGACCATCGATCATCCATTGCAGGTAGTCAGGTTGCCAGTTGAGCTAAAGTGAGCAAAATCAACGGTACGGCTTACAGTATAAGTGTGGAAACCATTCGCGGTGTCTGTCCCCATCTGTACCGTCTGTCCAAGCGAATTGGAGTCTATCATCAGCCCATCCGTAGCTCAGCTCACAATTTGCTATACCCAGGAACCAGACATTGGTCTGAGCTTCAGTTGTAGACTTTCCCGTCCACTCCCAATCGATCTCATCTTTGACATCGCTCATTGTGATGGCGGCGGAAACGACCCCAGCCCACTTTGATGTTTCTGTCATTAGCAACGACCAGCCCAGGACTTACGCATCGTAAAGTCGATCTGGCCATACTGCATATATCGAGTAGAAGAGATCTTTGTGCCGCCTGAATCAGCACAACCGCAGACAAACTCACTATTAGTTTTGTTTAGTGTCAAGCGTAATCCGTCACTGGTAGGAACGACATATCCAGCATTGACGACCCAGTCGTATGCCGACGCGTTCCCATTGAAGGTTGTTGCGTTCAGTTGTAGTCGATCGAGATTGGCGGGGAAGTTGGTCGATTGGGATTGACAGATAGGATTTGGCCGACATGAAGTCAAGGTGTTGGAATCTGAGGTCAGCTGAGAAGCAGAGGAGACTCACGTAGAGGTTCACACCCTTGGTGACAGTATGAACTAGTCGCCAAGCCGCAGAAACCGTATTCTGAGCAACAGGGAGCGGACGCCGGGCATTTTTGCGTGGCGGAGCAGGTGGATTGTGCCAGGATGAGCGGGAGTGCAAATAGGGCTGCAAGGCGAAAGACTGTGGACACCATCTCTGATGATTATAAGGTAGTGATTGAAGATGCAGAGTCCGGAGAGGGTTGAGCTTGGGGTGCTCGGACTGGCTTAGGCGTGCTCGCGTTTCAGCTTCGGAATCGCGTTGCACAAAGGCAGTCGAGGTGAAGGAGGGTCCTTGGAAGTGAGCGTGGGGGGACACGAGTGAGGATGAGGCGCAGCCTGTACTTAATATATAGGATCTTGGGTAAGAGGTAATGTCAACAACAAATGACAACGCTGAAGCACGCAGAATGTGAAACGCCAAGGTCCGACGCGACTGTTTTCCCCGGCCGGCCATTACGTTATGCTTGCGGGGGAGATGAAGGTGGCAAATCCTTCAACACACCATAAACGAGTACCCGTGAGGGGCCAAGCAGATACAGTAGCTATCCCTAGGAGGCTGGAGCAGAATGAGCGGGATTCATTTGGGGAAGATGCCAAATCCCGGGCGACGCAAACGACAGAGGTGCGGGATGGAGAGCGGCACAAACTTTAGTAAAGCAGCTATGGATCCAGCTCGAGCACCTCACTCATTTCTCTGCATTGCTAGCCAAAATATAGGTCATACAGCTATCATGTTGAGATCTCCCCAAGCTTGGGTCCATTTCGACACTCCTTCCACCCGTTTGACACGCTCGCAAGACTGAGAGGAATGTGTAGCTGCCACGTGGTATCTTCCCGCAATTAAGCTTTGTAAGTAGTAAGCAATTGTCTGTCAGCAACTTGCGCTCGCTGAGATGGAGTTGCCCTTTCACTCATCGCTCGACAGAACATGGCAGATGAGGATGAGCAGAGTGCTCTCGCTTGGCAGAAATTCCTCACCGCCTACGCAGCGGGGGATTTCCCGTCTGACGCATGTCCCGCCCGACCGCCAATTCCGCCCGGTTTGTTACGCCCTTACAACCCAGACACTGTGCCTGTGCCTTGGGCTTTCGCGGATGCTCCATTATACTCTACAGCTGCGACTATCAGCATAGCGGATGCTCGAGCCATCCGCAACTACTACTGCGAGAATCACTACCTGCCTCCACCGCGATCTCCCCTCGAGGGGTCCCGACACGAAACTATCGATGCTTACAATCTATATTCACCAAAGCAATTATCCAATATCCAAGCTGCGACCGATGTGATCGCGGCATTCTTCCCGGGCACCGTGTGCACGTTCTCGCTCTTCCACGATCACATACAAAAGCACTTTTGCTTATCCGGAAACGAGGGCTTGATTGCGTATTACAAACTCGAGCCGGGTCTTCGTATCCCCGCTGAGGACTCGCTCTGCGGTCATGCTGTCTTGCACGATCATTCCATCTTTTACGTCAAGGAGTTGAAGACGGACTGGCGGTACTTGTCGAACCCTTTTGTCTTCGCCGGCTTCAAAAGCTTCATCGGGAGTAGCGTTTCGCTCGAAGTGAACCCACTAAAGGATGAGGGAGGGCCGAGGATCGTCGTGGGCACGCTGAATGTGTGCTTCATCGAGGAGTCACTGGAGGTGCTCACTGCGGCGCAGCGTAGGGTATTGCGGCATGTCACGGCCATGCTGGAGACGCAGCTTAGGGCGACATGGGAGGGGGACCAGCGGACGAAGGATGGGCGGGCGAGATTGGCGCTGGCTGAGTTGATCCAGGCGGCTCTGGTGGATATCAGGCTGGAGAATATGGATGGGGAGATTGAGAAGCAGGCGTTGGAGCAGCTGTGCAATGTCCTCCCGGATGTTGATAGTGTGGTTTTAATCGACACTGGAGCGGTAGATATGGTGAGGTTTCCTACAGCTGAGCTGACAGCAGGGCGGCAAGTTCATACCAGGAATCGGCACTCCTTGTGAAGTCATAGCGACCGCCGGTGCGCCATATCGTCCGATTCCACAACAACAACTGCTCGATTGCTTGAACTCTGCTTCATCGATAGTTTACCAATCAGATAAGTCTGGATTGGAGCAATACCTCGACCCTGAAGTCCAATCTCACCTCTTCCTCCTTCTACGCTCTACCGATCGCCCATTCTACCTTATTATCGCTACCAGCTCCACACCTCATTACGCCTTCCCAGCCGCCGACATCAACATCATCCGCTCGGTCGGTTCTGTTCTCCGCGCTAGAGCTGTACAGTGCGGCGTTATGCTCGCCGATGCGGCCAAGACTTCATTTTTGTCGTCCATCTCTCACGAACTGCGCACGCCAATGCACGGAGTCAAGGCGTCGCTGGAGCTGATACGGAGATCTGTCGATGGGGAAGACTGGGAAGAAATAGAAGGACCGTTGGATATGGCCGAAGCGAGCGGGAGGGCGTTATTGAATATACTCAATGACGTGCTGGACTTTGGCAAGAATGATTGGGCGAAAGCAGACGAGGCGGAAGAGATTGATCTGGCCCGCTCGGCAGAGGAGATTGCGGCGGTGTGTCTGGCGCAGCACGGTAATCGGGGCGAAGCGCTGCGCTTGGAATTTGAGGATAGGGATTGGAGCGTGGTGCTGAATGAAGCGAAGTTTAACAGGGTCATTATGGTGAGTTAGGTTTGGTCAAGCTGATTCAGAATGGCTTAACCAACGCAATCAAATTCACACCCAACGGCGAGATTGTCTTATCCCTCACTACCACGCCAGATCGTCATGCCTGCGTCGTGCAAATCAAAGATAATGGTATTGGTATCGATGCGGACGCCCTTCCACGCCTCATGCAGCCTTTCACCAAGATGGATAATGACTCGCCGGGTGCAGGTCTAGGGCTGTACATTACCAAAGCGCTCGTGGAGAAGATGGGAGGGGAGTTGACGTTGACTTCCGTCAAAGGGCAGGGGACGACATTTACCGCTACACTGCCAATCCTCCTCTTGCGGGGCCAAGATCCAGCGCCAATCAAATCTTACCACCTCCCGTCGCAATCTACCGTCGCCTCACGCCGAACATCCACCACGACCAATCCTCCCTCCCCTCGTACCTCCTCCATCATTGCCAACCACGATCACCCCCTCCGAGTACTCATCATTGACGATAACGAGATCTGCCGCAAGATTCTTCGAATGGCATTCAAACGCGCAGATATGTCCGTCACCTGCGTCGAAGCGGAGAATGGCCAAGTCGGACTGGATCTCTTCGACTCCTTTGCGCCAGATATCGTCCTCACCGATGTCAGCATGCCGGTGATGGATGGCGTTACAGCCGCGGGGAAAATGAGGGAGTTGTTGGCGCAGCAGCCGCCGAGGAGATGTAGGATATACGCTCTGACGGGATTGGGGTCAAGTGATCCGAGGATACAGTCGATAGGTGTACATGGGAAAGCGGCGCTGGATGGTTGGCTAGTGAAGGGGAAGGATATGTTGGATGCGGTGTATAAGATCTTGAAGGAAGTTCAGTGAGGAGAGGATAACTCCGGATGGGTGCGAAATGGACCATATCTGTAAGTGGCATTTGTGATCACCTTCAACGTGCGCTCATAATAGATACCTATCGTCTGCTAGTCCCTACTAGGTGTGTTACAGATGGGCAGAAGCAAAATAGGCTTTTGATATCCGCTCACCAAAACGTGACGTGATCGGACCCGCTCGTCCCCCTCCTGTGGCCACCGCCCTCTATCTCTTCTTCCCTCTTTCATACTTCATCCTCCCCATCCGTATATCACATCCTACCTCCATCCCCTCTCCCACCTCGTCACCTCGCACCCACAGCGGCGAGCAATCTCCGAATCAACCACCGAGAACTCACCTGCGGCAAATCGAACCAACTTCCTTCCTTCCTTCCTTCCCCCCCCTCTTCTCTCCTCCTCGCCTCTCCCTCCGCCTGACCTCCACCATGGCGTCCTCCAAGCCCGACGCACCAGTACCCGATCCCTCCACCACTCCTGCGAGCACCACTCTCGTCATCCTCGTTTACGGCCGCTCCGACCTCCCCGTAGGCCACCCTGGGCGAGATGCCGCTGCATTGGCGAAGGAGTTGGTTCACACTCCTCAGCTTCGAATGTCGAGCGATGAGGACTATATCATCGAGCCACACCAACACCCCAAGCTCCTGGAGGAGATGTTCAACGTCAAGGAGATACGATTTCCGTATGATGCGAAGCCAACGAGGGGTAAGACATGCGATGAGGACATGGCGACTTACAGGGTCAACGATCTCGTAGTTACGTGAGTCACCTTCCTGCATCGGTTGAGAACAGAGCTAACCATTAGGCGGCCCGACATCCAGACCTGTGGCAAGGGTCTCACCAAGCTCCGTATCTTCGACATTGATGCGCAAGGCCGCGGAATAGCATCGTCGTGTTGGGACCACCAAAAGGTTGGCCACCCTGAGCAGTGTCACAGTTATTTCGGCTTGCTTTCTTGCAACGAGTTCCACTACAAGAAGTTCTCCAAGGGACAGAGGTCAGCTGAATGGACGGTCACCAAATTTACAGGATGGACGGAAGTGAGTCAGACCCTACCGTCACATGATAACGCTGACATACAGGCCGATTTGGAGAAGATCAAGCACCTGACGCCTCCTAGGGATGTGGATGAGGCTGTTACATTGTGGAAGGCTGAGAGAGGGATGAAGCCGGCTCCCTCATCTCGTCCAGCCGCCAAAGTTGCAAAGGCCACACGTAGCTCCATCAGCCAGGCGAAAGCTCCCGCCTCCGAAGTTCTCGCCATCAAGATTTCCGCCTCCTCCATCGCCAGCTCCGGAACCTCCGTCACCGTAATCCCCGGCCATAAGCTCGCCAATCATCTCTCTTCCCCTTCCTCATCCAGAATGCGCTCATCCAAACTTCGAGCTGCTGTCCCCGAAACTGATAGCTCGTCTGGAGACGATACCGATGGCGAAGGAAATTCGAGCTCTGGCGGGAAGTCATCTGTCACAAGGAAGCGGAAGTCAGACGTCAAGATGGGCACTCGTCAGAGTAAGAAACACCTTGTGAGTAGTCTGGCGCTTTGGTTGTGCGCGAACTAGACTGACAAGCAGGTGCAAAGCCTTGCAACTACTCTACCACCCGCTCCCCGTTCGACCTCTGCCTTCTCTTCTCGTTCCACCGCCCCCTCTCGGTCCACTAGCATCATCGACCTGACTGGAGAGAGTACGGGTTCAGAAGCGCACGTCGACATGGCGGAACAGGCAGGTCGAGTGGAGAAGGGCAGTAGCCGATTGGCGTGTGGAGACGAGATGGGCCCGGAAGGCGGTGCGATGCCGGCGGGTTCGGCGGGTGACATTAATCACTGCGCCCCGGCGACAGAGGATGAGCTCAAGACTACTGAGGGCCAGGTAAGCTACTCCATAATTCCACGCTCACGTCCAGATCTCCGCTTCACTCCGATTTCCTGCACCTGATCGTCCCATCGCCATGTACTCAGACGTAACCGACAACGCTCCAATCGCCGAAATGCAGGAGTTACACCAGCGCTTCCTGGATGGCGATTACAAGATCGCGGACAAACTTATCAATCAGGCTGTGAACAATTCGCAGCGACTGTTTAGTGGGGCCACTACCTACATCGACTCCATGCGATCAGCGTACAACAAAGTCTACGATCAGTTCGAAGACCGACTCTCAATAGCGTGCACAGAGATTGATCATCAGAAGGTCGAGGCAGCGGCGGTCGTTAGGAGGCAGGAGGATGAGATTACCAGACTCAAAGAGGATCTGAAGGCCGTTGCGCACCTGGAGGCGGAGAAATTGGAGTGGGCGGGAAGAGAGGAGGAACTGCAGGTGGAGCTTCAGGCCGAGGTGAACGAGCGTGAAAGAATGGAGGTCGTCGCAAAGGGGTTTCAGATGGCGGCGGAGGCGAGTTTCAAGAGAGCGCTTGTCAAGAAGTAGATAAGAGTTATGGCGAGGGGTGGCAGTACATGTAGTAAAGCGGGAGTGATAGTGCAATCAATAGCTTCACAGTGGAAGTCATCACTTCAAATGTGTCATTAGACTCCTGAGCGCATCGAATGTGCTGAGCCGTGCTATGCCAGCGTCCCAACAGTACTAGTAGTAGTCGGAGAGTCCAGACCGGTGCCACGTGCGAATCCACATTCCTCGCCATCGCGACTCGGAATGATTTTGCAGCGTCTATACGTTCGTCATGTTCGATCAGAGTTGTAGACGTTCACTCCAGCATGCCGCTACCGATACAGCATGATGGATTGCCGTCCGAAACCTGCGAGGCTCGGCTCGACTACACGCCGACGCGGATTCAGGCAATTCCAACCTCGCTCACTGCTGCAGGCTCGCACTCAACTCGCACTATGCCTTGCCCGAAGTACAGACAGGGCTTGTTGAGACAGTATGATGCCCAAATCTACTTATTCTCGAAGGATGGCGCTATATGATAAGGACGGAAGACGCCAGAAGCTCCGCCACGTCAGTGTGTGTGTATCGCTGTGCCTGACAATGAAGATTTTTCGCTCTTACTACCGACTCTTTTGGCGTTGACTCTCATCCTACTCAGGCTGATTAAGCTATCAGCCATGTCAACTCTTCCTACCACTGCGCCATCGGCTTCACCAGCGCTTACCCTCCCCACCGGACTCTTCGATCACGTCATGGGCTATTTCACTCCCTCCGAATGGCCTCTCATCAGCCAACTCACACGAGCCTTGCGCGAAGTACTGTATAAGCAACTATACTATCGCGTTTTCTTTGACATCCACGGAGAAGATACCCACGTACAGTCGTTCGTCGCCGAGGGCGGGGTCGATCTTCCGGGAGTCCACCCAGCCATGTCAGGGATGAGCACGGTCTTTCGCTCATTCTCCGTCCTCTCACCCTTCTTCGTCTCCCCCCGTCGCCAAGTACTGCCGGATGCATTTACGTTCGTCGCACACCTCTGCCTCACCACTCACATAAACCGTCGAATCCACTGCTCCCACCTACGACCCCTCATCATGCCAAACCTCAAAACTCTCCAAATCCTTCCCCACGGCAGCCCCAACGATTTCCCCGAACTCCTTGACTTTTGCGGATCATCCGCATCGTCGATTGACGGGACAAAACCCGTTATACATGCCACACCCCGCACGACTTGCCGCCTTCTTTCCGCCCTTCGCCCGCGCGAGGTCATTCTTGGCGGCTCGAACACTACTCTCACTGGCGATGGGGCCGGCCTCTGGACTGGCGACACCTTCCCACCTCCCTGGCTCTCCAAGCTCGTCGTACACATAGGCATTTACCCGCTCGTGCCCGGGAGGTCCTTCCTCAACGACTTACCAGCCAGCCTAGAACGATTAACACTCGTGTTCGAACCGCACAAAGACGAGGACGTATGGGAGTGCCTGTACTACGACGGCCAGGACGAGGAACCTGAGCTCGATCTAGGGCCAGCTGTTTCCTTTTTGAGACGTTTGGCGCAGATCACGATGGGAAAGGCGGGATTAGTAGAGATAGTGGGGGCGGAGTGTATCGATGAGGATCCTTTTGGGGTTGAGGAGGACGGAGATGACATTGAGGAAGTTCTGAGAAGCTCGATCTTTGCTGCGTGCGTCGAGAAGGGCAAAAGTTATGAGGAGGCGCATGAGATTTCGACAGCAGTCAGGCTGCTGAGCTGGGAGGATTGGGAGGATCGCGAGAGCTAGTGGGAGGAGCATTGCGGCAACTAGGCGGTCATTGGGGCTCAGCATTCATCGGGAGGGCGTAGGTAGATAGTATCAGTACTCCGGGCAGTTCAAATATATTAGACCAGTTCGGGCATGTATAGGCAATTTGCAGTCTGGGGTAGACCGTGTTGCACTACAGTACAGTAGAAGTTATACCACCAACCGATGCCACGTGTGCCTTCGCAACCCGGAGCATGGAATTTGTCTGCCATGCCGGAGGATTGATGTTGGCGCGACAAGGCTGAACCAGTCCTCGCTAGTCATGTCTACTGCTCACCAAACTGATGAGTTGGGTCGGGCGCGCAGCTGCCAAACGAAGCGGGGATGGCATCGGAGCTTTGGCAGAAGAACTGATATATCTGATTGACGATCACTAACGGGAACAGCGAGTTGTTGCATGCGGCTCATGCATCATGTTCAAAATTCAGGAAAACTACTGTGCTGGCGGAAACGCATCATGCAACGAGCCCCCGTCGAGCACCCCCGTGACGTCTACGAGCATCGACCGCCTCCACAACACGTCTTCTTGCCAGCAGTATCTATGAAGTTGTCAGCCAGCGATCGTATCATTAATTCACGAATCGCCGAATCAAGTGAATGCTCACCCTGGGGCTTCTGCGACTGGGACGGAGCACTGCCATCGGTCTTCTTCTGTTCAGGCAAGACAGGCGTGGGGGCGACTTTCCTGTGGAATGTTAGCTACAGTCCAGGTCATCATGCGTTGTGCCAACTTGCATGAACGCGTTTGAACCAAGCTAAATATGACTGACTGCTCGATTGACGGGCCCGGAGCACCGGCCGTGGACTCAACAGCTCCACAGCACTTCTTGTTGTTGTTGCAGGGCATTGTGATTGATAATCAGGAGTGGATGAGTAAGGTATGGTTGTGTGTGAGATCTAGCGCGATGTGTAGGTGTTTCTGATCGATTGAAGTGGCTATTTGTCAGAGACTTCGAAGTGGTCGTGTGTGAAAAGGATCCGGTACATGATTCGCCCCTTATATACCTTGAGTGTGCACCCAGGCGGCGGGTGCTCCAGCTTCTGGTGCTTTCCGGCGCCGAGGCCTCCTTTGTTCAACGTGCCGTTGCGTTCCATGACGGGGTATGGCGTGACACGTCACGAGCAAGACCTCGATATCGAGCCGCTCTTTCCCCATGGCCGGGCATCATGACTTCAGTGGAGGCGAAGAAGTATCGCGCCCTGAAATTTGGGGCAGGTCGAAGCATGAGTCAGCAACGCCAGCTTGACGGCCTCGCAACAGAGCGTATGGTCTCTAGGCGTGTTAGCTCTGGGATCAGCATACCCTTCTCGTACC
The DNA here is from genome assembly GCA_001600655.1 of Dioszegia aurantiaca. NCBI lineage: Eukaryota > Fungi > Basidiomycota > Tremellomycetes > Tremellales > Bulleribasidiaceae > Dioszegia > Dioszegia aurantiaca. Next base: position 80,344 of record BCKN01000016.1, read on the forward strand.
TAGCTTTCCCATATCCCTGACTTCTTCATGGCCGCATCTTTAATCCAACACCCGACCAGTGTCCACTCCTCAGACCCATAATTCTCCCATCTCCACCCCACCTATCAATTGGATCAAGATTCATACCGAAGACTCTCTCACTTTCCACATCCCGTCACACCTGCCTCACAAGGCGGGCGCTATACGTCCCCTTGATCTGCCCATCTCACTGACCTCTACAGATCAACACACTTCTCCTCCTTCTTGGGTCTTGGTGGTCTTCTTATCGAAATCTCAATCTTTCCCTCCAATCTTTGGCCTCACTAAGCTTGAGCATCGTAAGTATGAATAGTTCGAGTAGGTGAGTGGTCCACCCTCGAGGTGAGTTTCGCGAATCCGTGATCAATTCCCATCGATCTCATCCAGCTTCATCGAGTCCCGTCTAGTATCCCACAGACTTAAGATAGTCCCCCAACTTCGATACGACAATGTTGGCGTCTCCGGCGGGGATAGGGGTGTCGTACTGCAGCTGAGTCAACGCTTGTTTCAATGCAACGATTCTCGGTAAGGGGTTGAAGGTTCATACCTCAGCGACAAGGATGGCTTGTGTGGTGGGAATCAAAAAGACACCTCGTTCCTACACGGATCAGTACTGTGTCGACGAAGGACTATAGGGAGTAGCTGCTGAGTGAGGGTATAGGCTGAGTGAGTACTTACTCCCTTCCGTCCCACAACCTCATCACTGTCCGCTCTGATTGTCATGAATTTGAAACCGGCGAGGGTGATTCCGTTTGCTATATCGTCAGCCCAGATTACAAACATTGTACCCGGATACGAAGCCTCGGGCGATGACTCCGCGCATCATGGGCAGTCGATGTGTGGACCATATGCAATTCCTTCCGAAGAACTCCGCATCGTGTTGAGCCAGGCAGTAGTGAAGACGCAATTGAACCCACCTCGAGCCTCATCAGGTTTGCTAAACGCAGTCTTAACAATGAAGTCCTGCTCCTTCTGCGCGAGCTGAATCTCATCAGCCCATAATCGCTTGTAGCTAGCTTCCGTGAAACTCAGACACACCTTGTACCCCGCTGATGCAGCCCATATGCCACCCTGCTTTCCGATAATAGCCGCCTTACTGATCTTCCCACCGGCTAAGAGCTGGTCGTCAACGTATGCTAAGCGGAGTCAGCTGATGCTCCACAGTCGAGTATCACAGCCGAAGGTGAAGCATGGTATCGCGCTCATACCCCAAGGTTGATCCGGCAGTCTACCGCTGATCTCGGACTCGCAGCCGTCCATCGACATGTACCAAAGCTCGGCGAGGTGCACACATTCCATGTGTTCAACTTACCTTGCCAAGACATTGTGCTGCTGTCCTAAGATGTGCGCTCAGATGTTGGTTGTGGTGGAGAAGCAAAAGGAACTCGAAGCTGCGGCACCGTCGTCGTCGTCATTCCGGCGATGTCCGTCGCGAGGAATGAGTAGGTGGCTTCCTGACATGCTTATGCGACTCGCCAGGAATTACAGTACTATCAATGTAAAGACTCGTGGACAACGCACCCGATCAAAGAAGCCGTTCTCATGGTGCAGCCGATGTAAAATCGCACAGTAATGTCCATGACAAGAGTATCCTCGTCTCCACCTCGCGCCTATACTCCATTCCTACCATGATGGCCCCCACTCCCTACACTCCCCATACTCCCAACACTCATCATACTCGCCCTTCTCTCCCCCTAGTCTCCCCCATGCCCGTCCTCTCTGTACCTGCGGTCGCATACCGCCTCAGGGCGATGTCCCTCATCCGCGCAATCTCCTTTAATTGATCAGGCGTATGCGCTAATGACGCAAAAGTAGGCGTATAAACTTCGACTTCCGCCGTATCTTCTTTCAGAGCTTCGGATAGGCCCAATCGACCCCGACCTGATCCAGAGGATGATCGACTTCCTCTTCCAGTTCGAATGACTACGACCGGACCGCCATGCTCGCCATTGGTTTGATTGGGGTGGGTAGCCGGACAAGAGGGGCTGGCGGTGTCAGGGAACAAATCTGGTGCGCCCGGAGTCACCAAGAGTCGTTTAGGACTTGGGGACGTGCTCGTTCGGCTCGAACTTGAGTGTCCGCTGTTGATTTCGGAGGCTATGTCGATTTCGGGTTCGGCGTCAGGGTAGTTCTCGGTCTCGCCACCTATTTGGCGGGGGTGTGCCGATCCATTCGTGTATGGAAGTATCGTGTCGTCCTCCCCTCCTTGCTCTCTCAGACTGACGAAGCTTGACGCCACTCCGTCGCCTAACGATCCCATCCCCAGGCCCTCCACATCCCCTTCCACCCCCTCCATGACTCCCACTCCCCCATCCTTCTTCGTCTCCTTAACTTTCATCACCGTGAAGGCTATACTAGCTCGCTTCGCTTCATCCATCTCCCCTCCAATGCCCACTCCGACGCCAACATCCATCTTCGCTCCGGCCTCTTTATCCGCCTCGCTCTCCCCCTCTTCGCTTTCCGGTTCATACTCCGCCTCCAGGGTCGGAAGCCTATACACAGGCGACGATCCCGACGCCGAGGCAGACTTCGGCCGGCCTAACCCTGATTCTGATGGGTAGGGCAGTATACCCGGTGTAAGTGGTCCAGCGAGTATATGATCCGGTTCTGTCGTGCTTGACGATCGCCTGAATGCACTGGGAGATATCGGTATTGAGTGCCGACCGTTAGGATTAGGTGACGAGTGGGAATGAGCGGGCGAGGGCGAGTGAGAGTGCGAGTGAGATGATTGCATCGGGTGATGATGGTGATGGTGTTGTTGTTGATGGTGTAATTGAGCCTGCTGCAGATGGAGCTGTTGCTGGATCGGTAGCGCATAATGTTGTTGTTGCTGCTGTAATTGTTGGTGCTGCGCGAAACTGGGATGTAGCATCCCGTGCGCTTGAGCAGTGGTTGGAAATTGACCCAGCGCTGCAGAAGGGGAAGGGTATGCCATTCGGGCGGCTCCATTCGCGTGTGGGCTGGAGTAAACCATTCCATGCGGGGACGGCGAGGCCGGCATAGGCGAAGTTGGCATGCTGCTTATTCGCCCATGACCGTTCATCGGAATATGCTGGAATGTCGGTAGAGGCGAAGGGGGAGGAGGAAGGGTAAGGCCCGCCGAATTGATCAATTGTTCAATCATAGCAAGGCGCGCAGCTTGCGCAGCGAGTAATTGGTTCGTATGTGATAATTGCCGTTGCAACTGCGGGTCATCAGCACCCACCCTCCTCCCCGCTCGTTACCCAACGACTCACCTCAACTTCCCTCCTCCTCAATTCGACCTCAACCCCAACTTCTCCTCTTCTAAGTTTTTCGGCATCCCTCAAATCCTTCATCTCCTTCTTCCGGCCCTCTTCAGCCTTCTTCATCTCCTCAGCCTCTTCCCGGGCTTTCGCTCCTTCAGCTTTGGCCACCCCAATTTCCGCCCGAAGCGTGTCGATGGTCTTTTCCCGCTCTACCAGTAGAGCTTCAAGGTCCATCCCGAATGGTCGGCCGCCGAGGGATGCTTTGCGCAGATGTGCTTTGGAAGGAGTGGGCGGGGGCGAGGTAATAGCATTACGGCTGGATGAGGTGGTCAGAGAGAGGGATTCAGGAATCAGCGAGAGGGTTTTATTGGTGCTAGAGCTCGTACTCGCTTGTCGTTCACGTCGCAGCGAAGCAGCGGTACCGCCACTTGGTGCTGACTCCGATGTGTCGAGAAGTGCGGAGAAAGTTGATGGGAGCAATCCTGTTCCTGAAGAAGAACCGGGAGAACCTGTTCCTGATGTCGATCCAGAAGCATTCCCTCCTCCACCACCAATAGCCGTACCTCGGCCCTTCCCTCTCTTCTTTTTTCTCCCACTCAACACGGACGGAGGCAGATACCCGTCCTCTGGACAGATGGAGAATTCCATCGATGGACTACGCACTGACTCGGGTTGACCCGCTGGCGCTTCTACGCCGACTTCTCCAACACTATCGACGTCCGATCGCCCATCGGTCGATATTGACGATATGGACGCTGGCGCAGGTGGAGGGATGAGGCGAGACGAACTGGCGAAGGGTGAAGGTGGGAGGGGGATCGACCATGCTTCTGAGGTCTCGGGAATGGGAAGAGGCATGGTGGAAGTCTCCGGTGTAAGGTGCGTAGGATCATCCGATGCTGTGGGTGGTGGAGCTGCAAAAGCCGGCGGAGGATGTGAAGGCGAGATCTCTTCTGGGGCTTTTAGGCGAATTTGAGGCGTAGCAGTGCTTGATGCTGCTCGCGACAATGGTGCCGCTTTTGCTTTCCCCTTATTCTTCGCTGTAGGCGTTGTTGTTGGCGTCGGCGTGAGATCCGTCGTCGGAATGTCGAAAATAGCTGACGCCGGTACTCCCACAGACTCAGCTGTAGTGGCTTGACTAGCCGTACTGCTTTTTCTCCCCCTTGCCGAAACGACAGAAGGCGCCGGAGATCCCTCCGCCGATCCACCCGTACTCCCCTCCTGACCCCCTGGGTTCACACGCAAGAGACTACCTTTCCTCCGCCGCTCTTTCTTGCCCGCTCGACCTCGATCTGCACTCTGATTTCCCTGTCCTGCTCCTTGTCCCTGGACTCCGCTTCCTATTCCATGCCCATTAGCACCAGATGCCTGACCGACATCCTCATCCCTCGTTTCCCGCTCTTGCCGCTTCTCCCTACTTTCCAATGCCAACAATGCGCCTCTAGCCCTAGCCGAGCTTTGCTCCCTCCGTCGCCGTTGCCATCGCTCGATCGGGTCACGAATAATGAAGTAGATGAAGCCGATGAAGAGGACGATGGAGGTGATGAGGAGTTGGCCGCGCCAGTGACCTAAATATCGGAGGGTCGAGTGGGATAGGAGAGGTTGAGGAGTGGGAGTATGTCGGGCCGGACGGCGGGTCGTCATTTTGTTGTAGGGTTGGCGGCAGAGACGCCGCTATATGGGATTTCGGCGTGAGCTGTGAGGACCCGCTCTCTAGGGTGGCATGTGGTGGATCTGCCCCTATGTGGTGTCAGCTCGCTTGGAGGAGACTTGGTGCTTGTTGTCATAACAATGATTGATTACAGGATGGGCAATGCTTACCTTGCCGATTGTCAATATTGTCGAGCCGGTGGCCACAATTTGTCCGTCCTGTATCGCGAAGGCCTCAAGCTTCAAGCGGGACTGATAGCGACTGTATAAGACTCCTCGGAGGATGTGAGCCTTCGTCGAGACGGAGCTGAGTCCGTGCCAGCGTCGAAAGGCACAACAATCGCCGCAATTGTCTATATTGTCGGGAATTTCGGTGTAAGCTCTGTAGGACGTGCTTGTCTCCGCCTGTAGGATCCGTGTACGTTGACTTGCAAGGAGTGTATGATTGTATGATACGAGCGAGTTCGATCGCTTTTGCACCGCCTGTATGGTGAGAGTCGTTGTGTCCCTCTTGGATGTACGTAAGGGACGCGGGAAGGGGCGTGGCCTTGCCCGCGGCGGTATGAAGCGGTATGATCACTTCGCTGTTGTACCTTCGACCTATGTCCGATAGACGAGGGTAGCCTTATGATGAAGCTCAGAGAGTAGCCGTGGAGCTGAATGAGCTCTATATAATTGAACTTGCTGCCTGCTCATCAAGGTGTAAGGTTTCACTTTAGAGTACCGGGAGAGGGACAACATTCGCCACTGAGGAGCTTTCGCCATACGCATCATCCTCAATTGATTCATGCTACAACGCTGAGCGTAGTCACCTCGCAGGGAGACCCAGTCTGCTGTCCTCGTCTACTCTAAGATCATACCTGCATACTGGCATGGAGTGCAGGTGGGAGGTGCATATATGAGGGGATTGGATAGACGTTCCTTATAGCAAGGTGGAGCCCCGTGACTCTCGTAATGCCATTAGAGAACGTGCGCTCAATGATAACCAGTTGACTCTCGACACCGTACTCAAACTTTTTACTCTCAATATCACTCACAACTGATACTCATTGTCTCTGGCGCCTGAGACATTCACACTGTGGATATACTTACCGACTTGAAGCGCAAAATTCGAGTCCAGAGGGAGCTAGCGCCGCCTACCCAACTCGGACGACCAGACTCTCCGGTCCCTTATCTGCCATCTGCCCACTTGATCCTCTTCCGACATGTCTACCCAGCCTTTACTCCAGCGCACAGCGAAGAAGGTGTGTCGTATCTGCTATCTCTGATGCCTGGTCGTATAGCTGACGAGCGTAGAGGATCGCTCTTCCCGTCCGCGTTGAACCCAAGGTCTTCTTTGCAAACGAGTGAATTAAGACCTCTCCTCGACACTACGTAGACAGCTAGCTCATCTGCTGCTGGTCTAATCATGAGCCCAGCTGACTCTCCAGACGTACCTTTCTATCATGGCTCCATTTCGCCGTCGTCCTCGGTGGTCTCGCCGTGGGACTGTTGAACTTTGGCGACAAGGTCAGTTGCATCAAACATTACAATGGCATGGATGACAAGCTGAAGCCACAGGTCGGAAAGATCAGTGCGGCAATGTACACCATCATCGGTATGTTCTCTGGCTGAGCAGGCCATACACACGAGAAAGCAAGATAAGGCCATACTCATACGCTCAGCTCTCGCGGTTATGCTATACGCATTGACGGTGTATCAAATGCGAGCTAGAGCAATCAGGCTGAGAACTGGGGCACCGTACGATGATCGATTGGGTCCTGTGAGTTCACGTTCCCTCGATCATCTTGACGAGAGTAGACGGAGCTGATATTTCACAGACTGTGCTTTGTGTTTGTCTACTTGGTATGTTATACTCTGGATTACAGATGGGCTCCAAGCTGATAGTGGTAGCTGCGATCGTTACCAACTTCATCTTGAAGGCAGTTTACGAGTAGTACTCTTGCGCCATTGATTGTAGGGCGAGATTTTGGCACGTTTGGAAACAGAGGTTCTACGGCATGTAAGCTCATGTCGATCGCGCTTAGAACAGGATGATACTCACCCCAACTGACGCCTCGCCGACCATCTCTACATCCTCGATTACCCCTCTGCCTCCCCTGCTAAGTGAAGATTCGAAAGGCATCTTCCAAATATCCTTGATGCTGAACCAGGACCTGTCCCTCCCTTTGACTCGTAGCCTTTAGGCGCAAAGCGTACCTTGAGCCCCTCATATGTCTACACAGGCGGACTTTGGACCTTGAACGGACTTCCCCGGCATCAAGCAGCCTCGGATGTTCTCTCTCCCTTGTCGATACTCCGTTGTTCGCACTGATTCCAGATCTGCCGACTTTCGAGACGGGAAGTACAAAAGCCCACCCCTCGTGCCCCATCCCCGACTTCTTCCATCATCCATCCCCAACTCATCCCCAGTACCTCCTTACCTCCACACGCTAGCAGAGTCTACATCCAATATGCTTCTTCTCAACACTTTCCGTAAGTCCTCCCTGGAGCCCATAGGCTTTCCGCTAATATATCAGTGCTCCCTATCGCCATCGCGGCGGTGGTGCGCCTCGACCCTCGGGCCAATGCCACTTCTTCAATTGTCGCTGGTGCACGCACCGAATGGCTAGATGGCGCCGAGATCACTCTCCCTGGTAGACCATATTCAGCCAAGGAGAAGAAGGATGGTGAAGACTTGCTGGGGCACGTGAAGAGGGCTCTCCCGCCAGGGAAGCTCTGGGGCGAAACGGGCGTACCATACTACACACAAGTCAGGCAATGTACGTGCATCTCTTCGCTCCAGATTCTCTGGGCATCGTGAAGATGAATCGAAAGACCCGAACTGATAATTTCCAGTTCGCAATACCTGTGGCCTCACAGCGGCAATGCAAGCTATAGCTTGGGTCTTCCCCGAGCTACTCAAGCGAAACATTGTCGTTGATAATGGACCTGATTCAGTCAAAGTCTTGATGACCGATTATAGAGTCACACCGCTCGTCAAGAGAACTGTGGTGGTATCGAAACAATCTATGAACGCCAATAATATGATGGATGGTTCAGTTTGGTAAGTGTCATTCATATCGCATGGTGCTAGTTCTGATAGTGATAGGTGGCCTGGAGCATTCGAAAAGGGCGTTGAAGGACTCGGAATATCATCAGAGTGGTTACTCGCTTCATGGGGCATGACGATGATCACTGGCTTGGAAGCCGAAGCGGCAATGACTGTCCTTACTGGACTTCCCAACAAACTATCAAAAGACGATACTTGGGCACAGTTGATCAAAGGGCGACGAACACCAATCACCATTCAAACCTGGGCTAAATCGCATGGACATGGACCATTGACGGGGAATCATGTTTATACTGTGCTGGATGCCGGTGTGCTTGATGGTCAAAGACGGTGCGTTTTCAAGTACTGCGAGCAGCCAGTGCGAATGCTGATGGATTAGATTGAGATTGCGAAACCCACAAGGACTTGCGGATGAAAGATTTTCATTCGATGAGGTGTGGAACCAACTCTACATTGTCAGTTGGCTCAAAGGCCAGCCTACCAGAGCGAGTATGGGGTTCGATAAGCCACCTTCGGTCCAGCCCGGAGCTCCTGTCGTCACTCCTCCCAAGTCTTCCTCGGTTCAGCAACCTGCGCCTGCTTGTACCCCTTAAATAGTGAGATGCTAGAATAGCGAGGTTAGGACGCAAGAGGCGGTGCATGTAATAGTTAGATGTTGTCATTAGACAGCTAATGACAACTTCAGTCTCGTGTGTCTCACGAAAGGTCTCCAGGGGCCATGCAACTACAGCTTCTGACCTTGGCTCCTGGTGCCCAGCTGCTCTTCAGACCCACATGATAGTGCTGATACAACCGACTCGAGCGAATCGCGAGATCACCGGCAGACCTAGATCGGATCGATGACAGCCGAGCTCAGCCGAGCTTCCTGACAGGAAGCCTCCTGACATGATCGCTGTCCTCAGAAAGACCGAAGGGCGCTTTTCGGCTGATCGGCAGCATCTCGGCTCTCGGGGGAGATCGAGAGACCGGATGTAAAATGCTGAGACATTGATGGCCGGGACCTACTTAGAGTTGTATTGTGTAGGAAGGGGCCGGACCCACATGTGTGGTGAATACCCACGCAACAGCCTCTCATATCGGAGCATTCATTTGCTCCCAGCTCCGGTCGAGAACCGGAGGAGATGAAAATTTCCAAAAGTGGAAATTGTTTCAAGTTTTCATGTACGTAATTGTCTCCCGGCTGTTTCACTCTGCAACGTCCCTTGCGGACCCAAAGATGAGGTATTGTACACATTCTTACTCACATGTACTCGAGTTTACGCATACACCGGAGCCCACCACCATCCCCACGCACCAAATGGCACCGACCGCTTTGTCATAAACCCAATCACGCTCCCGCTTGGGATCTGAAACGGGGGATATATGTACCCCTTCTCCTTACGCGCCGACATGATGACAGTACATCCCGCGATGGACAGCCACCGATGGTCATCCTTGGCCGTTGTCCCTCGTACTTCCTCGCCGACGTGTGAAACCCGTGTCTAAACGGCGATACAACCTTCCTCCACCCGCGTTTCAGCTTGTCGGCGTCATGGCGTGGCCGAAGAAGAAAATGGAAAAGTCGGCATGCCAGGTTTCCGTGAATATGTAAAGATCTGGCCTGTTGCGCACTCTTCTAACAAAACTCTCACCCTCATCCTCATTCTCGTTAACTAGTGTCTTCCATCCTCCACCGCTCGACCGTCTTCCATCCTCCACCACTCGACATCTCACCTCCACCTGCCAGCCCCCCTTCACCTTTCACGATGCGCGCTGCTCTCCTGTTCAGCACTCTCCGTAAGTCACTTGCCTACTCCTCCAACTACTCTCGTATTTGCGCTGATCAGCGCAGTTTTCTCTGTAGCCCAAGCGGTCACAGTCCGGATAGGGGACGAAGACGTCATTCTACCTGGTCAACCCATCTTACCCTCCCAGCCCACCGAATGGCTTGACGGCGTCGAGGTCACGCTACCTGGCCGACCCATCTCCGCCGTCTCAATCCCACTTGAGCTCGTCAACGAGATCAGCTCCACTGGCTACTTCGCACCACATGCCGACAGACTCGGTCCGCTCAAACGTGCTCCATCGCCCGACAAGTTCTACGGTGACGGAGGCGTGCCATTGATTTCACATCCTAGGCAGAATCGTGAGTCTCCCTATTATTCCCTCTCCATGGACTATGCTGACTATCAGAATCCGTCCCGTCGTGCGGCCTCACAGCGGCTATGCAGTCTGTCGCTCGCATCTTTCCCGAACTCCTCACCAAAAACATCATTGTCGACAATGCCAACTCCGTCAAAGTCTCCATCACTGACTACCGAGTCACACCTCGCGTCAAAAAGACCATTATCGTCAACAAATCATCGTTAAACTCTACCAACATGATGGCTAGTTCAGTATGGTGAGTCCTCCGGCTTCTTCACACCTTAGGCTCGTGCTGATCATTAGGTGGCCTGGAGCACTTGAGAAGGGCGTCGAGGGTATCGGATCATCTACAATCTACCTACTCGCCTCATGGGCCATGACAATGATCACCGGTCTCGAGGCCGAAGCGAAAATGACGGAACTCACCGGTCTTCCCAACAAATTGACGAGAGACGCAACCTGGGCCGAACTCGTCAAATGCAAGACTACACCCATCACCATTCAGACATGGGGCGCTTCGAGGGTGACTGGTAAGTTGCAGGAGAATCACGTCTTTACTGTTTTGAATGCGGAGTTCAGTAGGGGCACCAAGCGGTAAGTTTTCTGTAATGGTTCTGGAGCCTTTGCTGATCCCTCAGACTCACTTTGCTCAACCCTCATGGATTCGAGGACAACGTTACATTCGAGGAAGTCTGGAAGCAATTCTACATCATCAGCTGGTTGAAGGGTCAACCGACGAGGCAGAGTTTGGGGATGGCTCCGGCGACTTGGTTGTAGGGCGGCGAGGTTTCATCCACTATGTTTAGTTCTGTAGCTACTCAGTACTGTAAGAGATTGTCATGTATCCTAGTATTGTCTTCCCGCTTAGTGGCTACCCATTTGCAGCTCTGTCTGATGGAAGATGAAAGCTGAAAGAAAGAGCCAAGTAACCTGCTCCTGACAGCTCCTGACTCGTTGCATGGGGTGTCGAGTGGTGTTGCAACATGTGGAAAGACCACCCACCAACAAACTCCAAGCCTCATCGATACATCGATCATCCATCTAGACATGTACTCACTCGCGTCCCCAAGTGCTCAGCGCTCATCTACACGTCTTACCGTCTGGGCACACGCCAAGTGTTTCGCCGTCGACACTGGCATTCTAGGAGTTTCGAGATGCTGGGCTGATTCAGATGCACGCGCCGAACTCCGACATCGCACTCTCGCTGCTCATCCTTCGCTTTGTTCCCGACGGTCTCCACAACTCCTGCACTGACTGCAGTAAACGTGGAGGTAAAGGATGGCTTTCTGTATCCTACGCGCGCGGGGGCGAAGGATCCCGTCATCAATCGCTGATCAATCTGGAAGGCAATCCCCTGACTCCATTGTACCTCGATCAAGGGGAGATGTCAATCAGCGGTATGAGAATGGAGCGCGGGGAACTTCAAGGATGCTGCTTGACCGATGAAAAGAGGCTGAGGCACTGCAAGAGACTACTAACGCTTCACATCACTCCGATCGTAGTGTGCGTCATCTGGGCGGTCATACCCTCACCGAGTAACGCAGGCGCCCTTCGGTATCCCTTCACACTCGCAGAACGCAGAAACAATGCGGTCCACTCTGCGAGCTCTCAGTGTCCTTCGTGAGTCTCTCTACCAGTTCTCCTGGAGTCCGCTGACCAAACTCAGTTCTCCCTTTCGCCCTCTCTCAACACCCAGCAACCATCTATCACCCCGAACTCGACATCGATGTCATCCTCCCTGGTCTCCCAGTGTACACAACTCCACCTCAGCCTGGACAAGGTTCGGATCTTGGCCATTCTTTATGGATCGACGGGTTCGAGATCGCCATTCCGGGCAAACGCGACCTGCGTCCGTCGTATGGCCAGGGCTCCAACCTGGGGCACACAGAATGGATCGACGGGTCCGAAGTTGCAAGTCCGGGCAGACGCGACCTTGCCCATGGCTCTAACATGGGTCATACGGTCTGGGTCGACGGGGTCGAACTTGCCGTTCCCGGTAAACGGCAACGGTCCTTCGGCTTCACTCCGCAGCCGAAGCGGATAGAGGACATCGTCTTGCACGCAGATGGAGGCAGCGGCTATCATCATCCTCGCGCAGCCGCAGCTGCTGCACTCCGCAAGAGAGCTCCAAAAGCAGGGAGGTTGTTTGGAGATAGCGGTCTGCCGCACTGGACCGATCCGAGACAGAACGGTAAGCCCTTCCCATGAGATAACGATTTCTGATTTCATGCTGACAATCAGAATCTGTAGCTTCGTGCGGTCTGACCTCCGCCATGCAGTCATTGGCGTTCATCCTTCCCGAGCTAGTCGCTGCAAATCTCTTCATTGAGGAGAATGCCGCGATCGACGCGACTGGTGGACCTGAGGCGGTTTTGGTTGGAGTGACGGACTGGACTAGCGTACCGCTCACCAAATCCGCCGTTACCGTTGCGAAGGCTTCTTTGAACTCAACCAATATGATGGCAACGGACATCTGGTGAGTTAAAAAGTTGACATTGCTGAATATAGGTGGCCTGGAGCGTTTGAAAAATCCGTCGAAGCTCTGGGTCAGAATACGACTTACATGTTACCTTCCCGCGCCATGACGATGATCTCGGGTCTGGACGCCTCATTCAACTTGACGACCAATACCAATCTCGCGGTGGCTCGTGGTGCATCGGGGGAGGAGGAGACTTGGGCTGTGTTGGCGCGGTGCCAGGAGACTCCAATTACCGTGCAGACGTTTTGGAACGTGACGGGGGTCTTACAAGCGAATCACGTATTCACTGCCATCAGGGCTGAGGAGGTTGCTGGAGTCAGAATGTACGTCTCGTCTCATAAAGCATAGGCCAGTGCTAATGATCAGGTTGACATTGCACAATCCCCATGGCTGGGATGACGTCCTCCCCTTCGATCTCGCCTGGCCTCAGATCTACCTCTACGCGTACCTTACCTCATTCCCAAACAGAGGTGACTTCGGCTTAGCGGATCAGGTCATCAGCACGCCATACACCCTCGTTCCCCCATCTACATCCTCGAAGACTGCAACTACTCGTCGTCCAGCTTCGTCCTCCAAGGCAGTCGAAGCTGCTGCTGCCACCCGAATCCCGTCCACCTCGACACTACAGCATCAGCCTTTGGCCGCCATCGAGACCCACCCCAATCCTCCACAACTTATCAGCGTTGTTCTCCATGATGCTGGTGGCGATGCCAAATTTATCGCGGGGGAAGTCATGGAAGAGGCACAGACCGTCGCAGGAGGGAATACGGCCGACGGAAAGAAAGAGGATGAAGGAGAACGGAAGTCACCAGGCGCAAGCGGAATGCCTGCCGGATCCTCGGAAAGCGCTACAGTTTCCAGGGCGACCGATCATGATCGCCATCCCAAACCAACAGCGGCGATCGTTGCTCATTCGGAGGGACGGGAAAGTGGCGGAGAGATCAAGAAAGTCAGGGTCAAGCCTGCTCATTCCAGTCACAGCGGCGAGCATGGAGCCGAGAAGATTGAGCATGATATTGGTGGAGGGGAGAAAGTTGCAGCTGCAGATGGCAAGGGCGGTAAGGGACGTGGTCATCACGGACATGGGTATGGCAAGTAGGAGAATACGGGCGGAGAGAGCGAGTAACAGTCCGAGACGGTCTGTTTCGAGTCTGCGTGCTCCGATTGTGCGCATGGATTGGCTCCGTCGAGATTTCACCTTCTGCGTTTATGACTCGACCTTGTGACGAGCAGGTGCCGCCATTCACAGCTGAGAAGCTGACCTGGATCGCAGTCGACCTAGAGCACCAACGGAATCAAGTCATCCCAGTGAGTCTCATTTTGGGGTCCTTCCAAAGGCATACCAAGCTAAAGGATCAGTGCTTCATATCGTTTCGCCAACAAGAGCGGATACGCTATTGAAAGGAAGTGCCAAGAGCTGCTCATGAAAGGAACGCGAATCCGTTCGATTTGATCCTGCCTTCATCCTTGATTATCGCTTAACACCCTACCTCTACTGCGCCATGCTCACTGCATCCTCCGTGAGCGCCCTGTCGTGCCTAGCGGCAACACTTTTCGTCAGTGAGTGGACTGCATCAGTACCCAAATAAGCGGGTGATCTGATGTCAGCAGGTGTACGCGCTTTCCCCGCCATCGGCGACCTGGTCGATCTCCATGCATCTTCAACCGAATTCAGTCCAGTAACATTCGACCCCAACGACATCTCCTCCGGTGGCTTAAGTCGGCGTACGTTGCCTCCAGGAGCACTATGGGGAGACAACGATGTCCCCAACATGCTGGACATTCAACAGAGTGAGTGTTATCATGTCAAATTTAGTTTTGAAGGTCAGGCTAACTCGTTCAGCGGGCATACAGGGTTGTGGCCTGATGAGCGCCCTGATAGCCTTGCTCTATGTCGATCAGAAGTGGATTACCAATCTCATCACCTACACCGGCGATCCGAAGTCCAATACCGCTGCTACGGTTAATCTCTTTGACTCGCGCTCCCTCGCTCCCAGTCCGAAGCTCATCCTCAAGTCTAATCTCCCCGAAGGGCGCTACGATGCGCAGGAGGGATGGTGAGTGCGCTCCTGGATCTGAATGGGGATGTTCAGCTGACACTCGTAGGTGGGTCGGCGCAGTCGAACAAGCCGTCCGAGACTCGGTAACCAGCATCTCCCTCTTCCCCGCCACCGCCTTGCAGCTACTCACCGGCCGTCCTTCCAAAGTCTACTATGCCGAGACCGTCTTTCCTGGCCGAGACGGATCAATAGGCAAGGAGAGGGCATGGGAGATTATCAATACTGCTCCAAGGGAACCTTTGATCATTCAAAGCTTGCCTTGGGGTACGAAGCATATTTGGCCGGGACACGCTTGGGCGCTTATTGGAGGCCATGGGGGAGTTGTCGCTGGCGAGAAACGATGGTGAGTCTTCTTCATCACCTGTGAAGAGGATAGATCTGACTCTCCAGGGTTACTATCCAGAATCCCAGGGGTCAGCGAGAAACTTGGGATTTAGATGTCGTCTGGCCGGACTGTTATCTTATCCACGCTCTGGCGAATGGCGCGGACGAGAAGCCCGCCTCTGAACCTCCGACGCCTCTCAGTGGAGATGTTCCTGTGCGATTTGCGCAGGCCGAGTAGGTTGCCGGGACGGCGCAAGGAGGGAAACTAGTGGGCCGAGAGTGCGGTCGATCAGGCCTTGGACACTTGAAATTGCATTGGATTTGGCTGATACCTTACTGCTCATTCGTGTACTTACTGGTCCCGCCGTGCGTCGCGCGGTTGATTCAAGCCCACCGCCCAAAGGGATGCCCCCTCGATCAAGGCAGATACGTCAAAGGCACTTGTCTTGCCTTGACTCGTTAGAAAGGCATGCTTCCACCCCTGTTACCGACTGCTGATATCGTAATTCACTTATGAAAGGAGAGTAGCGACATCGTCTCGAATGAAGAGCGCTAGAGGGGTCGTCAACACTTCTCTTTCACGTCGCTATTCCATCTCGCAGCAAAATGCTGATGGTCCCTGCCAGAGCACACCTCTCTCTATTGCTATTCATTTCCTCATTTTCATCAAGTGAGTCACCGCGCGGATCGAGGAGCGGGTGTCTGTAGCTGACGCCGATCAGCTGGCATTGCTCTCCCAACCACAGCAAGCATCGAACAACTCGAACAAATCCCGTCTTCATTCCATCATTCACCGGGAGAACACTCCTGGGAAGCTGAAATCCCCACGTCGATCGGCATCCCCCGCGAAACCTCAGTCCGACGTAGTCTCGCTCCTGGACCACTTTGGGGGGACGACACAGTTCCCAATATCGGCGATATTGTACAAAGTGAGTCATTCACGAATTCTAGAAGTGCCCCCAGCTCATGGCCGATAGCCACTATTCCCGGTTGCGGTCTGACCAGCGCTCTGTGTGCTCTTGTCGCTCTTGACAAGACGTGGATCACCAACCTTGTCACCTTCACTGGCGATTCCGCTTCGACCACTTCTGCGACTGTTAATCTCTTCGACAGCAAGACCCTCAAATCTAAGTCTAAGGTTATTCCAAAGTCAGCTCTGAGCGGCGAGCGTTCGGATGCACAGGACGGATGGTGAGTTATAAGCGTCTTGATAGTAGCTGAAGTCAGGTGGGTCGGTGCAGTCGAACAAGCAGTTCGGGAATCAGCTCCTAGCATTTCACTCTTCCCCGCCACTGCACTGCAGATGATTACTGGACGCGCTGCCAAAGTGTACTACTCAGAAACGGCATTCCCCAATCAGCAAGAAGCCATCAATAAGGAACAGGCTTGGGAGATCATCAGGACAGCGAAATTGCAGCCGCTGGTGTTCCAGAGCTCACCTTCCGGGACTACGCATATTTGGCCCGGGCACGCTTGGGCGATCGTCGGTGGGCATGGTGGTGTTGCGAAGGGTGAAAGCAGATGGTCAGTCTCTCATGTCAGTATGAAGGTATCAGCTGATAGGTGTAGGGTAACAATTTACAATCCTTGGGGGATCAGAGAAACTTGGGACTTGGAGGCTGTCTGGCCGGACTTGTATCTCATCCACGCCCTGGTCGGGGGCGCAAGCGAGAAGCCCGCCGGAGGTGCCCCAGCTGTCCCGACGAGTCCCAAGAGCAGCTGCGCCGGCCACACCACCACTGGTCCCGTTCCATATGCCCGCTGGACCAACCTCGACTATGACGCCTTGACCGATACCATCTATACCCCCGATGTGGCAACTCGGGCGGACTGCATCAAGCTGTGCGAGCTTGAAAAGAGTGCGTCAAACATCTCAAGAGGAGAACTCAGCTGATTGTACAGGATGTCTCGTATCCACTTACAACCCACACTCGCTAGGGTGCTTCAAAGCGACCACGAAGGGTGTCTACTTTAGGAATGGGAACGGGTTCGAAGCCACTGTCAAGGGCATCACTTGCGAGGCTGCCGCTGCGGATGGTGAGTTTCGTGGTCGACCACGTAAGCGAGAGCTAATGGGTTATAGCCAAACAATGGCCAGATGCGACGTGCTGCACCGAGTATCATGCTGCTACGCCAGTCTAAGCCGTTTAAGTTGTCAGTTAGCGCGCTTGGGAGTCTTGCAGTGAAGCACAGCTATCTCAAGCAGATATGAGGGGAAAAGGAGAGTCCTTGACCACTCTTGAGCGGTGGTTAGCCTTCAGTGTTATACACCTTCTCAATTTTTCGAGTGACACATGCCATGGCATAGATCTCATCCCACCACGCGGATGTCCATCATCCACCGCATGATAAGCTCGATCATCCGATGCTGCGCAGCCACATCCGTCACTCCATGATCCGCTCCCTCCACCACCGCCCAAGTCAACGGCGCCTCGGGTGGACAGGCATCAGCCCATCTCTGCATCCGCTCCGCCGGCTTGTCCAATCCCGTCCACGCATATTGATCCTCGGCCGACCACAGAGCAAGGGTGGGTAGGGCGAATCGGCCAAAGGAGGTCGAGAGCGGATGGGCATGGTCTTCGGTGTTGGTCTCGGGAGTAGAGGGTAAGTCAGAGGAGAAGTAGTCGTCACCGCCACTGAGATGAGCTGTGGATCATTGGTGAACTCACCCCTTGCCATAGAGCGAGTGGATCCTGTAATACGAGGTTCTCTCGCCTAACAATTTCCACAACACAGGGTCAATCTCCTCCCCCCGTCCCTGAGCGATATGGGCCGGTGCTCCCGCAGCAGCCTCCAACAACCCCCGCGCCTCGTGCTCCGGAAGAGGTTCCTTAGTTTCGGCGCTGTGCGTGAGGAACTCGCGGTCAGAGACTGGAGCTTGAAGGATTCCTCCTTTGATGATGGGGTTTAGGGAAGGACGGGTGGAGAAGAGCTTGGCGATACTTTGACATCCGGTGGAGTTGCCCATGAAGATTAGGTCGGTGATGCCTGATATCAGCAATGGCCATCGTAAAGAACATACCTTCAGTAGCGAGATGGCTGGTTAGATACTCCATGTCTACCGCGTCCCTCTCGAGGCTGCTTGTTCGGAAGCCTTCATACGCACTCGTCCAGTGGAATTGTATCCTGCTATCAGCGATGCTCGATGCGAACTCACAATTTCCACCCTTTCGCCTTGAGCGCATTGCTCAATGTGCCCATGAAGACTTCTCGTCCCACTCCTCCACCCAAACCACCTATGAAGGCGATACATTTGGACGAGGAGAGATCGCCAGATGCAAAATAGGTGTATCTCGACCGACCTGAGGGGTATTCTGAGAGTTCGCCGAAGAGTGACATGGTGAGGATGCGGGTGGGATGAGTAGAGAAATGATCAAGCTTTATGTGTCCTCTGGCGGTACGGGCATGAAAGGAGTGAGCTGCGCTGGGGAGAGAAAGGGAAAAGCATCATGATGAGTGAAAGGACGAGCACAAAGGTATGACATTTGGAGTTGACATTTCAAGCTTTGCTCCTCGCTTGCCATACACGGGTCGCACACCAGAAACTCATCGTACATGATCCATATGCAAGGGTTGGGTGGAGAGACGCTTAAAGGATGATCTTGATGCAGGATGACTTTGGCCGACAAGGCCGAAGAACCAATCTATGCTCGACCTAGCCTCCAGAACTCAAGCACTTGACGCAATCCGAAGGAGGTTACCCTGCCCCTTCTCCAGATCCTACATCTAGCATGGCGCAAAGCATAGGTGAATGGAGTGGGCGCAGCTCAGCGACGACCAGGTAACACGTCTGCTACGAGTCAACTTTCTTGCCTCTGACAACCCACAACGGATCATTCCCACCTCCTATCCATGTCCTCCCTGCTCCTGGCTCCACCACAGTCACAGCCTCCACCTCGCGCCAACCCGCGAACCACAGGCAATCTCCCACCATCTTGACCCGCTCCTCCTCGCTAATCCGCAACCACCGCCGGATCGCCTTAGTGGGAAAGCAGCGATTGCTCAGTACCAGATGTATACTTGCGCCTCGCCGAGATGCCGCCAGAATGGAAGACAGGACAGGTAGGGGTTGGGTTAGGTAGTCGATCGACACTACGCAGACTGTAGCGTCAAGATCGGTGATTTCGCTAGGGACGGAGGGGTTGGCGTTGAGATCGACAAGATGGGTGGAGGATAAAATAGGATTGGCGGATAGCTCGGCTTGGTTCATTCCCATTCCTATCACCTCCAGTCCGTTCCCAGCTGCGTTCTCCAGCTCTGGCGGGAAATGGCTGACCCAACTTGAGCACAGATCGAGGATTCTTCCCTTCTTTGGCAGTACCTCGGCATAGTAGGACTTGAGCGTGGCGATAGCATTGTCATCTATGTGCGTTACAAAGCGCGCTGGGCCGTAAAAGTTGGTGTCTGGCGATTCATCGGCGCGAGTGAAATCGGCAGAGGTGTATGGCCAGGAGGACTGTCGAGGGGTGTACGGTGAGATCGGCCATGGAGAGGTGGACATGGTGCGTAGCGATTCACTAGAGAGGGCGACGAGAGTGGCTGCTCGAAGGGCGCGCGATGTCAGAAAGCTCATGCGAGGTCAGACTTGAGTTAGATGTAAATGAGACGCAGCGCGCTGCGTAGATCGATGGACTGCACCGATTGGATGCCGTCATTGGGCTACACCCGGTGAAGATGAAGCAGAGAAGTTGCTGCTCCGAATGAATATGGCCGAGTTGTTGGGTACAGAACATTGAGGCAATGGGGGTTATGTGGACAGTACTAGGCGTAGCTTTGGACAGGAACAAGCTCTTTTGGAGGCGAAAGTTGTCAAGCTTGAAGGCACCTGTCTTCGGCGCGACCCGCCTGGATCCGACATTGCGGGATTATGCGCCTCGCTTTGGCGAATCGTGCTCACTGGACCATCACCATGCATGGCGTGAGCTGTACATACCTCTGAGGTACCCTCAGCTGCGGTACAAGGATGGCACAGCAAATCTACGCGCCGCAGTGAAACTTTTGCCACCGACGCGTCATTGAAGTTCCCGCCAAGACCAGGCCCAGGCACGGTTTCGGATAAAATTTGCGGGGGATGACATCATTTCCGTTTCAGCTGTGCCGACTCCTCCTTCCAAGCCTTGTCGGACATGTGGTGTGGGTGGCGTCTCCATATCCCGTAGCGACGGAGGCGGTGCGTCATACTCGCTGCGCTCAGAGAGGCTCAGAGGACAGGCTATATAGACAGCTTCGAGGTATTGATTTCTTCACCCACCACTCCCACCACTAACAGCTCAACTCCACCAACACTCACAGCTACAATGATTGGCGGCGGCGGCATGCTAGGCTCTTTCCTGCTCTTTGCAGCATTCGCGCTTCTTCTCGTCTCAACCAGTGAGTCTAGGCATCCGCCAAGCTAAACAGCAGTCTCATCTCCCATCTTCCGCCAAATATCCTTCCTCAACATCTACCAGGGCGCACAGACCACCACATTTGGTGTCTTTGGCTACTGCACCGGCACCAATTGCACGGCCAGACAACTCGGCTATGACATTCCTGCAATTGCATCACGGCTAGGCGCGGTGGGCTTCTCCAATGACAACGTTGTCCGCTTGACAAAAGCTCTCGTCCTACACCCCGTCGCTACTGGTGAGTTTAACCCCAGCTGAGCTAATACCAGGCCTCGCATTCATTGCATTCCTCATTGCCCTCTTCTCCGACCGCATCGGCTACATCTTCTCCTCCTTCGTTGCTCTCCTAGCATTCCTCGTCTCCCTCGTCGCCATGGCGATAGACTTTGCCATCTTCACCCTCGTCCGCAATGAAGTCAACAACAACACCGCAGCCAACGTATCATCCAGCTTCGGCAATGCCATCTGGCTCACCCTCGCCGCCACCGTCATCCTCTTCTTCTCAACATTTATCGTGTGCTTCAGCTGCTGCACTGCGAGGCGGAAGGAGAGGTACGCGGGGAACGCCAATAGGTATTAGATCAGGCTGGGTGAGTTAGAGCGGTGGCGGGCAAGAATCCAAACACATGGATAATGTAGCTGTAGTTGTGTATAATGCATCAGGATACTCATAGTCTAGCCTACTCCGGCAAAGTCTCAACATCTCCCCGCCTTGAAGAAACATTCAGCTGATAGCGCCATCGCGAGGGTAGGTCAGGATCATTGGTAGATTCGGACGCGTCCAAGGCTTCGGCGTATGACTTATATTTGCCTATGTCGGGGTAGAGCTCTGCGAATTTGTCACTGGTATAGTAGGTGGTGTTATTGAGCGTCCTCTCAAGCCTCTTCATCTTCTTCTGGAGACGTCTGTCACCTAGCTCTTGCAGCTGTTCGATGGACTTACCGTAGAGTGATAAGTTGGCTAGCAATTGATGCACCCAAGGCGCCGCGGCGGGATCTGGCGTCACACCGCCTGCGGTTCGGTCGAAGCCTTCAGGGTGGGTGTTTTGGTAGATGGTGAAGTTACGGATGATGGCCTCGCGCGTGGCTTCTGTGGTCGCTGTCTCGAGGCTGCGGGTAGGCATGTATCTTGAGTCCGAGTACCGATCTCCCTCTTCTCCGGCGTTCAATATCCAGTCGCGCTGGTATCCTTCGATACCCCCCATGAGCTTCTCGTCAGGTTCTATCCCCTCTCCCGTGTCGAGATATCGCCTCAGACCTTCGGTATTGTCGCACACGACCGTTCTGCCTGAGAGCATAAAGCTGAGCAGATCAGCCGCGTGCAAACTTTGATGGCCCGACTTGCGGCCTGACTGGAAGAATGACATTGTGCTTCGATGGCTGAGCATGTCGAAGCCGAGACTGCTCATATCTTCGCGTCGTGTGAGTTTGGCTTCGGAAAAGCGTTGCAGTTCGTCTTTGAGTGCTTCCCTCTCTTCGCTGCTCAGTTGGCTCATCGCAGTGGTGAGCTTCTCCGACGCCTCCTTGATTAGCGGTGTGTTATAGGAGTCGCTTGGATCAAGCGTGTGCAGGTCTGACAGCCCAAACTCCTTCATGATGGGGAAGTTATCCGCCATGGTCATTTCAGTGGTCGGAGCGAATATCTGTTGAGCGTCGTTAAAGATAGTGAGCTGCTCAGCGGTGACTTCTGGCTCAGGCAAGAGCTCGGCGATTTTGCCATCCCGCTCAGCTACCCGCTTTCGCCTTTCATTTCGGAACTTGACTTGTTCGAGCTCGGTGACGGCGATGCAGGCTTTCGAGAGGCTCTTGGCACTGCTATGGACATGCGTTGCGAACTCCTCATCCGTCATGTCAGATTGCGCCGTCCGAGATACCCAACCCTGAGTCAATATATCCGCGGCGGATCTCTCGACTTTCTTGCTGAAGGTTTCGACAATCATAGGGGCTTTACCGAGAAAGACTTCATCCGCCTCCATCGATGCCTCGTCCTTCTTCCAGTAATTCTTTGCCCAGTCCTCTTTGGTAATGTTAAACCCTACGCGGAGGCGCTGCTTTCTAGGATCCATGGGGAGGAATTGTCCAGTGGTGAGGTCAGAAGCGCGCATGGCAGAGGGCAGTGCGCCGTTCTCGTCACGGGTGCTGTCTTTAGATGTAGGTCGGTAGGGCTTCTTGGAGTGATTACGTTGGTATCGCTTAGCATCACGTTTGGATACTCGGCCTGTCGACTGCCAGGTGTCGTTAGCTTCGGAGGGGGACTTGATGTGGGCACCGGTATGTGAAAGGGACTCGCCAGAGGTGGCCGCTTGCGAGTAAACGTCGTCATCGGATAGTGAGTATGTTCGGTAGGCTTCGTTAGGTCGGTGTCTGGATTCACGTGAAGACGCCGTGCGGCGGCTTGACTGCTCATCATGGGATTGTGAGTAAGGGTCGTAGGGTTCATCGGGTATACTAGGTCTGCGTTTAGGCTTGCGCCGTGAAGATCGTCTGCGGCTTACTTCCTCATCTGAATCGAGGCCCGACACATATCCCTCGTCCATGTCGGGGCGGCGGCGGCGGAACTCGATGGGCATGACGATAGGGCGGCGATGTGATTGTTCAGCGGGGAGGGATTCTTCGATGTCGAGAATTTCAGATGTGAAGTCACGAGACCGCGCTCGATTGTGCCACTCGCCCCGATCCTCAGAGCCGTAGCTGTCGCGAGATGGGCGACGGCAGGGGGGTCTCTGTGATGAATCTGCTCGTCAGCGAAAGAATAAGGAGGACAACTTACCGAAAGACACTTCACTCTCATTGCTACGATCTGGAAATCAGCTACATCCCGCATAGATGGACGCAGACTTACCTGAGATAGTAGACTCGTAGTCATGATCCCACACACTATTGGCCTCTTTCACTGTCAGATGACGCTTGCGGGAGTCAGTCCCTCGAGCTGCGGATCGTGCCATTATCCGTCAAGGGGAGGGTTAGGATATATGGGCGGTTGTGGAGGGGAGGGGCGCAGTGAGGTAGAGGTAAGTGGTGTGATTGAGGGTCTATGATGAGCCTAAGAGTGACGGTGGAATGGAGATGCTGATGGCGTGGCTGGACAAGGAGAATATGTGAAGTTGGTACTTGTTGACAGAGCCTCAACGATATTTTAAGGTACACACCTCATCCTTTGATCTCACCCTCCAGGTCGTTCTGGAACAAGTCAGTGAGCAGGTTGAACTCCTGGTGCGACGTGTGCAGCCCATGCTGACTGTGGGCTCGACTGCCTGTGAGAGTGTCAAATGGTGAAGATCGCAAGCAAATCGCAAGCATCGCGTCCGCTCTTTGACCGAGCGAATCCAGGTTACGTAATACATTAAGTGTGGCACATTTTGCCACCCAACTTGATCGACTCATGTCGACTCATCCAGCGCCAATGCTCAGCTCTCAGCTATCACCTAATCTTCTGCGACTTCGCAATTCATCGCCTGATACAGTCAAACCAACACTACTTTCCCTTCTCCCCCGGCTGCAACCTCTTGTGCTTCATATTCTGCGCCTCGTTACTCTCATGCCACCACTTCCTGCCCAAACCCGACACGGCATAAGCGCTACCCGCCTCCTCCGCATCGTTGTAAGTCTTATACTTGGCGATAGTAGGGTAGAGCGCCTCCCACTCTTCCTCTTCAAAGTAGTTCGTCTTATCAATCTTCCTATTCGCCTTGGCGAGTGCCCTGACCGCCTGGTCCTGATAGAAGTTTCTATACCTCGGGTCTTTCTGCTTTTCGGCGCTCTTCAGTGAGCTCCTGAAATCAGCGATTGCGCCTTCCCTCTGCAGCGATAGATCCAGATCTGCCGTATGCGCATCTCGAGGCGCTTCGCCACCGGGGTCCTTCAGCGACTCTGTAATCTCGGCGACGAGCTTGTCGTAGTTCTTGATGACGTTTTGGCGGAGATACTCGACAGTATCATCGTCAGTGACTGTGGTCGGCATATGACTGTCGGTCAGGTACTCCCTCTCCGCAACTCTATCCCTGTCCTCCATCATAAACTCTCGGAAGTCCACACTCTTCTTAACGTCGACATCCTTCCCGTTGTCCAAAAACTTCCTCCGCGCCGCTTCATTCTTGCAAATCACCGTCTTGCCATCAATCATCATTGACAGGATGTCACTGGCGTGGTAGTTTTTAGTATACTTGTCAGTCGACATCCACGACAAAGTGCCATGATCCGCCAGCATGTCATAGCCCGCGTCATAGAGATCTTCCTGTCGCACCAGACCCTTCTCCTCAAAGAGTGCCATCTCCTTCTCCAGTTCCCGCTTTTCTTCCGTACTGAGCGTCGGCAGCAGCTTTTTGACCCTTTCCGACTCGGCGTCTGCATTGGACAGCCCGTGCTTGAACATCGACTTGAAATCATCCTCCATAGTCATGGCGGTTGTCGGTGCGTGAGCAGAATCAGCCTCGACAATGAGTGACTTCATCTCATCTGTGAGTTCCTTCCCCGCCTTCTTATTCTTATCTGCAACCTTCAACAATTTTAGCCGCTTCCCCAACCACTGCTCTTCATCCTCATCGAGATCTTCCGGCACCATCGATATTTGACTCTTCCGAAGTAGATCGATGGCGTGTCTGGTGACGACTGAGTCCATGTTCGGTAGCAGAGAAGCACACCACGCCTTCTCCTTGTCATGACCTTCCGGTACGAAGTCAGTCTTCCAGTGATTCTTGCTCCAATCGAGGTCATATGCTACTCGGAGATTCCTCTTGTGCTCTGGGAGCGGCATACAGGACAAGTCTTTCGCGTCAGGATTGGTCTTGCGCAGAGCACTGCGAGTGGATGATACAGTGGGGTGTCGTAGAGCCATGGAGGGGTTGAAACGCTTCCCTTGGTGTCGCTTTTGATACCTGCGAGCTTCTTTTTGGGATACCTTGGTGTTGTCATTCCAGCTTGAGTTGGCTTCTGAAGCTGATTTGGTAACAGATCCGTCTATGTGTTGGAGGGATTCGCCAGATGTTGCTGTCAAATCATCTGTAGGAATCTGGGACGTCCGCAAAGGCGGGCGGAGGAAATCCCGCCTGGAGGTGGTGCGTTTGCGTTCGCGTTTTGGTCGCCCGCGCTTCGTTGACCGCTGGAATTCTCGCGGGACCTCGATCAAAGTGTCTGCGTACTCGCCATCAGTGTCGTGTGTGTATGTTTGAGTGTCTCTTGGGCTGCGCTGCCGCCTGGCCTTGCGGCGACGAGGTGGTGGATCATAATCTTCATCAGAGAGGTGAGATGGATCCTCGTCGTCAGACGAATAGCTGCGGCGATTAGAAGGAGGCGATGATTTAGAGCGAGCCCGGCGAAGATCGTCAGACTCAGAACCAGAGAGCAAGGATTCGTCGTCAGAAAAGGCGTCGCTCTGATCGCGGGAAAGATCCCGCCCCTCATTCCGATTCTCCCATTCTTCTCGATCCATCTCAGCTAGCTCTCTAGCGCTCATCGGACCAGATCGTCTGGGCAGAAGATCCTCATCGTCATCCGAATCAGTATCGGCAGTAAAGTATCCTTCATCCTCATCAATGGGGTCGGATCTCGACCAAACAGCCCGCGGCCGGGTGACTCGGCCCTCATCGGAGTCGATATCATGCTCGCTAAGGGTAGAGATGTGCGGTCGCTGAGGCGTGTCTAAGGGATCAGCATCACCGCTAGCACGGTGCTCACTAGATCGGGTCGAAGTAGCACTCCTGCTCCTGGTGGAACCTACACATATCAGCTATGCTACATGTCAGGATAGTTGCAGCACTAACCTCGGTTTCTCGTTCGGGGCATCAGGTTGATGGGCTAGGGTCAGAACTGGGGGAGATCAGATGTGATGCTGAGGGTGTTGCGGGATGTAGGGACGAAGATGGGTCGAGACGGTCACGTAAGGCCACCCAGGGGACAACTGTATGTGGCGGACTGATGACCGGAGTTGTGGAGAGCGATAAGTGGACCGGAGTGAGAAAGCTGAAGAGGACAAGATTCGTCCGCCGGAAGCTATGGTGAGTTGTGTGATTTCAGTTGATTGAGATTGGGGATGAGGATAGGGGAGAGAGACAGAATAGGGATGAAGATTCGAGCAAAGCGAGCCGTCTCTCGGGTCGCAGCCCTTCCTTTCGTTCGACCCCTCACTATCTCCTTTGAGTCCCCTCCGATCCGGGGCGCGTTTCGACTTCCGACACTTCAGCTAGACCGTTTCATCCCTGCTGCTGCTGAAACAACACTGCATGAGTACGAGCTGTCACGATCCGGGAGTCTGTATGAAGGTTCTGACTGCTGGGTCAGCGGGAACACGGAGCGATACCCGAGAACGCCAAAATATAGCTTACCGTCGTTCTCCAACCAATCTGTATACTCCCCCTTTGACCCCAGCATGAGTCCCAATACTCCGCCCCAGTGAGTCATATTCCTATATGGCCTAAACACCGTGTTGACATCCAAGCCATGTAGGAGTTCATGCAGCCAGTGCGCGTGGTCGAGGGGTGTGATGGAGTCTTGGGCACTGACAGTCAGCATAAATGGCAGTTGAGGGGTGAAGCCCAATTTACCCATGTATGATCATCACCCTAGGCATCCGCTTCGCGTCCAACACCCCCTTCCCCGCAAACAGCAAATGTCCCAATGAATGCCGCATGCACATCTCTTGCGTCGGTCCGAGAGTTCGGCGTAGGGTCGATATATGCTCCAGGTATGAGGCAGACTCGTGCTTGATTTGCTTGATGACATCCGTTACTGGAGCTAGTCTGTTTGGTCAGCTTGGGTCATCTGAATGCGCCCAGATCCTGATCCTTGCTACAAACACCGCCTACACTATCATGACGATTCCCGAAATTATAAGCGCTCCGATAGGGAAGGGAGATAAACGTCGGGACTAGAGACAACGTAGTTGGAAAGAGAAGCAAATGGTGACTCACAATATCACCCCCTGGATTTTGGGTATCTCAATCTCCTCCCCATATATCCCCATCTCCCTCAACGCGCCCTCTTCCCCATTCCCCTCAAACATTTCCACACCCCTTCTTGCTCTCGGAGTATACGCATACGAAGATCGCGAGACGCCGGTACCCGGTAGTACGGCCCGTCCCTTTCCCTTCCCCCACTTGGTCGGTGTAGGCGAACCAACAGACATCGGTGCTTCAGGCGAGAAGTATGAAAAGTCCCCATCGTCGCTATGCGTGCGTAGGGATTGCCGAGTGAGGAGTCTTGCTCGACGAGCATCCCGTTTGCGCAGTGATGTGAGGATGGTCTGTTGCGATATGGTGTAGAGTGATTGATGCGCGCCGAGGCCATGCGCTATTATGTGTATTTGGGAGGGGTCGCCGTTGTAGTCGCTGGAAGTCAGCACGGCTTACTGGCCTGTAGTTGGAGTAGAAATAATGGAGGTTAGATGGAGTAAAGACTTACCTGATGTTATCCTTGACCCAAGATAAACATCGCCGAAGATCCTCCACCATTGACCTTGCGTCACCAGGTGGATACCAGCCAATGTCTGGGATGACCACCACTGCATGATTAGCTACAGCTCCAGTGAGCAGCGCGACATACCATAGCCCATCTCGGCCAGCCTCGCGCCGAGA
This sequence comes from Dioszegia aurantiaca, assembly GCA_001600655.1. Lineage (NCBI taxonomy): Eukaryota > Fungi > Basidiomycota > Tremellomycetes > Tremellales > Bulleribasidiaceae > Dioszegia > Dioszegia aurantiaca. The sequence continues at coordinate 108,230 of BCKN01000016.1, forward strand.
AGCGCAAACGTCCATCTGCGAAGTCGGAACGGGCCAATCATCCCAACGTCGTAAATGAAGACGATGACCGGTTTGCCAATGTGTGTTGGAGGAGATGACGGAGGATATCCGGTGTCCGATCCATCAATGTCGGGCGCCCGAGGTCGAGGTGAAGGGCTATGCGGTGGGAGGTAGATGTCGAGTTTCAGTTGAGGGGTACAGCGCAGCCCAAATCTAGCGTCAGCACCGCCTGCGCGAGACTTACATCGCAAAACCATCCCATAGATCTCCGACAGCGCTTGATCCCATGTTGACTTCGCCGGCCTTGAGGAGCATCCTCTCCCAGACGAGATATCGCCCCATACTCCAGACCAAACCAGGGATGGTGTCGGCGCAGAAAAGGAGGTAGCGGAAGATCGCAGTGATGATTCCGACATTCCGCACTGATATCAGTAGGGTCATCTTTCCACATACCTGGATTGAGAGGGAGGAATAGCAGACCCGCATGTCGAGGAGCGTCCGTCTGCGCGAGAAGGAGGTAGGCGAGCGAAGGGATAGCGTAGAGTAGGACTTTCGTCAGCGTTGAAGGGCTTAGACTCACCTGCGACAGAAGCGAGGAGGGCGGGCAGCGTGACAAGGCCGAGAAACGGAACTGTTGTCAGCTGGGTCTGGCAGTACTCACCAAGTAGTGTGGGCGCCAACACCGCAACTATGGAGACACCACCGGAAACTACCACCCCACACCCCCATGTCGCAATCCTCACTTGCGTCCGCTTGTCGATGACCCTGGAGAGCATGGTACAGTGGTCAGTGTAGTATGCGCATCTCTAGACGCCCCTATGAGCCAGAGTGAGCGCTGTGAGACATGCCGAATCGCGACCCGTTTCAGAGTGGTCGATCAGCGCGCAGGCATTAATTCATTGAGCTTTGAGTTTGGAATGAGGATAAGGTTTCGCTGAGAGATAAGCGCGTAAGCTCCCATAGCTATACTCCCTCCGACGCTTTCTCTGCGTCTAAAGGGGAGGCTAGCAGGATGCACAGCTACGCGAGATGAGATGCTGTGGGGCAATGAACCTATGACCATGAATTTCACCCGTCTATTGGGGAATGCTGCTTACGATGTCGTGCTGACAAATGCCTTTACCGGCTAACATTGGCCGGGTCTCAACGGGTTTTGCCTTTGCCTCTACCTCTGCCTTTCCATCTTACATGTATACCATATCCATAGACATCTAGACGGCCATCTCGCTCGCACTATCCATGCTTTCTAGACATCTTGCTAGATCCAGGTTGACAGTGAGTTTATCCCTTGGATGAACTGACGTAGATCATGCCCGCAGCCACTCCCCAGCGCCACTTGAGCACCAAGGTTGCCAAACCCCTCTACGCAGCCCAAACTACCATCCCTCACCTCCCCATCCCCACTCTCGACTCTACATTCGCAAAGTACCTCGAAACGCTCTCTCCACTACAGACGAAAGACGAGCACGCAGCTTCTGCCAAGCACGTCAAGGCATTCCTCGCTTCGCCCCTTTCAGAAACGCTTCAAGGTAGGCTGCAAGACCGCGCCAAAGCGAAAGACTCGTGGTTATCGGAATGGTGGAATGACGCTGCGTATATGGGGTACAGAGGCAGGATTATCCCCAATGTCAACTACTTCTACACGCACAAGCAGGGACTGGGCAAGGGGGCTTCACAGGAGGACAGAGCGGCGGAGCTGGTAAGAGGTGTAGTGGAGTTCAAGAAGCTTGTGGATAGGTAAGTCAAAGTCTGGATGAGCTGATAATAGCGAAATCCTTGAACCGGAGAAGGGCAAGAGCGGACCATTATGTATGGCATCGTACAAGTACATGTAAGTCAGGTGTTGGTCTATCTGATAACAGGTTCAATGCTGTTCGCGTACCTACATCGCCTGCTGATATACCTTTGGCGTACCCTCCACATGAGAACCACCACATTGTTGTCGTGCGAAACAACCGGTACTTCAAGGTGGATACCCAGGGGAGAGGGAAGAAGGAGTTGGCGGAGGCGTTCAAGCAGATCAAGCAGTTGGCGGATGGGAAGCCGGGAGCGGGCGTGGGGATCCTAACGGGAGATGATAGGGATGTATGGACCGAGGTGAGTCTTGTCAAACGGTTCTGGTATGTATAGGAGGTTTGCCCGACGTACCGCTTGTTTCCTGGAAGGGGGCACCGCAGAGCCTGCACAGATGGAATGGATTCACCACGCCGTCACCGAGGAGATCTCTGAAGCCGAAGCATCCGGACCCAGACTGGCATATGTCTCCGCTTCTCGTCTTTATCTTTGCTGACATCCAGGCTCGCCGACACATCATGTCTATCTCACCAGCCAACTCCGCCGCCATCCAGACCATCGAATCTGCCATTCTGCTCGTCTGTCTCGATGGCGCACCACCCAAGAATGAAGATGCACGCGCATGGTCATACTGGTCTGGCGGCCTATCGTCTTCGCCGCAGGGCCAGGGTTGGAATAGGTGGTTTGATAAGCACGAGTTGATTGTGGACGAGTCTGGAGAGACGGGATTCAACGGTGAACGTAAGTCTAGGTGCGAACAGTACTTACTCCAGATTCAATGCTTGATGGCACCCCCACTCTGCGTCTGAATGAATTCATGCTCGCGGCAGTTGACGGCGGAAAGATCCCCCTCGAGCTCCCGTCAGGCGAACAAGCTTCCTCCCCCATGCCTAAACCCGAAGAAGTCATCTTTGAGCTAGATCGTAAAGCTTTAGACATAGTAGAGAAGAGTAGAAAAGGGTTCGAGCAGGAAATGGCACTTCAACAGCTAAAGGTGAGACCACCATTCGACATGGCTAATGTAGATGGTGAACTTTACGGGGTACGGCAAGAACGCCATTAAAACTTACAAGGCTTCGCCAGACGCTTGGGCACAGCTGGTCAAGCAGCTTGCGTTCTATCGTCAGAAAGGCCGGCCAGGGGTAGCATACGAATCATGTCAAACCCGGAAATTCCTCTTGGGGCGAACCGAAGTCATCCGATCTTGCTCGCAAGAAGCTGTCGATTGGATCAAGGCTATGCTAGATACGAATGCCAGCGATGCCGATAGAGAAGGATTGTTTAGGAAGGCGGTGACGAGGCATATCCAGTATTCGACCTGGGCGGCAGATGCGCAGGGCGTAGATAGGCACATGTTTGGGTTGAAGAAGTTGTTGAAGAGTGGAGAAGACATGCCGGAGGTGTTCAAGGAGGAGATTCATGGGAGGAGTAGTCATTGGGAGATGAGCACCAGTCAGTTGAGCAGTAAATGGCTCGATGGGTGGGGTTACGGAGAGGGTGAGTCTATGCGCTGTGCTTATCTTGTAATGGGTAAATGCTGATCTCCAAGTTGTTGACGATGGTTACGGTCTATCTTATGCCATTGGGGATGACTCTATCAGATGGTGTGTTACCACTAAGAATGGAGATGCGGAGGCTTTCGGCAAGGCGATTGAGGACGCCGCGGAGGAGGTTAGAGCGATGATGCAGCGGGCGGCGGAGAAGAAGTAGATGTATGTATGTTGATGCACCTCAATTTCCTTCGCTACACTTCTGACGGGGCCATCCTCCTGATCGTCAAGCCTGTCCCACTTCTTTCAGGAGGTTGATCAAGTCAGAGCGAGATGGAAGTAGGAGAAGTGGAACATCCGGGGGAGATTCTAATACTGTGAATACCCGCCTGGGCTTGATCAGCTGTCTACTGTGATTCCAAAGTTTAACGATGGATACAATCACACCGCTCACAGCCACTCATGCACGCAGCCAAGGAGAGACAGCAGAGCTGTATTGGCGTAACGACCGATGCAATCGCGGAAAACGCCCCAAAAATCTCGAAAGATCTCGAAAAAGCTCGCCTGACTGCGGCTTCACTCTACAAAAGGATTATATCAATCTGAGCGACGTCTATTCAACGCTTCGATCGTATAATGGTTTAGTACAAAGGTCTCATAGCTATGAAGTGACAGCGATCAACGTTGGTATCCTTAAATCTGAGTTCGATTCTCAGTCGAGGCACAATCCTTTTGGCGTCAAGGTGCAACCTTTTGGTCTTTCCTCGATGCTCCAAGCTCCCGTGCAAGCTCCCGTGCATGTCTCATTGCTTTTGCGTCCACAGGTCCTGGGCCTCCCGGTTAACTTACCGGTCAGGTTGGAAGAGCTGATGAGGTGGATTTGGCGATTTGTGACCTGAGGCTGAGGGACTGAGGTCGATCTTCTCGGTGTATCCCGTTCGCGTCTCGAGCAAAAGGCTCGCCGCCAAACGCAATATTCATTGTTCAAACTCCCACGATATTCACGCACTATTGTATTTCCCCTAGCACGTGCCGTATGTAGGTGCGATATGAGAGACATCAGAGTATCCGCCTACAGAGCGTTGACCGACAAGCATACAGCTGACTCTAGTCTACATATCACCACGATAGGCCACCATGCGCATGATCAGTGTAACGATAGTCGATACGATCCCTGCTTCTTTATGGCTTACTCGGCCTGGATGGGACCTGTGGTACAGCTGAGGCTTAGACCATCGGTGGGACACCTTGAATTTGCGATGCGCAACTGCAGATCATGCGGGACGTCTTCGTATGTACCGGAAGCGATATATGTAGACGCTGCTACATAGGAGCTGGGATCGGGTGTTGTGGAAGGCCCTCGAAACGCGGATGGTGGTGGAAAGCTGGGAATTCTCGACTTGGGCAAGGACGAGGACGAAGATTTCCGGGGGAAAACGCGGTGCAGCGCTTGCAGTGATCATTTCAAACCGGCACGCCTGTCTTGCCTGAACAGAAGAAGACCGATGGCAGTGCTCCGTCCCAGTCGCAGAAGCCCCGGGGTGAGCATTCACTTGATTCGTCGATTCGTGAATGATAAGATCGCTGGCTGACAACTTCATAGATATTGCTGGCAAGAAGACGTGTTGTGGAGGCGGTCGATGCTCTTAGACGTCACGGGGGTGCTCGGGGGCTCGTTGCATGATGCGTTTCCGTCAGCACAGCAGTCTTTCTGAGTTTCGACCATGATGCATGAGCCGCAACAACTCGCTGTTCCCGTAGCGATGGTCTATCAGATCAGTTCTTCTGCAAAAGCTCCGACGCCATCCTCGCTTCGTTTGGCAGCTGCGCGCCCGACCCAGCTCATCAGTTTGGTGAACACTAGACATGACTAGCGAGGACTGTGTCAGCCTTGTCGTGCCGACACCAATCCTCCACAGACAAATGGTACGACTTGGCATCGACGAGGGACATGAATCCCAGAGATGTCGGTTCAGCGTCAGTGCCCTGGTACTCGGGGATGAGTTCCCGTACTCGCGCTTCAAGTTGTGTTGACACCTCGTCATCTCTCAGACCCGCTCTCAGCCCAAATGCTGCTCGGTCCAATGCCGGAAGGACAACGGTATGATGAGTGAGATGATCATTGGCGTAAGCAGTAAGCGCCGCAATGTTCTGAGCAAGCACCTCAAAGTCCGAGTTGGCGTACTTGAAGGTCGAGTCATTGGCGGCATCGAAGACAGTGACGAGGTGCTGCACTCCCCCACCACGATGAGTTCTCTGCACACATCGTCCCTCAGGACCCTTGAGTGACGTGCCGGCTCTCTCTTGGTTGATCAACAGATGAGTCCTGATGCCGTTGTCGCGTTTGAGAGTCTTGAGGACAGGCAACAAAGCCCATGCACCGTCAAACGCACCGTCAGTGGCGGAAACGGTAATGCATTGAAGAGGATGGTCAAGGGCTCTGGTGATTCGTTCAGCTATCTGTAGCTGTGGACACATTCCCGACTCGTAGGAGGACTCGGTACGTGCGCCTGGGTTCTGATCCATAAGGAAGTGTAGGACTTGAGTGTGTCGGGCGCCTTTAGGGATGGATTGGGTGGCGTTGCGCATTGAGTTGGGTGAGGGTAGACCGTCCCGTATCCACCCGGCCTCTGTTCTTGCATCCCATACCTCCTCGTCATCTCCTTCCGATCCCTCTAAAGCCTCCGCAGCTACCTGAGGTTCTCGTGGCATCTTGCAGAGGTAGGTGTACGACATGCAGGGCTCGCCACCATTCTCGTCTTTCGATCCCAGGATCTTGACCTTGCTATCGCCGTATTCATCCGACGTAGCCCATTGTTGGAACCTTTTGGCGTACTCGGAACTGAGGTCGGCCAGTGCGCCGAGAGAAGATGCACACAACCGGCCAAGCTCATTCACATGCCAGTGGCTCAGAACCAGATCGAACAGCTCGGGAGATAACTGGTAGACTGAGCTGCGAGCGGCAAGTAGTCCCAAAGCTTCCTTGGCGGTATCAGAATTCGACCTGATCTCTTGGAGTTTGGCGGCGCGGGTTGAACCTAGCAGATGGCTGGGGTCGGGAGTGGTGATGAAGCCCCATGCAGTCTTGATGGAGGGAGATGCGGTGCGAGGAGACATGCGGGGATGAGTGATGTTTGAGATCGGTGAGTGTGATGGATGTGTGATGGATGGACTGGCGGATGTTGGCGAAAAGGGACTAGAGCGAGCAGAGTGAGCTCCAGTATCTCTTATATATGACTCCAGCATGGTCCGACACGCTGCATGAGGCAGACACGACCTGCACGTTCTAGCTCCGCGATGAGAGCATCCTTTGTTTTTTAGCATCGCGCGATGTTTGGGCATGATGATGACTTACCGCTATGTGCAGCTTTTCACGGTCAGCCCACATGACGCCCCGCCCAGTGTCGCAAGAGCTGTGAAGGATGCGCTGGGAAATCGCGTTATCTGTTGTGCTTGAGCTGCACCCCAAGGCGTCAGTACGTTGTGATCACGCAAATTTACGATCGAGATGAGGTCAGAATGTCTGATAATTGAGTGCGAAGCTTACAAGGACTACGTCAGCAATGACGAGAAAGTGTGAGTGGATGAGTACATCCACCATCCACGACACGCAGTCCAGGCGCAGATACGTACCATCACGCCACCTTCTTTTGCCGCTTCTCTTTCCTCTTCATATCTGGCTTACCTCCAGTCTCCGCCGCCGGCTCCGCTGCTTCTACCTCAGTCTTCTTGCTCTCCTTCTTCGTCGCCTCAACACTTTCCGCCACAACTCCAGCTGTCACCACATTATTCTTCTCTCCGCCCTTCTCTGCATCTTCTTTTTGCTGCTGGGCCAACAACCTCCTCGCTGCCCTATTCAGCTTGACGCCTGCTGTCCCCGACCCAGCTCCCTCTGACTCCCCCACATCCGCACTGTCCTCATGCTCGCCAGTCGCCACACCTCCGATTCTGTCCAACAATGCTTGGGCTCGAGCGGCTTTGCGTTCGCTCTTCGATAGTTTGGTGGTTTTCGGTGTGGATATGGATGCTATGGCTAATGTGGAGGTTGCAGAGTTGTCCTGTAGTGTTAGCTTTACAGGCAGATCTATCCACACAAATTGTCCGAACGTGGGGCTGGTCCTTGAGCTCACATTGTTCACTTTTGACCGCTTTGGCTCTCGCTCAAGCTTATTATTCAAACCATTGAATATCGAACTGACAAGTTCCCTCGGATCTTCAGTTTCGATTGGCTTGCCAGATTCCAGGCGGGCTCGGTATCGTTTTACTGCCCGTTTATGCGACTATCCCCTTAGTTTCGGCGCTGATTCGTTCCCCGAGATGACTTACAGTACTGGCCAAATGATCCGCTGTCGGCTTCTCAAACTGTAGTATCTTCCCTGGACACAGTATGCACCGCGAGGTAGGACCTCGTCGTTTCGAATGTCGCTTAGAGCCGGGATAGATTGGCGATTCGAGAGCTTCAGTGACAGACATTGGCGGTGGTCCGGCCTCTTCCTCATCTTCCGAATCAGGCTGGATAGGCTCGAGATCCGAGAAGTCTTCCTCTTCTTCCTCGTCGTCCATATCATCTTCTGCGTCTTCATCTTCATCTCCCTCGGCATCTTCGGCCTCACCTAGAACGATCAGCGCAGAGCTCCCGGCAAAGATCTCACGACTTACCTGCCGACTTGGCAGACTTAGGCTCTCCTACCTCCTCCTCCTCGTCCTCTTCGCCTGAGCTCCCTTCCTCGCTATCACTATCGCCACCATCACTATCGCTGTCTGTATCACTCTCACTCTCCTCATCATCCGTCTCGTCCCCTCCTCCGCCCATCTCTTCCCTCAAGGCCGCCTTCAGCACCGCCAAACCATCTTCTTCGTCTCGTTCTTTCCGTTTCAGGCGGCGCTCGGTGATCTTGTAGAGGGGCATGCTGCACTTTATCGCTGGATGTGTAGCGGTAAATTTGAAAGCTGGACTTGCAAGCCAAGAAATTTCCGTCGGAACGCGGAAAGGCGATGGATCTCCGCCAAACGCGGGGCTCCGAGTTTCTTCCACTCAGTTTCTCTTTTTCCAAGCTATCGATAGGCCGCAAGCACAGGGAGTATGGGTGATGCAGATCGGCATTCATATATCTCTGCTTGCTGTCCCTTCCAGACCCGAGAGATGGCCCGGACTGGCTCAATGCCACTGTTCCCCCGCCAAATGATCTGAAACATGCTGAAACACAGCCAAATTCTGAGCGGCAATGTCCGCCTTGAGGTAACCCATGGGTAGGGATAAGCTGTGAAGGCGATGCGCAAAGGGGCGTCATAGTACTTACTTCTGCATCTCGTTCACATCTTTGAGCAGTAGTGCAGCTGTGCGAGAGACTGCCACACCTCCTCGCGTCTGCACCCATTCGATCGAGTGGCAGCTGTCAGATCGACAATCTTACTCGGTTCCCGCTCCGAAAAAGAGGTTTGCGTAAAGTGGCGCGAGCGTTACGCACCAATCGACACCCAAACGATCACATGGCCTTGCAAAGCATCGCACGCTGGTGATTCTTGCCGCGGCTTGCCTGCAGTGAGCCGACTAGTCCCTCTGAAGTCAACGAGCTGACTCCGTAGGATATTCACGATTTGACGAACCCACGCACCGCCTTTCACGACCCTAATCGACGATTTTCTCATCCCCGCTCAATCACCTATAGCGACTCCCCCTTATCAATCTGCTCATCCTCCACCTCGAAGATGCCGACCACAATGTCTGCCGCGGACGCTGCGGTCGTCCACTCTCTCACGGACCTAATCACTTCCGGCTCCGGTACCGCCCGCAAGGTCTTTCCGACTGACGATCAAATCACAACGCTTCTGCATGCTCGATCGCGCGGAGAGCATCCGTACATTCGAATCAGCCCAAGTGGGCGGGACTATGTCGTGCTCAACCCATTGAGAGTGTTGGGGTGTATGAATGAAGAAAGCAGAGCGAGGTATACGGCGCAGGCGGAGGGCCATGGCGGGAATGACGAACTGCAGCCAAATGTGTATGAATTTGCGGGGAGGGTGTGGACTCTCATGTCGAGAAGAAAAGAGAGTCAAGCGGTGATATATCAGTACGTCCAACTGGTGTGGGAAGCGCTGAATTGTTAGTGGCCTAAGCGGTTCTGGGAAATCTAGCACATCGCATCACCTTACCACTCAAATACTCTCCCTCGCTTCTCCTAGCAAAACTCAGAGAAGGCTCTCTGATCAAATCACCTACCTCCATACCCTTCTCTCATCCTTCGGTCACTCCAAAACTCCTCTCAATTCGTCTGCGTCACAGCATGGTCTCTACTCCGAACTCCACTTCACATCGGACGGGCGAATATCAGGTGCCAAGGCCCTCGCCTTTGGCCTGAACAAAAGCAGGGTGGGCGGAAAGTTGCAGCATGAAGAGCGGTCCTTCCACATCTTCTACCAACTCTTATCTGGGGCCAGTCCAGAAGAGAGGGACAGTCTGGGTCTCGAAGATCCAAGTGCTTACGCCATGCTGGCGCAAAGCGGGTGTTATCGATTACCAGGTGGACCATTCTCGGACGACTCAACGCAATTATCGGAACTTCGAGTAGCGCTTGCTAGCCTTGGCTTCAAGGCAAAACATGTCAGAGCGATATTCACCGTCCTCATTGCCATTCTCACGCTGAGCAATCTCGAGTTCACGGACGATAGGGGACACGGGTCACTGGGTATGACATCTCTCGATGAGCAGGCTCGGGTGGTCGATCGACATATCCTCGCTACTGCAGCGACGCACCTCGGCGTCCCAGCAGATGACCTCGAAGCTGTCCTCGTCAACCGGACGCGCTGGGTCCGCAAAGACCTTTGCTCGATGATGCTCGATACTCGAGGAGCGGAACAACAGCGGGATACCCTCATGCGAGATCTGTACGCTATCCTCTTCACTTTTGTGGTCGAAATGGCCAACAAGAAGTTGGCGTCTTCCGATGACTCTCCGCCCGAGTTACAGATCGTCCAGCTGGAGTTACCGGGGCATACTAGCCGGACTATGACGGATGCCGGAACGGCATCTCGACCTGGAAGTATGTTCCAGCCACTCATCAATGCCACTGGCGAGAATGGGCCAGACGAATTCGGCACCAATTTCGTCAACGAGGTATTGCACTCGTACATTGTTCAAAGGGCGTTTGAGGATAGTACGACCGAAAACTTGGGGATGGCGGAGGATGGCTTGAGGTTACCAGGAGTGGTGACGATGGACAATTCGTCTGCCCTCGATCTGCTCCGGGGCGGTGGGCTACGGCAAAAGAAGCTAGCTGTGGAAGCTGGGGGGATGGCGGGCATGCTGGGACAAATCTCAGAAGAGTTCAAAGGAGACGATGAGGAGCATAACGAAAAGGGCGAGAAGGTCTTGTCAAGATTGACAAGATCCTTCGGTCGACATCCGTCATATATCGTCGCACCGGGATTAGGGACCGGTCCACTTCCCGATCGTCATACATTCGGTATCAACCACTACTCGGGGTCATGCTCGTACGACGTTGCAGATTTTGCCGAGCGAAACCTCGATGTTCTGGATAAACAGCTCGTGGACCTTCTAAGGGGAAGTGCGGATGGCTTCATTGCGAAATTGGTCTCTGGACCCGGATTGGCGGTGGAGGGTCATCCTCTCGATCCGAACATTACTGTCGAAGCTCAAGTCTCCTCCACCCCACTGCGACTTCCGAGCAGGGTCGTCAACCCATTAATTGGGATACAGGCGAGAAAAGAGGATGTGCAGTGGCCGATCGACGTCACTGTTCCTCAGGCTGTCTCGGCTCAGTTGAACGGAACCATCACGACCCTAGCGGCGCAACTTGATCAATTCAGATTATGGACCGTCTACTGTATTCGCCCGAGCGATACAGGCCACGCGAACGCTTTTGATCGGCGCCGCGTCAAGGCTCAAATACGGTCTTTGCTCATTCCTGATTTGATCAATCGGCGGCAGGTCGACTGGATTGCGGATTATTCCCTTGGCGAGTTCTGCTCGAGGCATGAGATCCGAGTGGAGCGGGGAGGGGAGGAAGATGCGTGTGAGGAGTATGCGAATACCAAGGGGTGGATAAAGGGGAGAGAGTATGAACTGGGAAAGGAGCGTGTATGGCTACGATGGAAAGGGTGGACAGAGCAGGAAAACGATGTTCGGGCTGGTGAGACACGACGGGGGTCTGCAGATACTTTGGCAGATGATGATGCCGAGGAGGAGACAAAGGAACGTGCGATGATTAGTGGTGGAGAAGCAGACAATCTGCTCGGACGGCAAGAAACGAGAGGGACGGAATATTCGCCTGCCTCGGCATCGGTGGCTTTGCCATATGGACATGGACCGGGGCTTGGACAGGGTCTAGGCGGGTACCAAGATAATCCCGATTTCAACAATTCAGCCATCTGGTCGGATGTTGGTGCTGGGGGGAAATACGAACCGGATGCTCGATCACCATACGAAAAAGTCCGATCGGAGGAGAATCTCAACCATCCCACTTCCGACTCTATCCCACTTCACCCTACTTCCAAATCCAAATCGCTCGCGGGGCAATTCGACGTCAAAGAAAAGAGCAAGAAACACGTTGCAACGGAGATTATAGCAACTACGAAATCTCGTCGATGGTGGATCCGAATCACTTGGGCATTCACATTCTGGATCCCATCTTTCTTGCTGGCGAAGATTGGACGGATGAAACGACCCGATGTGCGCATGGCATGGAGAGAGAAATTGACAATCTTCATGATGGTCATGCTTGCCTGTGGAACTGTTTTGTTTTACATTATCGGATTTGGGAAGCTATTGTGTCCTGATGGAGACAAAGCTTGGAATCCGAGTAATCTCGCTGGTCATTCGGGGACTACGGATTATTACGCAGCTATAGGTGGGAATGTCTACGATGTAAGTGCCGCTCCGAGGGGAAAACGGGTTCATGGCTGACTTTTGGTAGTTTACCAATTTTTACAAGGGACAACATAGCGATATCACCGCTTACCCAACTACATCTACCATCATGCTCCAATTTGCTGGTCAAGATCTCACCAATTACTTTCCCCCGCCAATGACCGTCGCTTGTCCTGGTTTAGTTACCAACAATCAACTTGAGTTGCGCCGAGCAAACTTTACGCCTATACTGGATTACGCCATTCATCGGAGTGGGCCATTACAGACTGAGAAGAATACGCGGCTGAATGATGTCAATTGGTGGAAAGATCGCTTGAGGCCGGATTTGCAGCAGTACTATAAGGGCGCGTATGTCTTTTCCAAGAATTACGTTGCGGGTGAAGCGGATAGTTCGGGAAAGTGAGTCTAATTGCCGGTCTGATAGGTCGGAGCTGATTGAGATAGACAATGGGCAATCTACAAAGATAAAGTTTACGATCTATCCGATTACCTCTATACGGTCCAATATTACTCCACCTCCTCCGGAACGGGTTTACCCAACTACAAGTTCCTCGATTCGTCACTCTCCGCTCTATTTTCTACGAATGCAGGACAAGACATCACGAAGCAGATCGATGGAGTTATGGCTGGAATGACGGACGAAGTGGCCAGTCAGACATGGCAATGTCTCGATAATGCCTTCTATGCCGGCCAGACGGATTTCAGGGATACTGCAAAGTGTCTCGTGCAGAATTATCTGCTTCTAGCATTGAGTATCATTCTCTGTACTGTCATTCTTGTCAAGTGTAAGTCTAAACGGATGGAATAGTCTTTCGCTAAACCTGCAGTTTTGGCCGCCCTTCAACTCGGATCCAAACGTCACCCGGAGATCTTTGACAAATTTGTGATTTGTCAAGTTCCCTGTTATACCGAAGGTGAAGAATCACTCAAAAGAACAATCGACAGTCTCTCTATTCTCAACTATGACGATAAACGCAAACTCATCTTCATCATTTGTGATGGAAACATTATCGGAAGTGGGAATAATCGACCTACACCCCGAATCGTACTCGATATCCTTGGTGTTGACCCCGCATTGGATCCGGAACCGCTATTATTCAAAAGTATTGGAGAGGGAAGTAAGCAGTTGAATTATGGGAAGATCTATTCAGGGTTGTATGAGCATGAGGGTCATGTGGTTCCGTAAGTTTTCTCTTCTTGATCGGTCAAGAGCAGAGCTAAATCGGCAGGTACATTGTTGTGGTTAAAGTTGGGAAACCCACCGAAACTAGTAAACCCGGTAATAGAGGCAAGAGGGATTCGCAAGTCCTACTCTTGCAATATCTCAATCGGGTTCACTTCGAAGCTCCCATGAGCCCGCTCGAGCTGGAAATCTATCATCAGATGCGGAATGTCATTGGGATCGATCCGGCCTTCTACGAGTACATCTTCCAGGTCGACGCCGATACGGTATGTTTACTTATTGATCAGAGCTGATGTGTGCAGACTGTCGAGCCGGATTCACTAAATCGGTTGATTGCGTGTACGGCGGATGATTCGCAGATTATTGGGATCTGCGGAGAGACCAAGTTGGAGAATGAGCGAGAATCTTTGACAACCATGATTCAGGTCAGTTGTTGCCCACCTTGCTCCAGGGTGTAAGCTTACAGCATAGGTGTACGAATACTTCATCTCTCACCACCTGACCAAAGCCTTCGAGTCACTCTTTGGATCAGTCACCTGCCTACCTGGTTGTTTCTCAGTCTACCGAATCCGTACCGCCGATAAAGGTCGACCCATCATCATTTCCTCCGTGGTGATTGACGAATATGCCGAACCCAACGTCGATACTCTCCACAAAAAGAATTTATTCTCTCTAGGCGAAGATCGATATCTCACCACGTTAATGATGAAGCATTTCCCGACATACAAGATGAAGTTCACCCCGGACGCTATTGCACATACGGTTGCTCCGTCCCGATGGAATGTGTTGCTCAGTCAACGGAGAAGATGGATCAATTCGACAGTACATAATCTTGTGGAGCTCATTGCTTTGCCTGAATTGTGCGGATTCTGTTTCTTCTCTTTGAGATTTGTGGTGTTTATTGATCTGCTGGGAACTATTGTGCGTCTTTCTCACCACTACAAAGGGATCAGGCTGATAAGGGCTAGATTCTTCCTGCGACTTGTGTGTACCTCGTCTATCTCATCATCATCGTGTCGATTGGAAAAGCAGCGATACCGATGATCTCCCTCATCATGATTGCGGCTGTGTATGGACTACAAGTGAGTTGTAGGCTTTCAGTGTGAGGGGTCTGTGCTGATATCTAATAGATGATCATCTTCATTCTCAGGCGAGAGTTCATGCTCATCGGTTGGATGGTGCTGTACATTCTGGCGTGAGCTATGATGTGCTTACGGACGCGGAATGCAGCTGATATCCGGCAGATTCCCCATCTACTCGGTCTACCTCCCGCTCTACTCATTCTGGTCGATGGACGACTTCTCTTGGGGAAACACTCGCCAAGTTGTGGGCGAAGGGAACAACAAGACAGTGGTGTATGAGGATGATGAGGTGTTTAGAGATGACATGATTCCCTACAAGAGCTTCAAGGGTGGGTCACAAGTTTCTGCCAAAGTGGATGCTGATGCTGATTGACAGACTACGAAGCTGGAGCTTGGGAGACACAATCCCTGCACTCGGAGAAATCCCGGCACACTGAGCACTCGGCCGCGCGGTCCCAAGCCAATTCATTCCGCCCACCTCGATTCATCCACTCCCGCAACCCCTCCGCCCAATCCTCTACCGCCTCTCTTCCCCAAGGCGGCGACTACTGGCGCGATTCATCCCCTCTCGGCCCTGCCCACTCGTCTCGCAACTTGCGGGGTATGCCTTCGCAAACTTCACTCCTGTCTGGTCCAGGCCGTAATCTTAATGCGCCCCACCCTCCATATCTGGGCGGACAGAGAGTCCAAAGTATGGCTGGGTTGAGTATGTGGGGTGGGGGATCAGTCTATGATTCTCCACAGGGACCAGGACAACAAGCGCCGCCGCCAGGATTCATGCACCCTCAAATGACGGGCATGTCGGGTAGTCCTATGATGGCTCCGATGCCTATGGGTATGCATCCGCACGGTCCCGTCAATCCCTTCGATTCACCAATGATGATGCCAATGTCGGACGGTGGTGGTGGTGGACGACAGTCTGGTTATTATCCGGCTGTTCCTGGTGTTATGGGCATGGGAGCGCCGAGAGGAAGTGTCATGACGAATCTGGGAGGGTATGGGAACATGATGGGTCAAGGTCAGAGTCAGGGTGGGATGCCAAGGGGTGTATCGACTTATTCACTCGCTACTACCAATCACCCACTTGCGCCTCCCCCTCAGATCAATCTGGCAAGTGCACCAGAAGATGAGGAGGTCGTGGAGGTGCTAAGGAGGTACCTTGCCACTCAGGATTTGATGAGCGTGTAAGTTTCTTTTTAGATTTCAGTAAGTCAGCTGATCAGGGTAGGACGAAACGACAAACGAGAGAAGCGATATACGGCCTGTTCCCTAATGCCAACCTCCAAACGAGAGCCGCGTGGGTCAATGAGAATATCGACAAGATCCTCAGCGAGTAGGCTGCGGTGACATGCTCGATCGTGTTTATGACCCCATTTCTACTTATATTTCCTGTCTTCAGCTATGCATCAAGGACATTTGCTTCCAGCTGTAGATGTACGCCACGGGGATCCGCTATGTAAGGTAGCCGGTTGGAAAAGAAGAATGGAGGGGGTGGACTTACCGGTTACTCCAATCGCCGGAGGTGTTGGAAAAGATAAGAGTGAGACCGATACGCGCGTAACCGGCGCTCCGCCAATTTCCAACAACCATCCACTGCTGCTGCTGCTATATACCCAGCTCATAACCCCTTGGGACCCACATCACACCCCCAGCCCAGCCTCGCTCTCAGCCATCAGCTATCCGTACAACATCTAATAATGTCTCTACCCCAAGGAGTTCACTTGACCCTTCCCGCCCCTAAAGGCGCTGAGCAGATCCTCTCCACCGAGGCCCTCGAGTTCCTCGCTATTCTCCACAGGACATTCAATGCCAGGCGCTTGGAGCTGCTAGAGAATCGCAAGAAGGTTCAGAAAGAGCTTGATGCTGTAAGTGTCGCTTGAGCAGATTAGAGGATTGAGAGGGGGTTGGAGAGGCTTGGCGGCGACTGTGGCAACTGGGTATCTGAGCTGATGGGTATAGGGCAAAGCTCTGACCTTCTTGCCTGAGACTAAAGATATCCGGGACTCGCCATCATGGGCTTGTGCGCCACCTGCTCGGGGCTTAGAGGACCGACGGTGAGTTCTACGCCCTTCATTCGGAATCTAGGCGCTTTGCCGCCTGTGCAATGCTGATATTCTCAGAGTTGAGATTACCGGCCCTACCGATCGTAAGATGGTCATCAATGCTCTCAACTCTGGAGCCAAGACCTTCATGGCGGATTTCGAGGGTGAGTCGGCAGTAGCAGGCGGATCAAGGCGAGCGCTGATTTGGCTAGATTCTAACTCGCCCACCTGGTCGAACATGGTTCTGGGGCAGCTCAACATGCACGATGCCATCAGGTGAGCTGTCTCTATACCAGGGTCATGGGCAAAGAGTATAGCTGACCGTACAGGCGACAAATTGACTTCGAAGTTAAGGGCAAAATGTACAAGCTGAACGAGAAGCCCGCTACTCTTCTTATCCGGTGAGTTTCGGTCCTGTCCGTCTCAGACGAAGTTGACAAACTAGACCCCGTGGATGGCACCTAGACGAACCCCGTCTTCTGGTCGACGGTCAACCCATGTCCGCCTCGCTGTTCGATTTCGGCCTATACTTCTTCCACAATGCCGCCGAGCTCCTCCGCCGAGACTCTGGCCCATACTTCTACCTTCCCAAAATGGAGCACCACCTTGAGGCTCGCCTATGGAACGACGCCTTCTCGCTCGCCACCAGCAAACTCGGTGTTCGACAAGGATGTATCCGCGCGACGGTCTTGATTGAGACGCTGCCCGCTGCGTTCCAGATGGAGGAGATTCTCTATGAGCTCAGGGAGCACTCGGCCGGTCTTAACTGTGGACGATGGGACTACATCTTCAGCTTGTAAGTCTTTCTTTGGATGTGTGGAGTTGGGCTAATTGGCAGTATCAAGAAGCAGCGCGCGCACAAGAGCTGCGTCTTCCCGGATCGGACTGACGTCACTATGACTGTGCCGTTCATGAACGCCTACGTCCAGCTTCTGATCCAGACATGCCACAAGTGAGTACCTCGCCGAATGTGCGTCGGTATAAGGGAGCTGACCTCCTAGGCGCAAGGTCGCAGCTATGGGCGGAATGTCGGCCAACATCCCCATCAAGAACGACAAAGCTGCCAATGACGCCGTCAACGACAAAGTCCGAGCCGATAAACTTCGAGAAGTCACTGCTGGGCACGACGGGACATGGGTCGCTCACCCTGGATTGATCCCTGTTGCCATGCAGGTGTTTGATGAGAACATGAAGGGTCCCAATCAGGTGAGTCTCGCTTTAGATCTAAAGGATCCAGGCGCTGATGAAGTAGTACCACGTCCGAAGGGATGAGGTCAATGTTACAGACAAGCAAATCGCGGACCCGACTGTTCCCGGAAAGATTACCGAGCAGGGTGTCAGGGACAACGTCTCGGCGTGAGTCAAGTCCGGGAGTACTACGGGTGGATATGTGCTGATTTTCAGCGCTCTATCATACTGCGCCGCCTGGATTTCAGGAAACGGCTGCGTACCCATCAACAACTTGATGGAGGACGCTGCCACGGCTGAGATTGCCCGAGTCCAGCTTTGGCAATGGGTGAAATACGGCTCCAAGACTGTACGCTTCCATGTCATTAGTGTGAAGGTTTTAGTTGACACCTGTAGGACTCTGGCAAAGCCATCATCCCTTCCTACCTCGAACCCATCTTTGCTGAAGAATCCGCCAAAGTCGCCTCTATCCCCGGAATCGACGCCAACCACGTCAAGATTGCCTCAGAGTACATGCTCTCGCAGGTCCGCGCGCAGTGGCCTAGCGACTTCTTGACTAGCGACCTTATGATTCACCTTGAGGGCGTTGGAGTTTCGGGTGGATCGAGGAAGGCGGCGTTGTAGAGAGGTCAGGAGGAAGTAGGTTGGTGGTGCCGCTCGAAAGCCTTTGTATGTTTTCTCAAGATGGCTGAAGTGGGAGAAGTGACTGTGTGATAGTATGTATTCAGTATGCCTCAAGTACGATGGTGCATCGTTCCGTTTGAAAGCCAACGCAGTATAGACCCGAGTGCTTTCCCACGGTGGCCACGCGCATCACATGGATTTTTCCGACGGAGCTGCGATCTCTTCACTGCAGTTGCCATCACTTTTTGCCTGTGATTGATAGATGGGGATATAGCAGCAATAATGGCTATACGCTTCAAGGTCAGGCCAAAGACAGGTGAGTTGAATCCGCAGAGGAACGTTGCAGGGTCCAGTCAGAAGAGGGTTTCGCGCAGCAGCGATCGAGATTTCGTCTTGCTTTATTGACGATGCTTTAAGGGTGCCTAACGGCCCCCCCTTAGACGTGAGCTGAATGGTCAGATGCCAGCTCAACTCCCTGTCACACTCAATTAATCGCCCTCCTGGCTTGTTTCGCCACCACAGGCGATATGCGAGCAACGGAACAGTGTGCGATCACGGCCAAGAGCTTGGGAGAATGCATGGCTAGTGGGGCTGGAGGTGGTCGGAAGGGTGCTAGAGGATCTGTGAGTGGTTCAGAGCTTGCTCGGGAGTGTATTGTTGTGAAAAGATGAAGATGGTAGTTGGTCATAGGCAGACGGGGGAAGTAACCGTTGTATGGTGTCGGGCGATACGTCGCTCGGAAAACCGCGCGATACAAGACAATACGAAGCACGTAAGCTGATATGCTATAGATAAATCACCTTCTTGGTAGATTGAAGTAATACTCCGCCACATCTATGCAGACACCGAGACTCCGCCTTTGCGATGAGAGCGGTACCTGTCTTTAAAGATGCTCAAATCGAGAGAGTTTGATCCCATCAGTAGAGACTTACAGCGCGATCGCCAAAACCGAACCGAGCAAAGCATTATCCGTACTACCCACTGGGGACTGCTCGCTCAACACCCCCAAATGGAGAATGATCACCCGCCAGATGGTCGGCGGACCCTTGAAGTACTCGAAACTCCGCGTGCAAACGCAACGCCGAATCCCACCCCTTTCACTCTCAACGCCTCGCTCCCTATCTACCCCTCATTCATCCCTCCATCATCATCGAAATATGATCTCGAGGTCCGCTGGGTATTCATCCATCTCTCCACGCCCCCGAAGGAGGTCAGGGGAAGCGATGAGAAGGGTGGGTGATTCCAGCGGATCCTTTCTGCACAATTCCCCTTAACCGTACCTAAGACTTATTCTGCTTACCTGCGCTGCAAATTTACTCGGATCTCTCACCCAACTGGGACTGCCTACTCGTGTTACAGGCTGTTACTCATCGGGATTCACAGTCGTGTTTCTCATTACTTCACTTTTGGGTCCCGCGTAAGCCCGCTGGTCCGGCTGCATCAGTATGCTACCGTCTGGCCTCCTACTGACAGCCTGTTTGGCTCATCTTGCTCGTGTCACTGCTTTCCCACTTCAGAGCATTGCCAAGCGGGGTCTGCCAAAATTGGGTGGCATCAATTTGGCTGTAAGTGCGCAAACAGGCGATCAACAGATTGAAACCCTTTCGCTGATAGCACGTTAGGGGTGCGAGTTCGGGATAGAAATCGATGGAGCGGCACGTGAGTCACCTATCTTTTGAACAGCGCGGAATTAAACTCTGATGCCGCCAGAAGGATATGCATGTCCCGATACCTCTCAAATCGAGCACTTCACCAGCCAGGGCGCGAACTTGTAAGTTTCGTCCATCGGTCGGAACATGGGCTGACGTCCAGAATTCGACTACCGCTAGGATGGCAGTACCTAGTTGGATACAATCTCGACTACGCGACATTTGACGAGGGATTCTTTGGAGTGTATGACAGACTGGTCCAAGCGTCCTTGGGCGCAGGAGCATTCGTCATGATTGACCTTCACAACTATGCGAGATGGGATGGGGGGATCGTGGGTCAGGGTGGGCCTAACAATGAGCAGGCGAGTTCAATCCCTCTTCGTTGCCGGCTTGATGCTGATGTCCAGTTTGCAAAACTTTGGACCAACATCGCTAAACGTTACAAAACACAAGATCGGATCATATTCGGTATTATGAATGAGCCTCACGATCTCGATATGGAAAAATGGGGCGCTACAGTCCAAATTGCCGTCAATGCCATTCGAGCTGCCGGAGCTACATCGCAGAGTATCGCATTGCCAGGGACGCTGTACACTAATGCCGTGAGGTGGTATGAGGGCGCCAATGATGCCGTTGTGGTAAGTTGTCATTCATGAGCTGGATCAAGGCATCAAAGCTGATAGTTGTAGGCTGTAAAAGATCCAGCGGGAGGCGATAACTCGAAACTCATCCTGGATGTGCACCAGTACCTTGACGGTGGGTCCGGGGGGAAGAGCCGCGAATGCGCAAACAAGTATGTCACACCTTGTGTACCTTCGGCAATAATGAAAGCTGACAAATGTGGTGGTCTGGAGAACCTTCAAAAACTAGCTACTTGGTTGAAGGCGAAGGGCCGAAGAGCGCTCATTTCAGAAATTGGCGGTGGGAATACACCGTCTTGTCACACAAAGTGAGTTCACGATTGCTGCTGGACTTGCGATGTCGTAGAGGCCGTAACTGATCAATTAGTCTGGCGCAGTATCTCCAATTTGTATCTACCGACGATGCTTTCATCGGCTTCGCGGCTTGGGCGGTGAGTCGGTCCCCAGCCTATGCCGGATTCGACTGACACAAGTATAGGCTGGCTCGTTCTTACCGTCATACGAGCTGAGTATCACTCCTGAGAATGGACAGGACAACGATTTATTCAAAATTGCCATCAAGCCCAATTTCCCGAACGGCGCACCGGCTCCAAAACCGAAAGATGTCGTCAAGATTGCTCCACCTGTCGCTTTTGAAAAGTCTAGACGTGTGGATGCTGCGCCGCCTAGTGTCAATCTACAGAAGTTCGGTGGTCAGATAGGCGGCAGTCCAGCCCCAGAAGTATTCAGTGAGTGATTTCAGCCACTTTTCGCCTCTCCTTAGGGAATAGCCTCTAGCATACTGGTTCCACAGGCTTGATTGCTGCTTAACAATAGGAATAGTCCTGATATCCACAGGTGCACCATTCAACAAATTCAAGAGTGGCTGGAAGACGTTCGATGTTTTCCTCGTGGCGGTCCAAAGCTCTTGCTACACCCAGAGAGACGGCTGTTTGGATGTTGCCACCAAGAGCGGTAATACTGCGCCTTCCGCTGAGGCTTGTATGATCCAGGTAATCTATTCCTCCGCTACATCTGGGTGATGACGAGATGCTGATGCTATCCTCAGACGTACGCCTGCCTCGACCTTGCCTCAGCGTCGACTGCCTGACGGTCTAGAATTGGCTGCATCTCTCCTGCTGATTCCGTTTTTCTGTCACTCCTTGTAATCTTGTGGTATATGTATAACCCTCTGAGGATGCTGGACTAGCGCTCCATAGGCATCAATCACTGCGAGGACTGACTCGTTGTGCGCCACATCCAGCTTCGCGTTGTGCCACATTCCGCACCAACCGGAGTGTTACGTCACGGCCACCATGACCGAGCTCCAAGCTCGTCCCTCCATAAACTTCTGAAACACATCTTCCATACCATGACCCCTCTTTGCCATCGCAAGCACCACAAAGCCCCCCCGTTGTGAAGGTAGAAGGAGAGAATGACGATGAAGAGGAGGGTCAAAGGGGAAGGCGGCGTGTGTGTGAGCTATTAACGGCCGGCCGTGCCTGTCTCGGCAGCAGTTACCAGTCGAGGAGCAGTCAGCAAAGGATGGGAGTGCTCCAGCAACAAGGAGTAGCTATGTAAGGCCTTCAACTTTGCGGTCTCGTCTTCACAATCTCCTTTTATCACTCACCTTCTCACACAAAATACGCGCAGGCCGCAATCACATTCCTTACACCTCACACTCATTCTCAAACCCAAACCAATCTAACCCTCCGATACCGCTCGATCCCATCAAGATGCAGCTCTCTTCACTCTTCACCATCCTTGCTCTGCTCGCCGGTTCGTTCGCCGCTCCAGTCCACACGCTCGACAGGCGCGCTCTGCCAAAGTTGGGTGGTGTCAACTTGGCTGTAAGTGCTGCGAGAATCGAGATGATGGTCCGTGCTGACTGCTTCGCAGGGATGCGAATTCGGTATCAACACTTGGGGATGGGCTGGTGAGTGAACAGACTCCACGTACTTGTGTCAATCTCTGCTGATGATTAGGTACTAGCTATTGTCCCGGTACGGAGCAGATCACCCACTTCACTGGAAAGGGCGCTAATCTGTAAGTCCGGCCGACGCCTTCACTTTCTGCTCAGGCACTTCAACCTTCGTACCTCTTGTCTGCAGCTTCTTATCTGACTCTACAGTATCCGACTCCCCGTCGCCTGGCAATACCTCGTCGCCGGCAACCAAGCCTCGACCAGCTTCGACGAAGCCTTCTTCGTCAAATACGACAATCTCGTCAAGTCATCCTTGGCTGCTGGCGCGTACGTCATGATTGATATCCACAACTACGGGCGATGGAATAGCGGTGTCATTGGTGTGGACGGGCCCTCCAATCAAGACGTAAGTTTTGCTCTCATCACATAATGTGCTCGTGCTGATGACCAGTTCGCCAACCTCTGGTCCAACATCGCTAAGCGCTACGTCAACCAAGACCGCGTCATCTTCGGCATCATGAACGAGCCCCACGATCAGGATATGTCCAAGTGGGCTGTATCTGTCCAAGCCGCCGTCAATGCCATCCGATCCGCCGGCGCTACTTCGCAGAGCATCGCGCTTCCTGGTGATCTCTATACCCACGCGGAGAAGTGGTACGAAGGCACCAACAACCCAGTCGTTGTGAGTTGGATCCTTCGACATACTGGATCACAGATCGTCGCTGATATTTCAGGCCGTGACCGACCCCGCTGGAGCCGACAAGTCAAAGCTCATCATTGACGTGCACCAGTACCTCGACGGAGATGGTTCAGGCCAGTCTAGGGAGTGTGTGACCAAGTAAGCTAGCCATAGCGATACCAGGGGTCGTGAGCCAAAGCTGAACTCGTAGCGGTATCGACAAGCTTACCAAGCTCGCCGCTTGGCTCAAGGCCAACAACCGCAAGGCTCTGATCTCCGAAGTCGGCGGAGGTAACACCGCTTCGTGCCAGCACAAGTGAGATCCACTTCTCTGCGTGGAACTCGCGCTGACGCTTCAGCCTCGGCGAATACCTCAAGTTCGTCTCCACCAATGATGCCTTCGTCGGCTTTGCAGCTTGGTCTGTAAGTCGTCGTTCTCCACCTACTCGAGCTATGATTGCAGGACTCTCACTGACTCTTCCAGGCCGGATCCTTCGACGCAAGCTACGAATTGACCATCACTCCTCAGAACGGGCAAGACAACGACCTGTTCAAGAAGGCTATCCAGCCCTACCTTCCAGGGTGAGTTCACTCCCCCAACGCTGTGCGATCAAAGCTGACATATATAGTGCTGGGGGCGCTCCCGCTCCAGTGGCCACTACTTCTCGACCTGCCAGCTCCAGCTCCGTCGTTCCCACCACCACTAGCCGCCCTGCTGTCTCTTCGAGCTCCGTGGTTGTTTCCACCACTACCAGCCGCCCAATCGTCATCTCCAGCTCTGCCGCAGCTGCGACATCCTCTAGCCGCGCTGCCGTGCCCTTAAGCTCGAGCGTCGCATCGGTGATCGTCCCCTCGTCTTCCAAGGTGGTCGTTCCATCCTCCTCCTCCGTCAAACCCTCCACCACCAGCACCCCACCAGCCGCGAGCTCGAGCTCGAGCTCTCGCGCGCCCGTTCCTGTCCCCAGCTCCTCTGCCGCTGCACCTACAACCGCTCCCGCTCCCGCCCCTGTCGCTGGGAACCTGCAAAAGTTCACCGGATCCCTAGGAGGTTCAGCTCCGGCAGTCACCAGTAAGTTACGTACCATTCTAAGACCGCTTTAGAGGTGAAGCTGATGATTTACAGAATCAGGCAATGGTTACGTTGCTGGTTCGCGGTCCTTCAACTTCCTTGGTGATGCCCTCGCTGGCTAATGCTATATCCAGATGGACACCTGCCAGAACGCCGCCAACAGGGGCGGAAACAAGGCGCCGTTGACTGTTGAGGCATGCAGCAACCAGGTAAGTCTCGCTTGCGGTGGTTAGGTTGGAGATAGAAGCTGACAACTTAGCAGGTCCAAGCTTGTTTGAAGCTCGCTAACGCCTGATCAATGATGGCCGGTCTGTACAAACGGAAGTTGAGGGGACTGCGCGGATGCTCCAGGAGAGCGCCCATATCTGATATAGATCTGTAGATAACATCATGCATACACGTTGATACGGCTGATGCTTGGAGTTGAGACTTCGCTAGGAAGCTGGAACCAGCTAAGCGTAACTAACGCCCCCGAACGGAGCAGTACGCCATCTCCGGTGGAGGATGCAGTTGAGCTTAGGTATTCTGATTTGGACCGCAGCCGCACCCGTACGCAGTGCGACTCCTCACGTTCAGATCTCACGCATCGCTAATAGCATACGATGCACATCGCTCCCTCACCTCTACCAGTCAAAAGGTGATTTACTTTGGCGAAATGCCGAGCAAGTACGAGATGTCGCGGCGGGATTGTCGAGGCGGGGGCATCAAATGGCATGGCAAGGGGTATCGGGAGCGCGGAGAGCTGTACATCCAATTCAAGCGGGACTTCTTCTATCCGCCGTAAGTACCTCCTACTGATGAGGATCCCTTGCATCGGTTCTTAGTCAGGAGAGTATTGGCTGACATCCCGATAGTTTCTCTCGCTACCACGCGGTGAATGAGAATAGCACAATGGGCGAACTTTATCGAACCCTCGAACGCGATCTCAGCATGGACGACGGTTATCCATTACCCCGGGGACTGTTCTTCGAATTCCAGGCGTTCAGGGGGAAAAGGCTGGATGATAGTGATGATCCGGTAGGAGAATGGTTCGACGGAGGGGAGACGGTGCATGTCAAGGTGTTCGATGAGCACGATCGGCAGTGGCTCTTCAATGGACGGGGATGGCAGCTGAGATAGCACCTATGCGTGCTGGATGATGCTGGTATCGTCGGTAAGTCAAATCCCGGCAGGGACTTTTGTGTACACCCTCAACTGACCCTCCCAGGACGCGAATGCAGACTATCAAACTACCCTCTTTCAATTTACTCCCCTTCCTTGAGCTTTGCGTCAAGTGCGCTGACTGTCGACATCAGTAGCTCGCCGGCGCGATACGTCCACCCGACGTCATGCTGCAAGATCTTTTTATCCCGACCGTACGCGCGTGTGGACGTCAGTCCTTTCGGAATTAGGGCCATGCTTGCTTGCTATAACGTTGTGCCCATGCCATGGACAACATACTGATATTTGAACTGATGCCAAAGACACTTAAAAGCTTGGATGAGTAGATGATGCGTACGGCTTGCAAATGACATACCCTCACAAATGTATAACAGATTTACAAGTCCGGCGCTCGTGTGACTACTGCTGCGGATGAAGGAAGGGATGTTGACCACTGAATATCGTGTCGAGCCGCTCAGCCTTCCTTTTGGCCTCCACGTCGATGGTGGACTGATGATTGAAGAATTCGGGAAAAGGAGAAACAATCGTAAGCTTAAGTCGCTCTTCTGGAGTCTCGTGGATATGCGATGTATCAAGATTCGAGGATTAAGGAAGAGAGCGGGGGTAGATAGAGACAGAAAGCTGACGTACCTGGTTGCTCGTTGCTGCAGACTCAGAAGCGGGGGTTCCGTGCTGCGGCTGAGACACGCCAGCGCCCCTACGACTCAGACTGGCTGTCGTGCTAGTGCTGCCAGGGAGTATCCCACGGTTGTGATCGCCGAAGCTCCATGGTGTATAGGGGGAAGGTGCGGCTGGGCTTGCAGTGGAGGTAGGTTTCCCCGTGGATGTGCTCCCTGGCGCTGACGGCATGTTGCAATTGCAAGTGTTGGTGTAGAAGGATAAGCTATACAGCTTGGTGGTCGTGCTGGAGTGGGAATATGGGGAATGGACGGATCGTGGAGTCGGCATCCGACCGTAGATCATCGAGGGGCTGCTCGCAGTACTGACCCCTAGTGATGCCCCCCTCCCCTCGCTCCATGCACCACAATGGAGGTTCCCGATGGGTGTGGAGCGCTCCTGAAAGGTAATCTCATGGCGTGCGCTACCTGATGCGTGAAATCTGACACACGTTTGTGAGTCTTGAGGGGTCCCACACTCTGCACAAGCACTGAAATGCTCGAAACACGATTCCACAAAGTGAAAGGTAGATGTCAGCGTCGTAAGCCTAGGCCTCAGTGGGGTCAGTCATAAGACAAGAGTCGACGGGTTCCCCAGCTGGTGTGGTCATCAGCGATCGCAGATCATCGACCGGGCGCCCTATGCATTCAGATTACAGATTTCAATTGTGAAGCTTAATCTCTCTCGTGCTGAATCGCTGATGTAGCTGGCATTAACGTACCACAGCTGAGTTGCTTTTAACCGGGTCCTGCAATGACACTGCACTGTGCAGGTGTGAAAGATGCATCGAGAATGGATGGGTCCCACAATGTACTGATAGTAGTCTGCTGTCCACGTTCGGCACTACTACTCTAGTGATAAGGGTTGCTGTTGAGATGGCCGAGGCTCCGAAGCTGGTCCCGGCTGTCGCCTCGCGTTGTGGCTCCGCGGGTGCGGAGCTGAATACTCTGTCAGCACAATCATCACTCGCTCAGGCTAGAGGCAGGCTCACACAAGAAGGCATCTTCGACAAGAGGGCGACCATAATCGAGTTCCCACTGTTCGCGCTCGCAGTCTCCACTGAGGTTGTCGTCGCGCTTGGGGAGGAGGCGCCGCCTGTGCCGGCATGTCGAAGGGTACTACCACTGCCCTTGTTGGACGGCGTTTCACTGCTGGCGGCTGGGAGCTCAGTTGCGGTGGAAGTGGTGGGCATGATGCGCATGATTGTCAAGGTGCAGTGGATTGTGGGTGTTAACTCTTGAGGAGCAATGATGGAAGTGGGAAGTCCAATTCCCTGCCCGGCAGCTGTGCCTCTTCTCTCTTATAGACGCACAGCGGAACGAGTGGAACTCCGCCGAAGCAAACCCATGGAGCAGTGGTTCAAAGGTGACAAGGTCCACCCCAAGTGGGAAACGTGTTTCGGCATCCCCCTTAACTCCTGCAAACCCGTGGTCCAAGATCTAGAAGCTCAAAGGAAGATTGTGAATACTGCTGGGTAGCACATTAGCGCTGTTCAGTGGTGCAATAAAGTGGCAGTACCTGGCTATCTTGCCAGACTGCTGAAGGCAGTGGGCGCGATGTGATGAATGTTCATCTGGCTCTGCTTGGCGACCTATCCAGCCGCAGGAGTTCGCCACAACTACTGCCACACCGCCACACTCGGCTCCAATTCTGAAACACTGATGCCGTAATGCGATCGAGCTGAACCAACCTTAACGTCTTCGAAGCTTGACCCTGCCACTCGCCTTTCACTTCAACAACTTCCAAAGCCATATACTCAGCTACGAATCCTCGCCTCAGATAAGGCTGCAGAACAGCTCCTATAATTCAATATCAGCATGTCAGCCATCAAAGGCCACTGCAACTGCGGGGAGATCAAAGTGACCATTCCTGGGGGCACCATCCAGGCTCTTTGCCGTGAGTCTACCCGCAGATCCGCGAATCTCGTCCAGTAGATGAGTGCTGATGTATCATCAGACTGCACGAGCTGTCGGCGAACGTCGGGCGCAACGTAAGTGAATCGGCTTTGACAAATGGAGTACTTTCAGCTTACTCCACACAGCGCTTCTGGTAACTTCGTGGTGGAGACCAAGGATCTGCAGATCGATGGTGAAGCCAAGGTGTACAACAAGAAGGGTTCATCCGGCGGAGATGTGTACCGTCACTTCTGTGGTACTTGTGGCTCGTAAGTCCCCGCTACTCTAGAGATTGCCCGAGCGGGACGGAGAGTCGAGGATGATTTCACTCAAGACACAGCTAACTTTCTCAGAGCCATCATGACCGCTCTCGAGGGCGGAGGCCCCAACTTCGTCAAGACAGGTGAGCTTTGATCTCTCTCTAGTCGTAGCAGAAGACACTATGGATCCCAGCTGACTTCCATAGGCTTGTTCGAGCCCGGAGATGTCCCTGCTCCCGTGCTCGAGTTGTTCTGCAAGAACTTGGAGTCTTGGGAGAAGGTGCACGAAGGGGCTCAGCGCAAGGAGGAGCAATGATTGTCTCTGCCGCGTGGTTTTGACCAGCCGTGAAAGTTGAGTAGTAGTTATCAGTCAGTCAGTACAAGTAAGCCAGATCTGGGTCGGGTAAATATCCATGTCTAAATACGAGCTCCGTCATATGGCTGGTCCAGCCATCACTATATGTTGACCTTGCCCCCTTCTGCCGCCGCATCACCAGCCTCCACCTTCTCGGGCGCCATGATACCCTTGAATTCCGTCTCCTCGACCAGCTGTTCTTTCTTCTCATCCCACCACCCAATCCTCTTCAGCTCGGATTGCAAGCTGCCGTCTCCTAGCATCCGCACCATAGCCCTTACTCCGCCATGCACCGCCTTGCCGCCCAGCATCACCATAGGTGACTGGACATCCACCTTCAACCGACGCAGGATCTTCTCCAGGATAGCAGCGTCCGCCCGACCCGCCATGTGGATGAGAGCCGGCGATCTGTCGTCGGGGTGGTATTTGGCAAGCATTGTGTAAATTTTACCCACCTCAGCCTGGCTCTTCTCTGGCGCCCATATGATCACGTCCTCCGCCCGCTCGAGCTCCAGCTCCTTCAGCCAGCTTCCTTCTGCCGGCGAGCCAGCTAGACCGAGCTTCGTGGGGGACATGTCGAGGATGGCGTTGCCGTCTAAAGGCAGCGAAGGATCGGTGTTGAGTGGCAGGCTGTTGTGTTCCGATTGCAGGAGGTATGACTGCAGGGCGAGAAGTTCGTGTGATGAGGGAATAGGATGGGCTGCGAATGCGACTGCAGTGCGAGTGGATTTGGGAGCTTCAAATATCAGCTTTAAGCTCTCTTAGGGTCTAGTCAGGGGAACGTACCTCGAGCCCTATCCATCATTTTAGCGGAGTGGAACTGCGGCGGTACATAGCCTGTTGAAGCTGGAATCATGCCCCGGCGCATATTCACAGCGCGAAGAAGTGGAATTTGTAATGCCGGTACGCGACCCAGCAGGTTTACACCGGCTGCGACGAGCAAGAGGAAAGCTATCAGGCGGACGATAGGTTTGGGGATGGTGAAGCCATTGGAGAGATCGGGTCGGGAAGGGATGTTCCGCGGACATGGCTTCGCGTTTTGTGATGGGGATGACAAAGGTGATGATCGAGAGTATTTAGAAGGGTATCGAGAGTAGTCGGGCACCGTCAATGTAGCTTCGAATTGGGGGATGGTGGAAGACCGGGGTGAGCGCGATTTGAGACCTTGACCTTCGAGATCGGGTGAACGGCTGTTGCGATCGGGGAGGAGGAACGAGCGGATATGGGAGGAGGTGGATGCTGAAGGGGAAGAAGGATGACGGGGATTTGGAGACGAGGTGGTGACTGGAGAACAGAGCAAGGAGTGAATAGGGGTGGACATTGTGAGGAGGTTGTCGCGTCGAGCGAAGGAGAGGTCGTGAAGCGTGAAGCGTGAGGAGTGTGGGGTAACGAGTCGTGGTAGATACAAGAAGTGCGTGGCAGGAAGTCGTATGCGAGCTACGAGCCAGTCGAGCGAGGTAATCAATGAGTGTGTGGTGGACTATCAAAGCCGGTAGATGGGGATGAAGGTGTTGCAATATGATGAATAGTCAGAGCTTTGGCATCAGATATATCAGCAGCAGCAGCATCGAAAAGAAGCCGAAAACAGTCACGCTGCCCCTCACGTCACGCGTCAGATACGAGGATGAAGGTAGAATGGTGGCGTAGGGTGATATGCCTTGGGGGATGGCACGGTGGAGGTGCACAAGAGATCTGTGCCTGGAAGTGCCTGAAGGGTGTTTGAGTGGTGTTTGCAGGTGTCTGCTTGCACCCCTGGAAGAAACCCCTGACAACACCCCTGACACTCAGGGTATCTGAAACGCGTCACGTCCTGTCACGTCGCGTCGATGTGTCTTCGAGAAGTTCGATTCACTCGGCACCTAAAGTCACAGCACATGGCAGGATGAACGGACATGTCATGTACTATTAAGAGATACCACTAGATACGTAAATAGATAGCTAATTGCGGAATGACATATTAGGGTAAGTAGATAGTTTACAAGCTATGTTGTATCTGAGAAGGATACAAGCCCGAAGCAGAGATACAAACTCAACGCGAAATCATTCCAGATTACCCTCACATAGCCGTCAAGCTCCGCAAACCCGCCAATAATCTCACACTTCTCCTTCTCCTGTGAAGCATGACCGCTCCATCATCCTCTCCTCCCGCTTCTGCACTTCCCACCATCCCACCACCCTTCAACTTCTCCCTATCAAGACTATCATCCAGCCCCATTGCCAACGTTTCATTTCGCTCAGGTCCATATGAGCTCGAGCGGGAGTATGACGGCTGAGCCGATTGTGTTCGATGTCTCGCTTGAACAGGTGATGAGATCGGGCTACTGCCCATCAAGCTGGAATCATCGAGGCTGACGAGGGAGTTGCGCTGAGATCGGCTCGTTAATGTCCGTCGGAGAGATCCCCAGGGACTTGACCCGGAAGTCCGCTCGGGAGTGTTGGTAAAGCCATGACCGAGAGAATAGACCGGTACAGCTGGAGAAGAGGTAGTGTCGATGGCTAGGGAGTCTGATCGTCGAGATGCGGTAGACGCCGAGCGAGAGATATCGGCTGCTCGCGTGCTGGACGAGCTCAACGACCCCATGTCTTCCTTCACCATTTCCCCTTCTCCTACCAGTCCATCATCCTCGTCCTTCACCGAGACGAAGATCGGTCTATCCTTCGGAGGTGGTAGGGGCGGGAGGGCCTTTCCGTCGGTACTGATCAACGCCGCGCTGACCGCCGAGGAGAGTGAGTGTCGGTGTGGGAGTGGCGGATGATCCGGATCCGAGCTTGAACGCTTGACCGATCCGCCCTTTAGATCCTCCACGCGATGAGCACGTAAGAGCGGGCTAGACGGAGTTGACATGGCCCGCTTAGGCGGTTCAGGCTTTTGATAGAGATTGGCGAGGGATGAACTCTTCCGAACCGTTTTGCGCAGGCTGGCGAACCGGGTGGGAGCAGCAGAGGATATGAATGTCGTACCTGATAATGGCGACAGTGGAGAAGCGACAGGGTTTGACTGGGGAACGGCAATGGCGCTGTTGATCGGTTCGAGGCCCGGCCTAAATGTTCCCCTCGTTGACCTCAATGGCGAGACTGACGAAGATGAGGACAGATTCCCCCTCATCCGCATCCCATGCCCTCCCCTGAGCGTCCCAAAGTCCGACGTGGCCGTATCGTCCGCTCCATCCATCTCCGTAGCCGATTCCTCTGTCCCCCGTATCGACCCGGTGAAGCTGGATTGTCGGGTGCGCGAGCCCACAGGAGACGTAGGCATCGATACGGTGCTGTTCCGACTTGAGCCCGCGTGCGATTTGGACGGTCGGATAGGGATGATACTGCCGCGTACCTCGCCCGAGAAGGCAATATCCGTATTGGAGTTTGATCGGCGATGCTGCCTTGACGCATCGAGGAATGAGCTTCGCCGGCGCAACATGGTCGAATCGCGCATGACGAGCCGGTCCCGGATCTCGAGGCTATTCCGAGATGTATCGGGGAGGAAAAGAGCGTGGTGCAATTGCGCCCTGCTTCGAGCTTGCGCGCAGCTCTCGGAGAAGACATCGGCAAGACCTCTGTCGACCGTCAGGCGCTGATTGGGCGCAGCACGACGAAGGAGGATGGTTCCGGAGAACGAAGGGGATGGTGGTGGGACGGTTGCATTGGCCGAAGCGGCATCGAGCGGAGTGAATATAGGCTCGATGGCGGTATCGGAAGGTGAAGAAAGGGGCATGATGGCGAGTGAATGACGCTTGCTCGGCGTGCCCGGAGATGGGGCGATAGATGTTATATCGAGCGAAGGAAGGACATTTGACATTCGTCGGGGTCGCGCAGCGAAGGGCGATACGCTAGCTGGCAGCTCAAAAGGCGGTACGGTGCTTTCGTTTCGCGCGGAAATAAGCGCAGCTGCCCAGACTTCCTTCTCCGCCTCACAGGACGCGGCCAGATCGAAGCTGTGTTCTCGGAGCGATAGACGGATCGAGTGGGGCAGAAATCCTGTCTCTGTCAGCTGAAGTCTAGGCTCGAAGTTCATGTACTCACCCTCGACAAGGTCAATCAACTCAAACACCTCAAGCGGCAAGAAATGCTTCGCCTCGTATACCTTGCCCTTCTTCACCTTGGCCAAGATCAAATAACCACGATACAAGAACGCCGCGAGATATTTGACCTTGACGGGCGGAGCCAGCGGCGCGATAGTCGGGTGGTGGTGCAGCACATCCAAACTCCCGATGAGTCGACAGGTACCCAGCGAGCGGATAAATGTTGGAGTGAGGACCTGATGTGGTTCAAGCCGAGCAATGATGGTCGCCGATTTGATTTCCGATTCCTTCTGCCGTCTCGCTTCATCCGCTTCCTCTGCCACTCCCTTCATTGCACCCAGAGCACGCTCGACGTCAACACCAACATCATATCCTGGCTCCGCTTCTCCATCTGCAAAGGGGTACGAGGGCAATTCGGAGGAAGGGGAAGGCGTATCAGCCGCACCGAGGAGAGCAGCGAGGAGGAGGGGATATCGACAAACTCGCTGGATAGGCATGATGAGGTAGTCCCGGAAGTGCAGGCGGTTCTTATTGGTTGCTACAGGAGCGGCACGGGATTCGTCCAATAGATCTTGGAGGTGGACAGCGGGGTTGGCGGTGGAGATGATCTGACATCGCTTTTCAAAGGCGGTGTAGTCTGTCTGGAGCGAGACGTTGCGGACGAGTGTGGAGGCCATGACTGAACCAGCGCAAAACTCGTTATATGCCGATAAAGATGATGCCTAGACACTCAGCGCGTGCTACATCAGTTAGGCGAAGGGCATTTACCTGTTCGACCAAGACGGAAGCGAGTCGCCTTGATACTCTCTCCACCTTCCCAACCAAATCTTCCTGCGCCACCATCTCATATCCCAGCCCCTCATCCTTCAAGACATCCACCATCTTCAAGCTCAACGCTGAATGTATCGCCAACAATTCCGCCGCATTCCTCCCTACCGCCACGGCTGTCCGTTCCGAGACTGACGGAAGAGCGTGTAACTGTGGTAGATACACCTCAACGAGTGCCTTGAGATCCTCCGCATACGCCACCTCGGTCTCAACCAGCTCCAGCAGAATCATCCTCCGCTTCTCCAATTTACGCCGATGTTTCGCCTGCTTCGCTTCCCATTCCAGACTGCGCTGCAGCTTGAGCGCGGTAAGAGATGCGTCCTTCGCTGCATCCGCTCCGGAAGTATTGTCATTTCCGCTCTTGGCACTGCGGGAGAGTGATGTAGTCGCGGACGAGAGAGGATGCGGGTCCGACGATGCTGGCGAGAAGAAGTGGGTCGAGGCGGACTCTTCGGTGGTTGAGAATGAACCGGAAAGGGCAGAGGTGTTCCATTGCGCATTCGGGGAAGAGGGAATTGCTGGGGAGGTGAGGGGTGAGGCGGATTGGATGTCGATGACTGTGTCCGGACCAAAGCTCAGGGATGACCGGCGTGGCGGTGGGTCATGCGGTATGGCATCATCCTCGGGGATCAAGGTAGACACGGGAGGCCCCACATTTGTCAAGCCGAGCATAGGCTGAGATGGGGTCATGTGAAGAGGATGATTTAGCGCTAGAGTACTTTGGCTGAAACCGTGTAGGGTGATTCCGCTGGCCAGGGACGACCGCCGCGGGGTGATGTTAGGCGAGGTGGGTGACTGGCTGAGCGTCGGGGAAGTCGGTGGAAAGACGAACGGCACGTTTTGCTCAACCTCAACGCGGCCCTCATCCTGCGGCATAGACAGCCAGGAATTTGCATTCGGGCGTTCGACGAATTCGAGCCCAAATGGCTTCGCACCGACTGACGCTCGACGACGATTGTGTGAGGATTTAGCGATTATGTCCGGACGGAAAATCCGATGAGGTGCAGAGGGTGATGACGGAGAGGGCGTTTCAGGCGGAGTATGACTGATAGAGGCGGCTCGATGTCTGCTCTTAGCTTGACGCTGCCACCATGCACCGTGTTCGGTAGGATTTGGCTCGGTAGATCCAGACGAGTCCTCCTCTTCTCCCCGTGATGATTGCCTATTCCGCCTACGCGTCCGGACCGGCCTGCCTAGGTGAAATTGAAAGGCAGAAGCGAGCGGAAGAGGCAGTGCACGTTCCTTGCCCTTGACGGATGGACTCCGACTGGGAGCGGTGCTGGGGTAATTGGAAAATATAGGCTCGTCAGGCGTACCGGGCGGAATCGCTAGTATCGGTGGGGCCGGTCTGCCGCGCTCCCATGGTGTGGTAGCGGGAGATGGGGATGGGGAGAGGATGGCCTGATTGCTGTACCCTATCGGAAAGTACGATCCGGGCATACTCGGTGGTGGTGAGACCAGCGAAGGGCGGCGTGAGAGCTTTGGAGTCTCGCGAGAGGGTCCAGCTTCGCATTGCCCATCATTGCCGACGAGTTGATCCTCGCCGGGTTGTCCTTCGTGGGTCGGGGAGGATCGCAGCGATTGCGTCGGTGGCGTGGGCGTAGCTGATCCCGGGATAGTTTCGAGGGTGTGCGGCGCGAGCGCCGACGGTGGCACCATAAGCAGCAGCTCCATCGTGCTGTTTCCCAGTGATGAAAGAAAGAGATGCGACATGGAGCATATTGTGCGGGAAAGGACAGAGCATTCGGACATTTGGTGGGCCGATCGGAGAGGGACAAAGGAGATCGCGTTTCGGGCGGTGCAAGAGGAAGTCGGGAGTGCGGGGAAGCCAAGAGTCGGGGGCCGGCGGAAAGAAGAATCAGAGTCAGCGCGATTCCTCGAGCTGGTCTAGTGCGGAGTACAGGTGTGCCGTGTGCACATTTTAGCTAGGGATAGCAACTCACACCTGTAAAATTTGCTCTGAAACCGGTAAGGCGGTCCACTTGAAGCGGCCGTCCTCCGCACCTTCCCCGCCTTCACAGACCCAAATGACGCGGGACCCTTCTCGAACGCTCGTAAATCAAAGACAAGGAGTGAGACGTCGGGCTAAATCTGCAGGACGTTATCAGCAATGCTGTCTCGGAAGGATGCGGGGGTGCCTGGGGTGTGAAACAGCTCAGTCGTGATCGCAATCACGCTGCCGGCCGAGCATGCGTCCGCCTCCTAGTGGTACTGACGACCTGTAATATGCGCCAACTCACCATATTCAGCATCGCTGCTGTAGCGCTCAGGCCTCAGGTCGGAAAGCACGTTTTGCCGCCCAACCTGACTGCAGTTGACGCTGCGCAAGTGGGTTGTGAGATGTCCGATACTCTTCGGGGGAGTCGTATTGATATGCGGCGGTCTCTCAGTACGTACGACCAGACACCTGTGAGTGAACGATCTATACACAGCTACAGTCAGAGAAGAGTAAGCCCAGGGGAATGTATGTATGAGGGATGTGAAGAAGGTTTGGCTGCACAATCAATCATGCCGTCACCGCAAAGGGAAGTTCGCGTCTGCTTGCTTGGCTTCACTTCACTTCGGCTTATCGGCCACTATAACCGTGCCTGACATACCCTACATCCACCAAGCATTGCAAGCAGACGCAGGCTGCGCGCAGCGCGGCCTACTTAGAGCGGCGCAGTCATCAGAGTGGGTATACAGATCAGCCAGATTGAGTTAGGGCAAGGTAGCATGTGGGTGGCGACCGATGGGAACGCGATCTGGAACCGGGACTGGAAATTTGTTAGCTTTACGAGCCTTTACGTTGCCTATATTGGGTTGCCGAGGCACCGCCTTGCTGCCTTGCGAGCAACTACAGCCAGCGGTGGCGAGTGACAACCCCGTATATCCTTCTGGCCTGAGAATAGGGTGTGTCGCCGTGTAACCTTAACGCAGATCATGAGGTATGCAGTCTCATTCCCGCGATGCGAGAGGACGCGGACGAGATCTCCCGGAGATTTATAACGTCATCGGTCATCAGCAGGTCCGGTGTCAGAGACTCAGAGAGACTTCCAACTACTCGTATGTGCGCACTGTGCGCAGCGGAGATCTGCATCCTGAGGTCAGCTGAACAGCAAGGCTCAGATCAGACTTCTCCGCAGCTCTGAAGTTTATAAACGGACCGTACGAGGTTTCGATCGATCGGCAGATCTAATCGGCTTGCGCACCACGGGCTATCACGGGTTCATGTCGGATCCGCCCCGGCGCGCTCCTCCTCCGCTAGGCCGCAGGTATGCAGCCTATTCGCATCCGCAACTGCACAACGTAATGACAGACGGCGAACTTGAATTGATCCGAACAGGAAGCGAGCGCAGCTAGTATGCTATCGTAAGTCCGCCATCAGCTGCAGCAGATGACCTCAGATGACATCCCAGATCTCTCCATGACGTTGGAAACCTGTGGCCTGGGGTGGGACGATCTGGATTCACATCTCGTCGTATCTCGATTCAAAAACGCGCTCATGGCCCACAATCTCATCCCCTGCATCTCGGTATCTCGTTCTAATCATGAAAGAGACTGAATGTTCGCCCATACGCTCAACACGCCCTGAACCCTTCCACACTCCTGTCCGCTCTGGGCTACCAAACACTGACACTCCCCTTCGGCGGCTGGTGCCTGAGCGTGCCCGTAACCTCCGACCCATCGGGCATCTTGACAGAGGACCTGAAGAAGAACGATTCTCCAGTATCCGACCTCCCCTGCAGCGCCGCAGCCAAGCGCGAGTTGAGATCGGCCGTGAGCGCCTCCCTGGCACTTTGTGCGTCGGTGAACACCATCGGGTAGCTGGACTCGTTGATGTGCTTTGAGTGACGAGAGGGTGCGCCACTGATCCTTGATCTGAGCGTAGAGGGTTCGCCGAAACTTCGAGTGTCGGTCGTGTATACCGTGATGGGCTGACCGGTAGAAAAGAGGTGCTGACGGGGTGCGTGCCATAGGCTCTCAAGAGGGGCAGCTGATCGGGAGTTGTAGAACGGATCAGCGGTAACGCGGGAACTGAGCCGCAGGGGCATCATCTTGGTGTCTTGAGAGGGATAATGAGGTGGGATCTGGTAATTCGGCTGAACATCGCTCCGTTGAGTCGACATGGAAGAGGGTGTCGCCGCAACAGTCCCTTCTCCCATCTCGTGCATGCCTTCAGGCACCCACCCCGAAGTATTCTTGAGAGCGCCACCCCTGCCCTTCCCCTCCGTGCGCTCATTCAACTGACTCGCCTGCTCCTCAATCTTGGCCGCCTGTTCCTCGATCTTCCCCTTGAGGTCCTGAACGGCACTCTCCAAAGTACTTCTCATAGCTGACATCTCCGCCTCGAACCTCGCTGTCTGCTTCTCCTGAATTTCAGTGTACACTTGGAGGCGAAACTCAAGGTTCTTAGTGTGTCGCGTCAGGGTGTCTCTTTCTCCCCGCAGACTGGCAATGGTAGCTGACCGATCCGTCTCGCCCTGACGGTACTGCTCGAGCTGGCGCTTGTACGGATCAATGCTCATACCCGACGCTTGATTGGTGACATGAGAATCAGGCTTGTCATTGTCGGTCTTGGCTGACTGAGTCTGCGTCTGGAAGGCAGGGAAGTGGACTGGGCCCCTGTTGGCAGGTCGGAAAGAAGGCGGGACATCCTGGGTAGACTCCGAAGGACTTTGAATCGGGGCGGCAGTATCTTGCACGGAGGGAGTAGCGGTAGCGACAGAAGGGGAACCTTGAGGCTGGAAGTGGACATTTGCCAAAGCATTGCCAGCAGCAGCGGTTTCGGCACCTTGAGTATCGACCGTATCATGCTCTGCAGGCTTCTGATCAGCCTTCGCACCTTCAGCAGGCGCTTTGCCAGGCACGGAAGGCTGGTATCCGGCAGACTTCTTTGAGGATTACGTGATTGACGGAAGCGGATTGTTCTAGAAGCTTCTAGGAGGAGGCGCGTGTGCCACGAATGTTCTAGAAGGCAGGTGTAGTAACGTTATTCCCGTAATCCCGCTTTTCTGCCCGGTGCTCTTAGTCAGCGTCTATCTAGCTTGTAGTTCTTTATCACTCTCTAGTCAGACTCATAGGATAGTGTGCTAAGGCAGCAG
>BCKN01000016.1:153831-284559 GCA_001600655.1 Dioszegia aurantiaca
CTTTTCTGCCCGGTGCTCTTAGTCAGCGTCTATCTAGCTTGTAGTTCTTTATCACTCTCTAGTCAGACTCATAGGATAGTGTGCTAAGGCAGCAGGTACGTAGATAGACGATGAATCACTCTCTAGTCAGACTCATAGGATAGTGTGCTAAGGCAGCAGATTCGCGGACATCTAAAGCTCAGATTCCGTGGGACTTCCCACCGGAGAGGCTTCCACGCTCCGTCTCCGTACCGGTGCCCAACGTTCCAGTCGACGAGTAGCCATCAGTAGTCGCTGTGTCTGTGGCGAAGGTTGAGGACTGGGACTTGTTTTGCCCGCCCTCTTGCTGCTGCTGCTGCTGCTGTGCCGCTTGTAGCCGTGTCCGGTTGTAGGAATGGATGGCTTTCTCTCTGTCCTCCTCACTCATCGTCGACATATCATGACCTTCCGCCTGCGCGAAGCTGTTGAAAATCTCCTGCATCGCCTCCATTTGCTCAGCGGTAGGAGCGGGCTGGGGCTGGGCATTTGGCGACGTGTTCTGCATGCCCGCGAGGAAAGCAGGTGGTAGTCCCGGTGTGGCCATGGCTGCGGACATGGTTGGCAGGGGGTGAGATGTAGATTGTGGGTGATATGGTGAAGTTCGTGAGTGGCTGTCTGTTACGGAGCGATGTGAGAATGTTTGAGTGATATCCAGAAGCTGAAGTCAGAGTGGCAAGAGGATCCGGGGGCTCGCCTCTTATATCCCTCTCGGACCCCCTTCCAGGACGTTCTGGCACCCAGCCTCTAGCCCATCCCTTCATCCTCCGAAACAGCCAAAGGAACGCCAGCCTCAGCGCAGTGAGATATCGCCGAGAGACGCAAGGAAGATATTGCCGAGTGGCACTCGCACTGCTGGCCCCTTTAGGGATGAGGCATGACTTACATACCTCCTTCATCTACCCTCTAACCTCTATCCGCCCTGTACTAGCCTAAGCAGCCAAATCCTCCGCCCGCTCTTCATTCCCTTTGCCCTCAGCAACTCCTTCCGCCTTGACGCCCTTCCAAGCTGGGACCTTGTAGCTCCACTGGTGTTCGATCTTGCCACGCTGTAGGCCTGTGATGGTGTTGCGGATGAGGAGGACGAGGGGGTTGTGAGGGATGGTGTAGAGCTGGTTGTTGTATTGGATTTGACCAATGGAGACGACCACGACACCGGTACCGCAACCGAACATCCTGGGATGTCAGCGGGGACGGCATTGATTAGGACAGTTCAGCTCGGAGACGCAAGAGGAAAATAACAACTCACCCCTTCAAAGAGCCATCAGCGAGACTGGATGTAATCTCCGACATGCTAATATCCCTCTCGACCACCCTGATGTTCTTAGGCATTCCCTCGAGCGGGAAGTCCTTCTCGCCAGCACCGTGAGATTTCAGAAGCTCAATGATGGATTCTCGAGTGATACCGGGTAGGACGATTCCGTTGGATAGTGACATGGTGATGAATTCCAGAACTACAATGGTAAATGTTATGCTCCCATGGCGCGTGTAGTGATGGGATCGGAGCAGAAGAACTCACCACCATCAGAAGCCTGCTTGATGATGAAGACGTTCATAGCTCCTGCTTCCGAGATGAAGTCCTCTTTGCCGTCGCTATGCACCCAGAGGGACATGGCAAATCCAGGCTTCTTGGCAATAGTGACGGTACCTGATGATTCAGTTTCTGAGGTCTTCTACAATGATACGACCAATCAGTAGCTGAGAATACGCTCTCGCCGCATCTACACGTCTTCCATTGTCGCAGAACGAGCAAGACTCACCATAGTTGGCTCCCAGCTTGTAACTCCCAGTTCCTCCCGGCCAAGCCCTGATGAACTCCTTACACGCATCAAGTTTCAGTCCCTTGCCTTCCTCCTCTGCACTGGCATAAAGGGCTTTTCCAAGGTTCACACTGGTGACGATGTAAAGCAAAGCGGCAGAGGCGTAGGGTGATTCCTTGAT
This sequence comes from Dioszegia aurantiaca, assembly GCA_001600655.1. Taxonomy (NCBI): domain Eukaryota; kingdom Fungi; phylum Basidiomycota; class Tremellomycetes; order Tremellales; family Bulleribasidiaceae; genus Dioszegia; species Dioszegia aurantiaca. The sequence goes on from BCKN01000016.1 coordinate 155,788, forward strand.
ACCGTACGCTTCACCCGTCTCGATCATTGTGGGTCGGATGTACAGGTTTCCGCCGTCGTATCCTGGCACAAGGGCGGATTCTGATCAGTCAGCCATCAGTGCGTGGGAACAAGTTTGAGGATGGTGAGGGAAAAGGTGATTGGATGGAGACGAGACATACCGAGAGAAACAAGCTTCGCTAGTAGAGAAACGAGCTCGTCATTGTCCCATTCACACTGCCTTGTTAGCTGATCTATTCAAGGGCTAATTGCCAGGGTGAGTGAAAGGCAGCCTACAGGTAGACCCAGCCTGGCGGCACTTCTCTTCAATCGGTCAAAGTTCTTGTCGGGACGGAAAAGCCTCAGGTCGCCCTCTTCAGTCTTGTAGCACTTTACAGATCAGCATTCTGTGCTATCGAGCTGTTCACATCTTCCTGCACGCTGGCGGCTCTCTATCGGTCCCGAAGCACTCTCCGAGAGCAATACCATCCCAACCCATCATCAAAACATACCTTCATTCCCTCAAAACAAGTTCCAGCATACTGCATGACCCCACTCAGCGGATCGACAGTGATATCATGCCTCGGCTCAATCTTGGCCTGACCCCATCCCGAGACGTTATTCCAAGGGATGGACAGCATGTATCGACCAAAGTTCTCTTTTCCAGGCAAGGGGGTGTGGTTCGTCGGTAGGGGCTGTAGGTACAGGTTTTGGGCCGAAAGCGGCGCTAGGACGGGTGGAGTGGCGGTCATCTTGGGTGCTTGTATGTGATCTGGGGACGATGATACCCCTCTTATATGGAAGATGGGTGTTGATGAAGAGATATGGAAGTTGTGTGACGAAATTCCATCACGACTCGATATACTTTGGCTTCTCTTCTTTCCGTCGGAACTACCGCCAAGGGGGCAAGTTCCGGCCGGCCAGGCAGTGCTATACCTCGCATATAGGTCTCATAATTCCAAATGAGTGATCACCACACCAGACAGCCAGCGACATAGATCGGTATGCAATGCATGGCTGACCAAGGCTCTTTAATTTGAGTGGTATACTTCAAAAATGACCGAGGTAGGGTTACCTAGATCCGGAGATACTCATACTCCCCTGTCATCAACGCCGAGACTTACTAGCTCTTGATTGTCTTATTCTTTGTTTCCTTCACATCTCAGCCGCATTCTCTCCTCCGATCCAGAGTCTCTATGCGATAGTTGAGAAGTGAGATTTCGATTTCCACCTTCCCATTGAGGACAACCCTCACTCACTTGCTCCATTCAGCACCACCAGTCCGGCAGGATTACTCCCCGCAGCAGCTTCCGCCTCGGTCGTCACTCCCTTCGCTGCACTAGCGAAACCCGCCATAGACTCAGATGAGAGTGGCTTCATCCCCTCAATCGCAGGTGGGGGTAACATATCCGCCAAGACGGCGGCTGAGCCATTCGGGGGTGCAGGAGTCGGATCCGCATCCCCTGCAGTGGGTACAGTTGGTATACCGGGAGAAGAAGATGTGGTGGATGTCGTCGAAGGAAGAGGCTGAGGAGTTGGGGTGAGCCCGTTTGAATTTTGCGCCATGTCGTCGGCGGCAGTATTGGATGTTGATAATTTCGCGGTACCGTTTGCGAGACGAGAGTCATCAGATCCAAGTGCAGATCTAAATATCAGCCCAGAGCTGGACTTTCAGGGTACAACAAACTCACTTTGGCCGTTTGGCAGGGCCTTGTTCATCCATGGTATCGTCCGCTCCCACTTCGGGCGCACTCTGAAATGGTCAATCCTTGATGCCTCTGCACAACGCAGCAATCTTGTAAACTCACGCCTTGTGGACCCCGCTTGGTCTTCTTCTTGGCTTTCGGTTGACCATCAGGGAAGCAGTAGTACGGCAGTTGGGTTCTGGGGTGTAAGCTGTTTTACGAATAATGAGGGGGATGTAGCTCACTTTCTCGCTGGTCGTAGAATAACACTCATTTCCATCTCATCGTACTTGTCCCAAGCCTGACACGCCGAGCAAAATCTCTTACTCGGATAGAATAGATTGAGGACTCTTGGCGCGGCATTGTCTTCTTTCATCTGTCAGCTTAATGGTCCCCCTGGTCGTGCCTCACGAACTCACTGCGCGTCTTCTCAATCTCCAACCCAATGAAGAAACTCTTCGTCCACACCTTCTTGTACTCTTTCCCTTCCATATCCGCCTCTGTCCGCCTCATGGCCGATTCTGACAACTCTCCCTGACTCGCTGCAGCTTGTTCCTCCTCCGTCAGACATAAGAAAGGCATTGATATGCCATACATGAGTGGGTGGGCTGTGATGACAATGTCTTCATTCTCGAGGTCTTGGACAAGTGTTCGGACCCGAGATTCAACCATGCCGCTCCTGTGTCATCAGCTATGAATCGGGAAGGCAGGCACGTTGCGAGCTGAACCGTACCAGTCTTTGATGTTCTGAGAGGACGAAGCGGACGCAATGACCTGGACGTAGGTCTTGTACAGACTGAAGAAGTCCGCCTTTTCGAATAGCTCCATCCAGGAGCTGCCAGGTGTGGCTAGTATTCTGTCAGTGATCTGCATAGCTACTTCATCAGCTGACGATCGCATCATATCAGAGTTCGTGAACTTACCACGTAGCATTTCGTCCCGGACAACAGACATGGTGGATGCTGTGATGTTGTGCGTGGAACACATCGATGGATACGCAGGAGTGATGACTGGCATTCGATGCGCTTGATCTCTGCGGTCAAGCTAACGACATCAGCAAGACTTCTCACTGTTCGGAGGCGATACTCGCTCTTGGGTTCCAGACTGGATGTTGCATATTTGATGGCCCTTGCTCAATCTTCTTCAACATCACTGGATCAGGCCAACGCCTAGAGGGTGAGTTTATTTATCGTCTCGGCGGAAGAAGCCGTGGAGTAAACTCACCATTGATAGTAGATGGGGAAGAATTGTTTGACGATTGTTGCAGCAGAAGCAGTGGGATACAGCTGGCATATCCTCGCTGCTAGTAATGACCATGCCACACCACCCGGGAAACCAAGGATGTTGGAGTAAATTCCTCGCCTTTTGGCCCATAATCTGATTGCACGCAGTGCCGTACGGAACGTCCCGACATCAGGAACGAGGTTAAGGATCATGTCAGTCACTCTTGGACCTGATTCATCAGCTCGCACTCTCTGACTTGGAAGAGAAATCGCTAGCTCACCATTCAAACTTCTCTGACTCGCGTCGTCCACACCCCTCAATATCTCATCCTTCTCAATATCCAGCTTATCCCCAGCTTCCGCCAAATTCACCCTTGCAAACAACAGATCCACCTCCACTCCAGAAATGACAGTCTTGATGAGCGGGACAAAAGCAGATTCGACGGCCGATATCTCAGTGACGGCTGGCCAATCGCGTAGCATTTGACGAAACTCGCCAAAGAAGTGTTCTCGGAAGATATGTCGGGGGCAAACGCAGATTGTGTCGATATCTGATCCTGGTCCATGCACACCCAGTCTTGACTGGTCAGTAGTATTCTGTGATTGCGCGAAAGACGAAGACTGACCGATATGATCCAGAGGTAAATATCCGCCCGCCAGCCTCCCCAGCTACCTTCTCTGACATCCCTGATTTTATAGATACATCATGCACAAATTTGGTGACGAGCTGGGCAATGTTGCTCAGCAATCGCTCTCTCACTTTGCGTTCGGCCTCGGATTCGAATTGGCTCAAGGTGATGAGGTCGGCAAGGAGGGCTGTGGATCAGCATGACAACACAGGAGTCGGGAATGCAACTCACCATCGCTCGCTTGCACATCCGCAGCTTTTGGCGGGTCGGTAGAGATGGGTGGAGTCACGCCCAGGTACTTTATCTCGCCATTGCTATGATGTCAGTGCTTGGAGCGAAGGGATACCCAAGCAGGGTGAGGGATGTACCTGGTCATGATTACAGCCGTCGTTGTCGACCTGCTGACTGATGTAACCCCAATTTTTCGACCGACCACTGCCTAGATTCCAGTGCCTTGAATAGTCAGGACGAATCTATACGTTCCCGACTATGAATGCATCTACTCTTATGCGCTTGTTGATGATGGTGGATGAGTGTAATCGAAGGACAATAAGTCAAGTGCCTCGCTGAGGGCGCGCGATGAGTGAGTGGTGGCGGCGATCGCCGCACATTCCTCAGCGAAAGTGGCGCCAAGGGTCCTCAAGGGTCGCGCCACAGAGGCAACCTGGGAGACCGACTGCGTTCAAGCCTTACTGGACGATAATCAGCAGTGATGACAAACCTCAGCGACTGAGAATCTGGGCAGTCAACTTGCAGCAGGCACTGGATATCCTAGGCGGTGTCTTTACCGCCAGGCCGACATGTCTAGATCAAAGTGTGCACGCGATGTCAGACGTCGACTTGTTTTGCCACCGAGGTAGCTGTCTGAGCGTGTCACTGGATTCATACATCGTAGTGAGTGTCCTTGCGGAGGGTGTTGAGTAGACCCATAATGACGGAATGCAGACCCACACTGACATCAATATGATGGCAAACTTCAGTGCGCGGGCTATGTCCTAGCCAGCGCCAGTTGCAAGTGGATTTCTCGATGGAATTAAAGCGACTTGTCATTGCATGCTCCGATTTCCTCACTTGAAACACTGACAACTCGAGTCAAAGGTTCTGCAGTGACTTGTCGAGTCGATACAAGTCGTGATCACGTCATACAGCAGCACAGCTTACCTCCTTTCAGCCCGGTGGCAAATCCGACTCCACGTCCTGTTGAAATGCCCCACTTCTTGCCCCCTCTTCCTCGTTCTGCCTTCTAATACAACTATCGGCACAGCCCGCTGATCACAGCAACTTTTAACTCCACAGATAACCCCCCAGCTAGTTAGCATCCCGCATTCTCGACAATACGCACAGCATGGACCTGTCAAACGCGTCTGCGCAGTCAAGGGTGGCAAAAACTGCCAGTCTTTGCACACAGTCCATCATCGCGTCTCTGCATCAACTTGTTTCCACCGCGGTCTCATACGACTGGAAGGACGCTTTACTACAGGTGAGTTATATGCTAGCATAAGATTTTACCAGCCTGATTCCGATCTGGTACTTGTTTGTCGCTGACACTTAAACGACTGCTTCTACGCTCATGAGAGACCACCGCGAACGTATGGAGTACATGCCTGAGAGCCTGCATAGGTCAACAGCACATTCGTTAGGCACGGCAGCCATGGGGAGCGCGTTGCAAGGAGGAGATTAGTATGTGGACTTAAGGAGGAAAGTGACAGGGTTGAGTCACAGTGGGAGCTTCAATTATCTATAACTCGGAGTCTGTCAAATCTACCAGGCCAGCGCTGGTCGGTGAAGTGACTGTGCTCTCTGGCTCGTATCGTCTGCTGAAGTACGGAAAGTCTGAACGCTGGAAGCTAATGTGGTTTTTCCTCCATGTAAGCCAGGTTATGGAAGGTGACACAAGATTTGGATGTAGATATGGCCGCATATCGATCCCGCGATGCACCGATACTGCGGAGGCCGGGATCGAGTCCGGGGAGTCCGGGACCTGCAGCAGCACCTAACACTAACACGGCCCCTCGCGGTCTACGGGCGATACGGATAAGCGGACTAACTTCAAGCACAACGCGCATGCCGCAGGTCCACCATGGTTCGGGGATGTACAGGCGTTTCAGATCTTCGGCCGGCACCTCGGCGTGTTGTCAGGTTCCGAGCGCTATCGAGCGGGATCTTGAATGCGCGCCTTCACCCTACTGCATGCTGTCCGGGCCCCGGCGCTTTCGCCGCTTTCACCGAGAGTGCGGACGCGCGCGCGGGGTGATGCCGACTGCTCTCGGACCATCCCCGCTTTCTGGACTGCTAGTGATCGCGGTCCCGGGTGCCCTGAGATGGAAGGAAGGCGATGTTGTGACGCGTTTGGAATGTTCTCATCCTTTCAAGTTTCTTCAGATGGGACACGGAGCATGGGCAGGATCGACCATATTGGCTGTGATGCGCCCGCTCTTCCCAATCGTACTTATGTGCTGGACCCTCAGGTCATCACCGAGTGTCCCATCATTCTTTCTCTTACATCAATCCTACACATCAGCACTCATTGTCATTATCACTGACTCACTAGTACTGATCTACTGATCACTGCAGTCCACTTGTCCACCAAGCTACCTGAACCTGATATCGCGGAGGCATGTCATCGTCCAACAACCCAAGCGGCACAATCATATCTCGTCATCGTCCGCCTATCTGTCACACAACCGCGAGCGATCCGCAGCTTTCGACGAATCATGCAGAGACGACCGGGCAGTTCTATGGCTCCAAAACGTCCGCCCTCATGAGTCATGTCAGGGACACTCTTCACGCTCATCTCGCCACCGCCGCCACGTACGTACGTACGTACTAGCACTGGGGGATCAGGGTCAAAGGGATCCGAAGAATTTCCCTGCAGTACGGTAAGTCGACCTGAATCACGGTGCATTAGTATGATTAAAGGCGTTCGGGCTCACAGCTTATGATTAGTTCCCCTCGCCCGATGCCGCAGATCAGAGTGTGGAGTACTTCTCCTTTCCCGCTTTCGAGGATTTTGAGGAGTGCCCGGCGGCGGCGGCGAAGGTTGAGCGAACATCACCCCCTGGCTCAGGCAAGAGTACGATGAGCGACGTGGAGAATGGCGGATCAGCTGCTGGCACGAGCAGCTGATCAGGTGTGTCTTGTTGATGTGATCAGAGACCCCTGACATGATTGATTGATGATCAGAAACAAGGGTGCGGCGCCCGGCCGGTCATATGCATTTGCATACATGAGATCGATGGATGATCCTCCATGAAACTGCATCTGTCCCCGCTTATGATCAGCAGGTCTCTGCATCATAGTAATGGTGTTCAGCCGTAGTGAGAACGATCAGTATCGATCAGTCCTAGATCCGTAGCTTGCATTGCGAGACAGCTGAACACGCCGGGAAGGGTGACAGCTCAGGCTCCGTTGTCGGGTTCTGCGCATATGCGCCTGTGGTCGAACCCGTCGAGCGCTGTGAACATCCCTAGACTTACAATGTCACATACATGGTCGAAAGCTCTATATCTAGCAGATTGAGTAACCCCAGAATATTGATCAGCACACTCGCCCTTTGTCATACCCAATCATAGAACCCGCTCCACATCACCTTGATCGTCCCCGACTTCGACCCCGCTCATCATTCTCCTTCCTACACCTCCTCGCCTCTCTCTGCTGATCATTATTTTCATCCGCCCTAATCCCCTCCGTTGCGAATCTCCCCATCCGGAACTCAATATCCTCAGCTCCCAATCCGCACGCACACACCGACTGCGCCCCACATCCACACTTACACCCCTCAATCTTATGCCAACCCGTCGCCACTAATGACCTATGCTTTTCGCAGCACGCCAGACAATATCCATCTTCAACTGTTATTTGGTAGTGCTTGAAATCATGTCGAGGATGAGGAGCGGTGGAAGTGGGACATGTGGTACAGATTTGGTTGGTCGGCAAGCAGGATTTGCCGCATGTTGCACATGGCTCATCTAGCGCATTTTGTATTTGAGAGTCTATGGGGTCAGCTATAATTCTTACTGATACAAGTAGCTGCAACGTACATTGTGGCAGGTCAAGCAAGGAGGGGATCAAGGCGCAAGAAGGAAGGATGAGCGGTTTTGTGACTTGCAAGAACCGTAACCCGCCTGGACCAGGCGTGGGTAATGGCTCGCCCCTGTCATTCTCTCCCCAAACGGAGAAGTAGACCTCGTACACCAACACATGCGAGACCTTGATCGGAGTGATGAGTCTATCTGGTCAGCTTGGTTCAAGGCAATCAGCACAACAGCCCAACTCACCCCGGTAATGTCGTCGGACGCCCCCGATCGTCTTTGGGCATATACGATGTACCCGATATCATACATTCCCCTTCATCGTTCCCTTTCGCTTCTTTCCCGCGCCATACCGCTGTGTGTCCAGTACCAGGGTATCGAACTCCTTGATCCGGCTTCACGCCGCGCTCAATGATGGAGAAGGAGCGAGACGAGCTGTGTGGTTTGCAGGTTTCCGGGTCGTCCCTTGGTGATGTCAACGTGTGCGTTTGGCGTAGATGGAGTCGCCAAGAGAAGATTGTCGTTTTGGGGCTTAGTGATGGGAGGGTGAGGCGGGCATGGATAGGTCCTCCGATTGAGAACTTAGGTATCAGCTCACGTCTCAGTGTGTGGAAGCGGAAGACATACCACATCGGAGAAAATCTTCAGGTCCCATACACCAATCCCAGGCGCAACTCCCGATTGCCGCATGTCGAGATCGGTGAAGTACCCAGTAGGGTTTGGATTGTGGATCACCATCACACTCCTGACCTCCTCGATTGTACCGACGATCCAGTCGTCTTCTTTCTGTAATTGCAGCTCCTGGCCTCGGCCTTGGCCTTGGCCGTGCGGATCCGCCTGAGATTGCTCATAGCTCGGTACTAGAGGAAGCTCGAGCTCCTCTTGCCGAGTTATAGAGAATGATGCGGCGGCTGTGAGCATTGGCGATAACGAGAGGGGACTGTGAGTAGGTGAGGTAGCGGGCGAGGGTGATCGGGATGGCATATGTGAACCTGGATTGGAGTACGAGCCTCGGCGAGATGATGATAAAGAGGTACGGGATGCGTTCCGGCGGCGACTTAAGCCGAAGAGCGATAGTGCTGGGGAAGATTCGGGTTCGGGCATACCTTCAAGCTCGGCGAAGACGTCTTGCTGCACTTTACCGTTTTGGTGCCAGTCGTGAGGAGCGAAAGTTGATGGTAGGATGAGTGTGAATTCGAAACTAAGGGAATCAGCCCAGTACAATGGTATACACTCACCGCTGGATACCCTCATCAAGTAGGATACCTTCCGAGTTCCCAGCCAGCATCTCCACCTTCCGTTCGAAGATGGTGTCTTCCTCCCATCCCCGCCCTGGACCCATGTTCAACCTGCACTTCGTGCGCACTCCGACTCGAACGGATTTACACCGTCTCTTGGCAGTCGTACCAGGTGCAGCGCGCGGAATGTTGATTTCGAGAACTCCAGAGAACAGTTGATCTTCCCTTGGACCTTCAGACCTGGCATGTGGCCACAATGGGTCGTTGGGCGGATTCATGAAGATGGTACCGAATGTCGGTAGGCGGAGCTGGGTGTCAGCTATATATCAGAGGCAAGCGCATAGAGATACGAAAGGACTCACTGCCAAAGTGACTTTATCATCACCCTTCTTCACCGGATTGACAGATGGCGACGACAAGGCAGACGGGCCGGGAGATGATTTCGCGGGAGAGTAGCCCCGGATGGGCGACAGAAGTCTGAGAACGCTCATAGCCGCTGCAGTGTTTTTTTGTCAGTAGATGAAAAGTGTCAATTGGGGCCGGAAGGTCGTGTTGCGCCGCGCGACTCGACGAGGGTCTGCTTATAAATCTCGGTCAGTCGCTGCGCTATGGACGTTTGCAGCCGAGTCGAATGTTCCAGTGTGCGCCTCCTTCGCTATCTCCCTTGGCTTTCCGGGCCGAACACCGTGCCTGGGCCGATCTGGTTACGACATGATCAACTCGGCCGACATTGCTCCTCGAGTGCCAACACTGGTGCGGCTGTATCCAGGCCTGGTCCAAGATAGATACCCCATTATACATGCACGACACAAGCGACGACACCCAAAGACAGCAAGAAGCCACATCAGCTAAACGCTTTCCAAGGCCCCCTACAGGTCGCCCCTCTCAGCGGCTTCTTTACGTCCCCTCGCGTCCGCCTCCTCCGGTTGAGGATCACCAGCAAGCCCCATCCGCTCGGCGATATCACCAGCAGCTAGACCACATGCACACAGCTTCCAGCCGTGCATGCCAAATTCGGTCGAATCGTGCTTGGGGCCACATTCGGCGCAGAGCGTGACTCGGCATGCGTGGCTCTTCTTGTGATTGTCGCCATTCATCCCGGTGCCGGGAGTGGTCGAGGTGTGTTGCGGCTGAGAGTTGGTGGAGAGAGTACAATCGAGGCAGATGGGAATTTCGGATGGGTCATTCTCCCCACCGCGCGGTTCCTGGACTTGACTCCGTTGGTCTGCAGAACTTAGCTTTATGCTAGAGCAGTCCGTCATTCGCGAACTCACACTTTGGCAGATCCAGTAGAGACGGGATCAAGGCGCAAGAAGGAAGAATAAGCGCTTTGGAGATCTGAAAAGACCGCAGTCCGCCCGGACCGGGAGTAGCCATTGGCTTGCCCTTGTCGTCCTCGCCCCATACCGAGAAGAAGAGCTGGTACCAAATGGTATGGAACACCTTGATCGGAGTGACTAGGCTAGAGAATCAGCTTGATCCGTCACATCTGACGAAAACTTTCGGACTGACCCAGGCAGAGTGGTAGGACGCCCACAATCATCCCGTGGCATGACCGCCGCTGCCGATAATAAGCACTCCCCAGTGTCCGCTCCTCCCGCCTCCACGCCGCGCCATACAGCCGGATGCTCCAGGCCCGGGTTGCGAATGTACAGAGGCCGTACCCCTCGTTCAGCGATGACGAAGAGCTTGAATGTGCTTATCGGCTTGCGATCCTTGCCGTCATCTCGTGGTGACGTGATGGTGTGGGTTTGGCGCAAGACGAGGCGCCAGGCAAAGATGGTGGTGCCGCATTTGAGGGAAGGTAGGTTGAAGCTGACGCTGATGGGTCCGCCAATCGAGAACTATACATTCAGCTACAGCCTAGAAGTGACAGTGTCAGACTCACCACATCTGAGCAAATCTTCAAGTCCCAAATCCCAACGCCCGCTGACAGCCCATTTTGCCTAATGTCGAGATCGCTCGCATCACCAGAAGGATTCGGGTTGTGCATCACCATGACGCTCCTGACCTTCTCGATGGTACCCTTGATCCACTCGTCCGTGTGATCGTTCGACCCGGACAGAGCCAGGTCCGCCGCTTGGGAGTTATTGTAGGTAGGCGCGAAGGAGAATCCGGGTGCTTCCTGCCTTGTCATTGAAAGTGGCCCAGCTTCAGTGAGCATTGGGGAGAGCTTTGGCGCTGAAGAGCGGGTAGACGATGTCGATGATCGACGGGACAGTGCGAGGTCGCTAGGTCGTTTGGAGGAATGTGAAGAGCCCGAGCTTCGGCGACGACCGAAACCGAACAGGGATAGAGCGCTGAATGATGGAGGTTTGGGTTCGGCCACACCCTCAAGTTCCGCGAAGATTTCTTGGGTGACTTTGCCATCAGGGTGCCAATCGTGCGGAGCGAGAGATGAGGGGAGTATTAGAGTGAACTCGAAGCTATTGATATTAGGTCGATGCTAGAATTGAAACGTACAGTTGTATTCCCTCGCTCAGAATGATACCATCTGAATTACCGCCCAATAGCTCCACCTTGCGCTCGAATATCGTGTCCTCCTCCCATCCTCTCCCCGAGCTCATGTTGAGTCGGCATGTGGTCCGTATTCCCACTCGGATAGATTTGCACCTCTTTGCAATGCCCAGAGCGGTAGATGGGACGTGAATCTCCAGTAGGCCAGAGAGGAGTTGATCGTCCCTTGGAAGATCCTCAGACCGTGTATGCGGCCAAAGAGGGTCATCTGGAGGTTTCATGAAGATTGTACCGAATGTTGGTAGATGGATCTGAGGGAAAGTCAGTCGGTTCGAAGGGGTAACTGCTCACCTCCAAGGAAACGGTCTCGCAGTCCGGCTTGAGAGGCACGACTGGGTGTGCAGGAGGCATGGCGGATTTTCTGTGGGTCAAAAGACGTCGAATACTCATGATGGTATGAAAGAGGCGAAGGTAGGTCTCAGTAAACGAAAGAAAACTCCTCAGGTAACCGAAGAAAACATTAGTAACCGAATCTGTGAAAGCACAGCGACCTGCTGACTTCGAATCATACTTCCTCCAAGATCTGGCACGGGGCCACAGAAGCGCAGACACACAGGCACTCGCATCCCATTCTCTCCCTTCCATGTGATGCGTGCGCTGCCCAAGGGTAGAGTCAGGTGAAGGAAGGTGATGGCGACATGAAGGAGATGCAGATGACGCTTCATGTACTGGAACAAACTGAAAATGCGCACGAGACATCTGTAAATTACCTGAAGGAGCAATTCCTGGTCTGAGCTTGAGCAGGTTACCAGAGTCCTGCTGGTCCAGTCCCACCCAACGCTCATCGATGCTGACGAACAACCAGAAGCTCTTTTTGAAGCCAGAGCGATTATCAACTCCAACTCTGTTTCTACATACTTCCGGACCTGCGTTCCCGCTCAATCGAAGCTTTCCGACACCTCGCCTCCCGCTCTTCCGCACCCATCCTATCGGCCTCAGCCCCCTGCGTGGCCGCCGACCTCTCCATTCGCGCCACTATCTGCTCCGCATCTAGCCCGCACGCGCACAACTTCCATCCATGCATGTCATACTCGGTAGAATCGTGCTTTACGGAGCATTCTGCGCAGAGCTTGACTCGAGGTCGTGCGATCCTCAGTGCGCTCATCCCGGCCGAGAGACCGGCAGAGTACGTGTCAGAGATGAGTGAATCACTTCGAGGGGATAGTGTGGGGGTCGGTGACCTATAGACAGAGTCGATAATGTCTGGCTCGTCTCCGCACTCGGCGCAGGGCTCGTTGGGATCGCATGGCTCGTCTGTAAATGTGAGCGCTGGCTTACCATCATCCCGAGCCACACTTACATTTCGGTAGATCCAGCAAAGACGGGATGAGAGCGCAAGAGGGCAGAATGAGCGGTTTACTGATGAGCAGATATCTCATTCCGCCCGGTCCAGGGTGGGCCATAGTGTTCCCTCGATCATCCTCGCCCCATACCGAAAAGTACATCTGGAACGATAATGTATGCGATACTTTGATCGGTGTGATGAGACTGTCGCGTCAGTCTTACGGATGAGTAGCACTCACCCCGGTAATGTTGTCGGTCGCCCACAATCGTCCCTCGGTAATGTCCCAGTCTTGGCTATTACGCACTCCCCATCATTATTTCCTCCAGCACCTTGACCGCGCCATACTGCCGGATGCGACAATCCGGGATTTCGCACATATTCCGGTTTGACGCCATCTTCCATGATGCGGAATACGCGGGAGGTGTTGACGGGTTTGCTTGCCTCCGGATCATCTCGAGGTGAGGTGACGGTGTGGGTTTGTCGGATGGAGAGACACCATGCAAAGAGAGTCATTTTGGGATCTGAGGATGGCATTTTGAAGCGAAGGTGAATTGGGCCGCCTATTGAGAGCTGGAACTTCAGCTGATCTACTCCAGTATTGATAAGTGTGCCAAAGACTCACAACTTCCGAAATGATTCGTAGTTCCCATACCCCTATTCCCGGCAATATACCATCATGTACCATATTCAGGACATTCGAATAACCGCAAGGATTTGGATTATGCACCACCATAAGAGTTCTGGTAGTTTCGATCGTCCCGCAAAGCCACTCGCCCTCGTCCTCCTGATGAGTGTGAATTGACCCGCTTGGCGAATCGGTATCGGCCTGAGACTGCTCGTAGGTCGGCACGAGCGCCATCCCCACCTCCTCTTGTCGTGCAATGGATAGCGGACCGGCTGCAGTGAGCATTGGCGATAGTGAAGTGGTATGGGTGAGAGGAGATGAAGCAGGGGATGGGTCCGAGGATCGCCTAGATGGAGTAAGGGAGGATTTGGAACTTCTCCTGCGACCAAAGCCAAATAGAGATAATCCATGGAATGACGATGAATCAGGCTCGCGTACGCCTTCAATTTCGGCGTAGAGTTCTTGGTTGACTTTGCCATTGGTGTGCCAGTCGTGCGGTGCCAGGGTAGAAGGCAGGATGAGTGTAAATTCGAAACTGCTTTGTCAGCCCTTCCCGCATATCCGAGCCTTGAGACTCACTGTTGCACCCCTTCTTGCAGCATGATCCCTTCAGAATTCCCAGCCAACATCTCCACTTTCCGCTCAAAGATGATATCCTCCTCCCAGCCCCTCTTAGGGCCCATGTGTATCCTCGATTTGGTCCTGATTCCCACTCGAACGGATTTACATCTTCTGCCTGCTCCGAAAGAAGTTGAGGGGACGCGTATCTCCAGGACACCAGATAGTAGTTGATCTTCCCTAGGGATACCGCATGAGAGGGAGTGAGGCCAGAGGGGATCATCTGGCGGCTTCATGTATATCAAGCCAGAGGAAGGGAGGTGGAGCTAGATTGTAAGTTGCGGACATAAGGTGGGACTCACATCCAGTGTTACTTTCGCGCAGGAGGGCGCTGACGATAATCCTTCCTTGATAGGAGCTAAGAGGCGTAGGATACTCATCCTGAATTCGAATTAGTCAAGGAAAAGGTGAGTGCGGAGGATCTAGGGTGTGCAATTGGAATCTGCAAAGGCTTGCTGTTGGGACAATCATAACACAGTTGACTGAACGGGATACTGTGATTGACCCTTAAGTACGCGTTGTGATTGATGAGTCGAGATTGTGGATGACGCGCCGCATGACTCAGCTCTGAGTCGAGTTCGGCGCGTGGTAGCGGCCCGGTCGGAGCTCGGACATCGGAGCCGAGACGTTGCCGCATGTCCGAGATGATTGCCGATGACTGTAGGCAAGAAGCCATGAAGGTCAATGTGTAGTAGCTAGCTGATAGATCAGGAACACACCGAGCATCTGCTGAATATTGAATGATAGTGAGCCTGACACTCTCCGGGTATACATGAGTTACATGAAAGGCTTTCACTAGTAGTGTATATCTTCCTTCCGCTCGATATTCGATCCCCCCACTTTAGCGCCTCAGCCCGCGCCTGTCTTTACTTTGTACCGTAGACTGCATCTCTTCCCTCAACCGCTTTTCGTATCCTCATAGAACCTATAGAGAGTATAATGCCCGGATGTAGGAAGAGGAGAAGATGATGCAGGCGAGGAATGTGAACGCCGCGGCGAACCTTTCACATCATTGCCGGTCAACATAAGTTAACGCCCTCGAGCCCTCGCGATATATATGGTCGTTGCTGCTCTTACCAGTACATTCAGAAGAGGATCGATCTCACTAGTAGCATTGCTCGCCTCGTACGCAAAACACCTTTTAGCCAGATTTACCGCTGGGAAGGGCATAATCAGATCCGACTATGACCCTTCTTGACACACCAGAGGCGTTAGCTAGCTGGTCGAGGATGCATTATAGTGAGAGTACAAATGCGCACGGTCAGCCCAATCAGTAGTGACAGTGATCAGATCTTGACTCTCCGGACTCTCGACTTTCTCAGATCATTCAGATGTCGCTAGCAGCCGCGGCCCTCGAGTGAGCGACGATTCCAAGATTCCAAATCGAGCCCGGCCGGCCGAGGTGGTCGTTGGTCGATCACGCAGGATCACGCGGTCACGATTCGCATCAAGCTCGGAGGGATCCGGAAGCAATTAGCATCCGGAAGCGGCCAACGGAGTTGTTAGAAGATGTTCTGTCCTGTCCCACAGGGTCACAGCAACAGACAGCGACCAGCCACAAGGGTCAGGCCGGTCACCAGTCACCGGTCAGGCTCAGGTATGGACAGGGTCAGCTGCTGAGCCGAACAAGGATGCCGTCAGATGCCGTCACGTTGATCCGGCTGATGGAATGGCTGGCCTACTGAAAGCGGTAATTCCTGCCCAAAGGGGTAGCTCCCTCGTGGCAATGCCGTCACCAGGGACCAGTGGCCCAAACTTTTATCTTATCGGTCTGTCCAGCAGATGGTAAGATGTCCCCTCTTGCGCTGACCTCGCAAGGATCAGTCTCGGTCTCTCGGATGCCCAACATGTTGGCCCGAAGTTTTCTTGGTATCTTAGTCAGCGAGTTTCTCTGTATACATATAAGGCAACCCCCTCCATCGTCCTTTTCTCATCAATCCATTTTCCTCCCTCTTCACACATCCCTTCCTCATACTCCTTTCCCCTTCGTCCCACCCCCATCATGTGGTCTACAATCTACCTATCACTCCTCTTCTGCATCAATATCGCTGTCGCTCTGCAGATCCCCCGCCGCGCCAGTCAGCCTCAGCTCTCAGCCTCCGATATCAACCGGCGTCAGGCTACCCGTGCTGGTATCGTCAGGCGCGGAAGGATCCCCCGCGACCTCCGTCCTCGGGCTTCTGTTACTCCCCTACCGTAAGTAAAAGCTTTCAGCTTCAGCTTGCCGCACGCAGCGCTGCCAACTGCTGACGATCCAGTAAATGTGGCGCCGTCACCGTCGGCGACACCTTCGTTATCCACTCGAGCCTCACCACCGACCTGGATGGTAATCAAAACTACCTCCAGCGCTTAGGGCCGGAGAATCACATTCAAAACAACGGACCCATGTCCAGTGCAGCTGTCTTCTTCTTCAACTCGGCGTGTCAGCTGGTCCCCTTCATTGATCAAACACGAATCAGTGCGTAGAATTCACTGCGAGGAATAGAGCTGCAGCTGCTGACACGCTTCCAGGTCTAGTCCCCTTCAACGGCGCCCCTAACGTCTTGGCTCAAGCCCCAGGTACTGGTACCCCAGTTGCCTGCACCGTCGCCAGTGGGACCAATGTGCTCAGCTGCTCCACCACTACCGGTTTCAGTTTCATCCAATCCGACGGTTTCGACGACTTCTACTTGTCCAACAGCCCAAATGGACCCAACCCATCGATTCAGTTGGACGTGGTTCTCGTCCCGACCCCTGCCGCTCCCCAGACTTTCACGTACGCTCCTTCTACTACATCTTCGCTTGTTCCTTCACTGACTTGACAGGGCATGCGGCAACATTGGTGTCGGCATGACATTCATCGTTCGAACCGAAAGGGGCAACACAGTAAACACCAACACCTACCTTCGAAGGGTTGCAAACTCCAACCAGATTGGTACTGGAGTGACGTCTGCCAACGCTGGGTCATTCTTCTTTGATCAATACTGCCACCTCGTCGGAACCACCGCTACAACCCAGCGATGTAAGTCTCGTCGACGCTCTCAAGTCTGGGCCAAGTTTTAAGCTAATTTTTTACAGTGGGTATCTTCCGTTTCCCAACCGGTGCCGCTGAGATGTCGGCGGATCTCGGCACTGACTTGCCCCTCGTCTGCTCGTCCGGTATCGGCGGAGCGCTGACGTGCGCTGCGTCGAATGGCATGAGCCAATTGCTGTACGCACCAGCCGATGCAAACGGGGTTCTCGTCGTAAACCGCCCGGGGGAACCCGTCTCCCTCCCTGGCATCAGGCTCTTCGTGGTCTTGCCCAGTCCTTAAAGTCACCATTCATAGTGAGTCAGCTTTGCCTCTCCCGCTTGGTCGTTAGTGCCGCGCTGATGACATGTCCAGATACGGACGCTAAATATAAATCTCATGTTTGGTGGAAGTTTTTTTGGGGTATGCTAGGACATTTGGGCGCTAGGTTGCTTTTGGGCTTATTTGGTCGCCGTCGATTCTGAGGTCATACACGTATGCAGGCTGTTTCTTGGGCGACGGACAAGAATGGGATCTGACCCGTACTCGCTCAACGCCGCGGTTACATCCAGCCAAAACCAGATGGGTGCCGATGAAGGCCGATGAGTGAGAGGGAAGTCCAGGTACATGCCTTACACCTACTAAATGATAGTCAGCTTCATTCTCAATTGTAAGGGTTACTGAATGCGGAAAACTGACATTATAGGCATACTCTCCCGGGCGGCACAAAACGATTCTGCTACATTTCCACATCTGCCACACCGCCCTCTTTCAATCCCGACCATCTCCTGCTATTCACCCTTAATGCCCATCCCTCCTGCCCCTCCAATCCGCTTGAACCGTCCCTCAATTTCTTTCCGGCTTCTCCATCGCTGACTCCGTCTCCAGCCAGTCTCGAAGAATGCCCGGATGTAGGAGAAGGAAAAGATGATGAAGAAGAGGAATGTGGATGGCGCGGCGATTTTCCAAAAATATACGGAGCTCTGCTCGATCTCGGGCATGGTCGTGAAATTCTATAAATCGAATCAGCGGGGAGGGGGGAGGTGCCTGCGCTCCTTTCGTGGCGGGGACAGCTTACCATTCCGAAGTATGACGAAATGAAGGTAAGAGCTTTGAATGATCAGCTTTGACAATACATCTTTGGACAAAGAGGTCCTGGACTCACGCAAGAAGATTACAGAGACGATACTGAGCCGCTCCATAGATTCGTTAGTCTGGAAAGAGAGGACGTTCTGTAGCACGATCAGCTCTACATCTCTTTCCCCCTTCTCCAGTCAAATCGGGCAGACTCACAAAGACATATTCCGTCAAGTGATCACACGAAGCCACAAATTGGTCCATGCTACTGACGACCATTTCGAGATGATCAATCACATCCCCCATGTATACTTTTGTAAGTGACGAAAAGTGTCCTCCGGTCGATTGAGCAGGCGAAGCCGTCCCATTCGGGTGCCCCACCGACGGCTCTGAAGCAGGTGGTGGTGGACGAGGACTTGGGCTGGAAGGGATGTAAGATCGATTCGAACCTGGTTCTTCCCGCGGTGTAGCCCAGCCCGGGACGCCCAATCCGCCCCTCTGATTCGAATTCCCACCGTTGATAGCGGACGGAACGACCAATTCGGGGATAGTCAGACTCGCGACTGAATTAGTCGCACCCGTCATACTCCCCGCTGTACTACTGGTAGTACCACCATTCGCCAAAGTTCCAGCGAGAGAAATGATAGATCCTCCTCGTTCTTTACCCTTCACGGGGATAGCAGAAGCCGCTGCGGATCGCTGGACGTCTTGATCCCGGATATTACAGGTGATGTGTAGGAGGGGCGTGATGGATCTCCGAAGACGGATGAGCTGGGAAGAGAGGACGTGGAGGTGTCGGACTGTGTCCATTTGGGGATCGACCAGGACTGATGCTTCGAGGTGCAGGATTTCAGCTTCGAAAGTTTGGGCGACCTAGCTGTTAGCCTCGCACCAAGCAAGCGCTGGCCACGTACTTCAACTGCCAGATCCGCGGCAATGTCCAAGAATGCCTGAGCGAGCATACTGACATCCGCACTCCGCCTAAGCAGACTCTGATCATCTTCTAGGCGCTCATATATGGGATTGACGACTTCCCTGAAGCGTTTCTGGGAGAGGGTAATGATTGTTCCTAAAGGCAATCAGCATCATTCGATGGACAGTCCACCAACAACGTAAAGTAAGAACTCACCCTCTCTCGTCATGAAGACGCTCATGATTCCTCTTCTAATCGGCACCATATACTTTGCAGATAATTGATCTACTGTCAATCTGTGTGCTTCTTTCTGATACGGCTTAGATCCATCAGCACAAAACTTCCACTCCCAAAGACGAAAGAAAACATACCGATTCTCCTCCTTGTAGCCTCGTGCCTGCCAAACTAGGCTCAAATACCCCCGCAACGCCATCTGGCAATCTCAGACCCGATCCACCCCATCCATCCGATCCGAGCCCTGCATCCCTACCGGGTCCTCGACTGCCCAGAACTTCTTTCAGGCGCTCGATGGTACCTTTCCTCTTTGGCCCACCTCCGCTCCGCCCCATACCAGAGCCAGCAGCCCCTCCTAATTCAGCATCACTATCACCTGCTGTCGTACCGACGCCCAGGCCGGTACCGTGATAGTGTCCGCCCTGATCATCTTCCTCAAACACACCTCCGTGCAGTGCTTCCTCTAACGAAGCCTCGTCCTCGTGGTGGATATGATGAATGAGGAGTTGAAGGTATAAGTGTGAGCGGTAGAAATCGAGCTTGGACCGAGGGGAGTTGGAGCTTCGGAGTGCGTCTTCTACTGCAAGAGGGTGTAGGCTGGATATTAGCCTTGATAAGGGCGGGCACAAATGAGACCTACTTGTAGTGCAGCGTCAAGGTCTTGATAACTTCCCAATTCAACCCTTGGATATGAACTACGGTATCAGCTCATATTCCATCACAACTGAAGCCTTGACGTACTCCATCTCACTCCTACCCCTTTCCCATCTTTATCCACTTTCCGTCGACCCTCACCATCCAACCACTCCCCCAGCCTCTCCCCTGGAAACTCCACCCGGAAATTCATATCTCCCTCCGTATCCTCTCCTTCTACACCTGGCGACCCTACCCCTCCTCCTCCAGGACTGAACCCAGGCGGCGGCGGTGGGGCAGGCACGTAATTCGCATAATCCACCACAGTAACCACCGTCTTCCCCTTCAGACCACCATAGGCCTCTTCATCCCTCCTGCTACGTACATCCACACCGGGCTCATCGCCCGTTCCTCCTCCAGGCTGGGATAACCACCTATACCTAGGCTTAGACCCCATGGCCGAGCTTCTCCTTCTAGCCTGAGGTGATCCTGGACCCGTTGCGCCACTGTATCCTGATCCACCGAAGAATCCCGGTGAGCCAGGAATAGGAATATCGCTCTCGCCTCCAGGCGTAGTGGCGGAGGTGTGAGATCGCTGCCTGGCTAATCTGCCCGCATCGATTGATTTCCTCGGTGGTCTGAATCGAATAGACGCACCGAGCCTCTGAGTGATTTCGCTCGATGGTGTACTGGCGCCAGAAAGATTATGGTGCGGGTGGGTGGGATCCTCAAGGAATCGGACGGGAGAAGAGGGGAACGGATCTCGGAAGCCATGAGAGTCTGCACTAGGCGATAAGAGTGCGCTGTCGTTGGCGTCCTCGGCGTTCTCGTCCAGTGTATCAGAACCTGACCCGGAGGTGAGCCTATGGGCGGCGCGGACTGCCATTACTTTCGAAGCGAGGGACGAGCTGGACGCTGAGCTTGTGGAAGAGGACGGGTGCGGGTGCGGGGAGGGACGGGTCGAGGTTGCCCCGTACGACGGTGGGGATGAGGCCGGCATCGTATATCGTTGGCTGAGCTGCCAAGAATGAGAGATGCCTGTGCTTGCAAGGGATGTGCTTGCGTTGTCAAGTCTCTGTAAGGGCGGGTGAAATCAAAGGCTGCAGGCAAGTTTTGAGTGCAGAGTTCAGTGCGTCGTCGCAACTGAGCGGGCGGAGTTTACCGCCAGCCAACTGTATACTAGCTCTAGTGTCCTGAAATGGTGCAAAGCGAAGTTCAGAGTGATCCCTGGAGAGAGCTCGACGTTGGACAGGACGACAACTCGGCATGTGCGGGTCTGAGAAGTGTAGTGGGGTGGCCCAATCCTGATCAATGACCCTCACCCGCCCAAACTCGTTTCTCGACTCTCGACTACACATCCAGATGCATCTTGCCCAACACGAGCCCTACTCTCCGACTTTCTTCGCTTTGCCCTGTTTGCGCAAACCAGCACAGAGGGGCGATGTGACGATATTGATGTGATGGAAGAGAGTGGGACGGGTAGATGACATGATTGAGAGGTGAGCGATGCAGCAGAAGAAGACTCGGTCAGCGCATGTCCCGTTGTGACCACGATCTACAGACACCACATGTCCTCCTTCACGGTCTCCGCCCAACACTCAGCAGAATGACAGACTTACCCGGACGTATTGTACGAGCTGGAAACCTGAGCCGAGGAATGCGGCGGACCAGAGAACCATGTACGCGCCTGTCGTCAGAGATAGTGATCAGAGATTCGTTGGGCGGGATAATGAGTAACACGGCATGGAAGAGAGAGAACAAGCCGAGGCGAGATAGTGTAGAGAGGTGAGGAGCGAAACGAGAAGAACAGTGGTCAGCTACACATGCAACAATCCTTGACCGCGAACAATGACTCACTGAAATATATCCTTGACCTGGTACCGCGCAGGTAGACAAGGTTCTTTCCAGCTTCGGCCTGCAGAGTCAGTATAGACCTCTTGACCTGCAGTTCTTCCATTCTGTCGCGTCTGTCTCTTTCCCCAAAAGGCCATTGGTGGGATTCGGCCAACGACTGTGTCTGAAGTATCCGGCTGTCCTCCTCCTGGCTACTCCGCTGGACTAAGGTAGCACTCCAACTCCGCACCTGTCCCTTCTAGCCAATTTGAAGGTCTATCTCTAGCGCGAGACGGGCAAGACGCCCTGCCAAAGTCGGTAGAAACGAACCTGGAGAGCGACCTGCTTCTGCCTGATCTTTGGCTGTTCTGAATCTATCAGCTTCATTCTTTTTGCCTGCCGATCGGAAAGCCGTCTGAGCTCACTGTTCACCACCCAGTCAATCATGTTTGCTTGTGTATTATTGTACTAACTTGGATGAGGAGTGTATATAGGCTTGCTTCATTATACGCTGCTCCGCTCTCTTCCGGCTGTAGCAAAGGATAACGTAATTCTTTTTGTTAAACGTATTTATCCCGGACATGTGCAGGCGAGATTGATTTCAGTGAAGCGAGAGCAAATTTGACAGCACCACCAGACATCCCTATACAAAATGGACGTAGCTCAAGATCTAGCAGACTACGCAGCTAAGCAGTGAGTCCTGAGACTGCGCGGAAGAGAAATGACAGAACTGATCCTCAGCGCAAACAATGTGCTCGAACGATCGGTCCCGATCGAGGTCGATGCGGGTCTTTTAGCCGCATTTGACAATACACCAGTTGACGAGTCGGAGTACTCGTATGTTCTCTTGTCAGACATCAACTAATGCTCAGGTCTAACCTAAATCCTCACCTCCTATCCCTTACACTCACATCTACCGCATCACTCCTTGCTGCTCTTTTCACTCTACCACGAGCGACATCATCCACAGGCCCCATTGCGACTTTACCTCCACCTACGACATTACTGCCAAGGGAGAAGCCCCTGCCTAAGCCTAAGCAGCCGACGAAGTGGGAGAGATATGCAAAGGAGAAGGGAATTAGTCACCGGGTGAAGGATAAGAAGGAGTGGGATGACGACAAGCAGGAGTGGGTGAACAGGTGGGGGAGAGATGGGAAGAACAGGCAGGGCGAGGAGCAGTGGCTGCATGAGGTCAAGGCTGGGGATGGTGAGTTGTCTTCAGCTTTGTCTGTCATGAAGTGGAGTGGGGGATGAGTAGGGGATTTCGGTCAAACGGAAGGAGCTGTGTTATTTTGGCGCTCTGGGATAACCTTATGCCCGTCCACCTTAAATCATATATCTCCCCCAGCCTGTACAGCCTACAACCTCTCCATTACGCACGCTAACCCACAGATGTCGACCACGACCCCGCGGCGACACAACGCGCCGAGCGCAAAGCGCGCGTATCCAAAAATTTAAAACAGAACGCAGCCAACACCAACCGATCCATCAACTCCTCCGCTGCGCCCGATCCCAACATTGCCCGTCTCCGAGCCGAGAAAATCACTTCTCGCACCAAGAGAAAGACGGAATTGGATCGTACATTGCTGATCACCAAAACAGCCACGGCGAGTATGGGGAAGTTCGACAAGAAGATTGAGGGCGAGCCGAAGGTTAAGGGAGTCAAGCGGAAGTTTGAGGCGAATGAACTTGGAGGGAAGGGAGAGGGGTACGGAGATGAGAAAGAACGTCAGATGGGGGTGTTGAAGCGTGTTGAAAGAGGCGAGGGGAAGAAGGTTAGGAAGGGCGGAGAGGGAAGGGAGGGAGATGTCAATGCTAGGAAGGCGGTACGGTATGAGGGCAAGCAGCAGAGGGCTAGGGCGAAGAAATAGGCGATGTGTGTGCGCGCGCTTCAACAGAGGAGATGGGGCGGTGGTGGGAGGGGTATGGAAGTTTGGTCTAGCTCACTGGTTGACCTTGTGTAACCCCTTTTTGTGCCTCTAGGATGATATGAACGACTCGGAAGGGTCTGCAAGAGGCACCGCGAGTCATACGGGCCCGTTATACTATACCCGAAGCCTCAGGCGGGCTACATAGGACATCACAGAGTGATTCTGGGTGTGACGTGTATTTATACGCCACCAGCTTATCACACGCGTCACTGCGACGCGACTTGCCCTCCACCTTGAAATTCACTTGTCACCTTGCATCTTCCTTCTTTCATCCTTCATATACATACAAAGACTCATAGGCATCATGTCCACAGTGACGTTTGAGAACGGTGAGCTAGCACTTTATAGATCTTGCAAGGCAAGCTGATATGTCCAGTGTTCCATGGCGAATCATCAGACATAGGAAGTACGTCTTGCCCATTCGTCCAGCGGCTATACCAATCCCTCGCCTGTTTGGTACTGGTACCCTTATCATCATCAATCAACCGACATTTCACAACTGACGGCGGCTGAAAGCAAAAGGTGACATGACGCGCTTACTGATCCCCAGAACTTCGCTTCAACGCAGCAGGCTTCGGCTGGAAATCATATACCTCCGAATCGACCGAACCGCTCACCTTCTCTGGAACCGATGTGCGCAGTGCGAGCTGGGCGAGAGTGGCGAGAGGGTTTCAAGTCAGGTTTGGGATGCGCACAGGTGGGGGTGGGGAGGTCAAAGCTGCTAGAGTGGTATTTGAGGGGTTCAAGCGGGAGGTAAGTCTACATGGCAAAGAACAGATGATTGGTAAAGAAAGAAGTGCTGATATCGCAAGGACTTTGACAAAGTTAAGAGAACGCTCGACGAGTATTTCAGTATCAAGATTGAGCAGAAGGAGATTAGTCTGAAGGGATGGAACTGGGGGGAATTGCAAGTCCAGGGTGAGTCTTAGTGTGGGTGCGGATCGGCGGAATGCGATAAGATGCGATTGGAGGTAAGAGAGGAATGGAGGACCCACCGAATAACACAAAGGCGGTAGCGGAGCAGAGCGAAAAGGGGGCTACTGGACTCAGATTTATGATCCGTTGTGCTGATCTATCCAGGGACCGATATCCAATTCCAAGTGCAATCTAAACCATCGTTCGAAATCCCTCTCTCAGTCATCTCCAACTCGAACATAGCGGGGAAAAATGAAGTATCCCTCGAATTCACACCTCAGCCATTCGTCATAGCTTCTAACGATCTCAAAACTCGTCAACCTGACGAATTGGTCGAAATGCGATTCTATGTTCCTGGCAAGAGCGTCAAAGTTAGCGGTGGGGGCGGAGGGAAAAAGGCCAAGAAGGAGAATGCGGGGAGTGATGAGAGTGGACAGGAAGATGAAGAGGATGAAGATGAGGTGGAATTGGATGAAGATGGGAACGAAATCACTGCGGCTGAAGCTATGCATCGACAAATCACCGATAGGGCGGATATAGGTGGGAATGTGGGAGATAGCATTATCGTGTTTGAGGATGTGCTAGTCTTGACGCCAAGGTAAGTTCCCTTTCTATCTTGGCCTTTTCTCTTCTGAATGACACGCGCTGATTGAGTGCAGAGGCCGATTCTCCATCGAATTCTTCTCCGACTCACTCCGCCTTGTAGGCAAATCAACAGACTACCGAGTCCCATTCACAGCCATCCACCGCGTATTCCTCATACCCAAAGTGGACGATCTGCATGTCCAGCTCGTGCTGGGTCTTGACCCGCCCATTCGCCAGGGGGCGACAAGGTACCCGTTCCTTGTGGCTCAGTGGCCTAAGGATGAGGAAGTTGATGCGGAGTTGAACCTGGAAGAGTGAGTCATGTCTTTCTGTGCATTAGGGTGGGGGGTCAGAGGTGGTGTATAGCGAATGGCTTCGAAAAGGGCGTGGGAGCGATGTGATGGGGACTCCAGGAGATATTTCCTTGAAGACTGGAGCTGATACCCTCCAGTGATGAGTTAGCCAAGTACCCCGGACTACAGAGGAAATACGAAAACCCCACGTTCCAGGTCATATCGCTCGTCCTCAAAGCCTTGACTGGGAAGAAGATTACACCGCCAAGTTCATACAGAACGTGAGTTTGACTCGTCATCTTGACGACCAAGCCTGTTCTTCCCCTGATTCTTCAACATTACCTGCAGCTGTCTTCCACGCTATTGTCGCCAGGGACCGAAGCTGATCCACCTAGTGCCCAAGGCCTTACCGGCGTCAAAGCCAACGTCAAAGCCGTCCAAGGCGAGCTATACTTCCTCGAAAAGGGTTTAATATTCATCGCCAAACAGCCTATCCTAATCGACTTTTCCAAAACCGAGAGCATCGCCTTTAGCCGAGTAGGCGGTGGTGTAGCCTCAGCAAAGACGTTCGACATGCGGGTCGTATCTAAATCGGACGGAGGATCCGATCATGTCTTTTCTGCTATTTCTAAAGAAGAAGTGGATGGGATATCGGCATTCCTTGGTGGGAAAAGTGTTCGACTGAAGAATGAGATGGAGGAAATTGGAGGAGATGTGGATATGGATGATTTGGATGATGAGGATGCTGGAGTTAGTGATGAGGATATGAGCGATGCTAGTATTCAGAGTGAAGAAGGAAGGGGGACAAAGAAGAGTAAAGGTACCATTAAGGGGGATAGAGGGGGAAGGAAGAGTGGAGGTACGCAAGTCAGAGGCGCGGCGAATGATGATGATGATGATGAGTCTGGTAAGTTTACCTCTTTCGCCTTCGCCTATCCCAATATAGGTAACCTCGTCTGTATTCTCACGCCCCCCCTGAGCTCGTATCATCTATATATTTGAAAGCCGCGCTGACCCAATCTAGAAGAAGACGAAGATTTCCGCGGGTCATCCTCCGATGGCGGCTCACCTTCCGATTCCGACTCAGACTCAGACAGAGGAAGCAACGCAGGTGGGGACGGGGGAGGCGAGAGTGACGCTTCGGATCCCATGATGGAGGAGTTGAAGAAGAAGGCTGCGGCTAAGAAGGCGAAAGATAAGGCTGCAGGTGGGAGCGCGGGTGGGGAGAAGGTGAAGAAGGCGCCGGCGAAAGCTGCCAAGAAGGGGGAAGAGAGTGGGAGTGAGGGAGAGAAGCCGAAGAAGAAGAAGAGCAAGAAGGAGTAGAGTGTGGTGTGAGATGTGGGGGGCTGTGGGTAAAGGTGATGGACGAGATGAGGAGAGGTTCAGAGATACTCTGAATGGCCGCATGGGTGCGTTGCCAGGGTCATCGGTCAGCTTCCCAATCTTGTCTAGAGATTTGGCTGCGAAGACTCGGGCTGACGGCTAACCCAAGTCGATCTTGACATGTCTGATGTTGGCCTAGTTGATGATAACGCAGGGAATCGACACCTAATACAAGCCTAGGCCGCTGATCTACTCCCGGGAAAGATAGCACGTTATCCTGTTTCCCCACTACATGGCTGGTTCGCAACAATCCGTGCGACGGCGGTCATGGAGGAGTCTGGCCGTGATGTCGATCCGAAACACCTGACCGCATGCCAAGTTTACACTGATTCGAGGAATCACTCAGCGATGCATTGGGCTGAGTAGATATGCCGGCGGCTCCCCCGCTACCTCCCATTGCCGGCCAAGCATGCAGCGGAACTTACTTCACAGCACAGAACAGAATGTATACATACGTGACTTGACCGGGTATAACGACTATGCCTACAGCTCCAACTATCGAGAACGTGGGAAGGGGAAAAGCAATGGCAGTCGCAAGCTCATGATGAATGGTTTCAAGGTCCGAAATCTCGCCTCAAATCATCAAGCATTCGACGTGGAACCTAGCTGCCTGCTTCGTTTCCGGCCGAGGACGCGTCGCCGGACTCGGAGAGATTCGTGGAATCCGTAGTGGTCTCGGTGGCGGTGATCTTGGCGACGACAGTGCAGTAGATGTCTCTGAGGCGGTCCTTAGCCCATGGGAGCTGTTCGGATCTGTCGGTGGTCAGGGGGCGATATTCTTCGCCTGCTGCCTTTGCAGTCTCTACACAGGACTGCGCGCTGGAAATTGTCAGCTCGATCTCAAGGTCGTTGCGTGGACAAAGACTGGCTCGGCCAACGGGGCTTACCATTCCTCAAAGGTCTTCCCGCCCATGGTCGAGTAGATAGGTCCCCGTACTCGACCTGTGACTCCTTCCATTGTCTGTCCACCTATACGCTCTTGTTGACATGCTGGAGAAAATCGGTTTGCGACTGCACCATCTCTGGCGGGATAGTATGGACCGCGTTGACCCCGGGAAGGAAGAGCGCATCGAAACTTGATGTCGGTAGTTGTTCGAGCAGGTCGGACAGACCAGCATGCAGTCGGGAGATGGAATTGACAATGTTGAGGCGCGCATCGAGCTGCTTCCGTTGTTTGCCGGACGGCCGGTTCATGCCCCCCGCAGCGCCCCCGAAGGTGATGATCATTCCCCTCAATGCATCCAGCTCATCAGCAGACTTCTTGCACGAATCGTACGTGAAAGGCTCAGTGAATGAGGACAAGCAGGCCTTGAGATATAGTGTCTTCTCGGGGAATGAGAGGGGCGCTGTGGAGGCCATAGCGTGAGGAGCAGATGGGCTGGCGCGGAGGTGCGGTATAATCGTATAAGGCTTTCTGGCAGGCTGGCTCTGGAGTGGGCAGGGTGGACTGGGACTTGGAGAGGAATGTAGAGAGAAGGACGAAGAGGGAGGGGGAAAGAGCCGGATATTTATACGGCTGCCGCGCACCCCGGCGCAGGGCGTTGGGAGCCGCGAGGTGTGGTGCTGACGTGTTTGGAGGGGCCAAAGGTGAACGGAGAGGGTGAAAGGTGCCCACAGCGCCGCGAAAGCTGTTCGATAATCGATCAAGTGTTTCGGCGCATGAAGGGAAAAAAAGAGAACCAGAGCGGTTTGCCTCCTGGCGTTGCGCGCCGGGGGTCTCTACCTGACGGGGCCCGCGCAAGGCCTTGCGTCGATCGGTCGAGTGTTTCGGCGCATGAAGGGAAGTAGAGAAACCAGGGCGGTTTGCATACTTTCGCGAAGAGGTTTTGTCGGTGTGTCGTGCGCGGGGAATATGGAGGGGCAGTCCCCGGAGGCCTGGACGTTAGTCACGCGAATCGAGTTTGGTACTCAGAGATCAGAGTCAGCGTTAATTTGCCGCAGAGTCAAGCTGTTGTAATAGTGAGTTGTGTACCGAAGTCATGACTGCAAATAGAATCGAAACACTCGATAGCTGTCTGCCGCATGGCTCAACGTGTCAGTTTCGCACCGACGAGATAACAAAATTCGTGACCTTGACCCCTCAGTTATGTCCTCTCACTCTTCCTCACTCTCCTCCTCACTCTCCTCATCGTCTCCGACGTCAGGCTCCTTGTCCGCCGGCAAATCTTTCTCGGGCAGGTGAATCACACGGTCTGCGTCATCTGCTGTGGCAATCATCACGATCCCAGACACCCACGTCCTCCAGACCGGCTGTCTCTCTGTGCGAGACAGGTGGGGAAACCCATTCGGACTAGTGAGATAGTCAGATGACTGTTTATGGTAATGGCAGCAACCGCAGGCGCAGATCAGAGCCACTCACTTGTCAATCCGCATGCCGAACCTGATGAGCGAAGACAGGCTTTCGGCGCGGCCAATCTCCGTTGAAGTCTGCTCGATCTTCCCCAAATCGACCTCGTAGCTGGCCGATTTCTTGACAGAGTTCGCCGCATCTTCATTGCGCCATCGAAGGTATAGTTGCACGATATTCAGTCGATTGATCGTGCCTTCGTCAAGCGCCGTGGTGTTCTTGAGGTCCGATTCGAGCTGCACAAGCTGCTGATAGTCAAGCATGGCCGCTGATCCGGCGAATCGTCGAGGGTCGACATCGGACTGCACTTCTGACAATTTGGCTTGCGACATGACGAGCACGGCTTCGCCGTCCGCCATATTGGTCGAGGCTGAGTCATCAAGCATGCTGAGGTCGTATACA
This sequence comes from Dioszegia aurantiaca, assembly GCA_001600655.1. Taxonomy (NCBI): domain Eukaryota; kingdom Fungi; phylum Basidiomycota; class Tremellomycetes; order Tremellales; family Bulleribasidiaceae; genus Dioszegia; species Dioszegia aurantiaca. The sequence goes on from BCKN01000016.1 coordinate 185,153, forward strand.
GGTGATTGATAAGTGATAGGAACAAGTGCGCTGAGTATACGCAATATCCATGTATGGACGGCGGACGGGGGCTCGAGGGTGTTATCAGTCTCAAACTATCAGCTCGATTTGGGTTAAACAATGGAGCACATCAGCACCACCCAGTGGTAAAGTGGCGAAGCCCATTGAGTGTTCCCTCACCTCAAATACGCCGCTTTGATCATCGATCCAGCTTGTCTTCTGACTTCCTTTGTCCGACTGCTCCACCAAATTTGCGGACACCCTGGGTGTGTCTGCCTAGTACCCCTGTTGATACAGATAACGTTTCATACCGTATTGGCACCCTAAGCTTTGGCCCAGAACTTCCGTTCTCTATCCCACCGCGCAACCAGTATCGTCGATGCACCGACAAGGGACAGGCACGCACAGAGTACGATGCCCTTGTAGAATGAGTCGAAGCGCTCTGTAGTGCTTCCAGAGCCTATAAGAGCGCCGAAGGAGGGTCCACAAGCCAGTTGGGCGAAAGCCATGACGACTGGTGTGTCAGCAGAGCCCATCTATGCCCACCGCAGCTGACAACACATGAATGGGATTTGAATCACCAGAGGACTTACACAAAGCTTGTCCCATCATAGTACCCCCATATCGCATATCCGTCGCAGTCATGACCGCCATAGGCGGCTGAAGACATACAAAGCTTCCTCCAGCTATACCGATGATGACTGTGATGACGATCAATCCTGTTGTTGTTCCTTTTACTGCCAACCAGCAGAAGTACGCAAGGACGAAGGTGAAGTTTCCGATGATGTTGGTGTTGTATGTGCCAATCTTGTCGGCGAGAATACCTGAGCCTAAACGGCCAATGACGGAGGTACCGTTTTGAATTATGCTACGGAGATCAGTTGTGTGAGACGGAGATTATGCGGGGCAAATTCGACTTACAGTAGGTATGGCGCTAATGATCCTAGTCCGGCTAATTGACCATAAGTCCCGATAAAAGTTAAGAATGCGAAGAAGGCAAATCCGAAGCACTGCACATATAAGAACTCGGGGCCAGGCCAAGCTGTGATGATAGGCTTACGATGAAATTCAATACCACACAAATGTACTGGATGTTCCTGAATGCTTTGAAGTAGAAGAATGTTCCAGCTGGTTTGGGCGGTAGGCGTGTTTTGAGGAGGAAGAAGGCGAGTGTCCCACATATTGCACATATGAGAGCCATGAGGCGGCAGGTCCAGCCAAAGCCGACTGAGTTATCAGCCTTGCATGTCAAATGAGAATACGAAGAGGGGGTGAGACGTACTTTTATCTGGAAGATTGGCAAGAAGAAGAGGCCAGACTACTGACCCGAGAGAGGAGCCGGTGCTCATCAAGCCACTGCTAAGTCAGCACATACGTAATAGGAAGTATGATATGCAGCTTGGAAGGTATCTCTGCTAGGTGGAGATGATTAGCAGGCTTGACTCACAATGCGAGACCTCGACGTTTTTGAAACCATTGTCCAACAACGGCGATGGGGCACATGAACCTGAGAGTGAGCTTGTGTTGCTAAACGGTTTAACAAACAAGCTGAGACTCACATCAGATTGCACCCAGCTGGCAGTAGGGTCGCATGAACCAGCATGAGCTGATAGTACTGGGAACACAGACTGAGCATGCAGAATCCCAGTGTAAGACAGACAGCTCCGGATGCAATTAATGGGCGATGTCCATACTTGTCGAAGAGCGCACCGGTGAAGCATGAGAGGCCGAAAGTCAGGAACTGCTCGAATCAGCGAAGTCTTCGAGGGATAATTGTGCGATCCGGGACCCACCGACTGCACGCTCGCTATCCAGGCAATCTGACTCCTGTTCAAGGTCAGCTGCGGTCCCGGATGCTGGAGATTCATGTGTGATCAATAAGAGCTCGATCAAGGGGTGAGGGCAAGAAGAGGGAACTCCGGTTGGTGTTGACCAGGAAGACATTTGGTATTAGATCGATGAACTCACTCTGTATACGCGATCAAGAAAGTAGTCCTATAAAGCGTTTGGAACGCCCCGATCGTGCTCGCCAGACCGAAGCCGCAGAAAACAGTCCAGAAACCACCTGACCCGGTCAGCTTTGCGGCGACTACGGTCGTAAATCCAACTCACCAAATACGACGAGCCAAGCTTCCTTCCCTCCATCTGGAAATGTTACCTCTTCCCTTATCCCATCCACCTCTCCGTCACTCAGACTGCCTCCCTTCTCCTCCGCGCCCATACCTCCCATCTTGTCCTCACTGCTCCGCTCTTCGGAGATGGCCGATGCTCTTCTCCCAGGAGCCGTGTGGCCTAGCCGCCGTGATTTGCCTGATGACGCTGACATCCCGCGCTCGAGCTCTGGAAAGGCGACCACTAGGGCCGCAGGGTCTGTGAGTGAGGTCTGTCGCTGGAGGGGGGAGAGCATGGCTGCGCCGCAGGTGGTGAGCCGGGATGGACCCGGAGTGGCAGACGGGGGCATCGTTATATACGTTGGGTCGGTGAATTCGCAAGGTGCCGAAGTCAATCCTTTGTGAGAGTCTGCAGAGTAGACGCGTCAATGAGTGAGTAGAGAGTATGTGAAGACGATACATACCCTCTTCGAAGTCGCCATGTCCATGAAAGCATGCATTAGGCAAAACTGCGCTTGAGTCAACGGAGTATTTGCGGGGCTGCAGTTTATCCAAGGTTATTCCGGTCCCCGAGGCCGAGTTCCGGCCGAGAGAGGCGGCAAGATCCGGCTTTAAGCTTTAAGTTCCGTCGGAAGCCATTACACCCATGCCAACTCGCCAACCACTGTTTGGAATCCTCTACATACATCATCACTCTCGCTATACCTGTCCAAATTGATGCCCACCCCTCTGGGGATAGCATCCGCTCAGCTCGATCAGACAATGACGATATCCTTCATATCTGAAACAGGCACGGGATCGGGTCCCCCCTCCTTTGGCTTATCTCTTCCCACGAGCCTGCCTTGTTGTCCGCGTCGTCAAGGAGTACGTGTCAGAAAGGCAGCTTTAAATCGTCAAGCAGTCTCTGCCAAGTGTATGGTACTGTATCGAAAATTTATGAGTCCGAGAGAGTGTGAGGCATATGAAGCGGAGCACCGAGGCGTTTTGGAAGTTCTCATCCTACTCACCCTCCCTCTCCGCTCACTTTTGAACTGGATTCATTCCCGTCTTCTCACGTTCTTTACTCACCCACGCTCTTTTCTTCTATCAAGGCGCTATTCAAGATGTTGACCGTAAGCCACCTTTGTCCTCATCGTGATTTGTATTGCTGACATCGTCAGATCCAAGCAATCTCGATCCTGTCTTTCATGGCTAATGCCACTATCGTCTCGGCTCATGGTCATGTGCTCAAATGGACTGTCAATGGTGTTGATCACGCTGGTTTCAACCCCTCCAACCCGGCTTTTGCTGGGACCTACCGCCAACAGGCCCACTGACAACGGAGGCCAAGGTGTGCTGTACTGCTTTTCTGAAAGGACTCGTGCTGATAGCACAGGCTTCACTGATCACACTACTGGAATCGTCGCCTGTGGCGGCGCTTCTCCCGGAACTGGCGTGCTGACCTGGGATGTCGACGCCGGCAGTACCGTCACTGCCCACTGGGATCAGTGGCCGGACTCGCACAAAGGTACGTAGCGACGCGCAGAATACTACTGTTTGATGACTAGCTAAAGATCCAGGTTCTGTCGCAGAGTACATGGCTCGATGCCCCGGTAGTACGTCTTTCTGTTGTATATACGACGTGTCATAGCTGACTAACAGCTACCTGCAATGGAGTCGCCGCCGATTCTCTTGACTGGTTCAAGATCGACGAAGCAAACTACGCCGGTGGTAAATGGCCCACGGAGACAGTGACAGCCACAAGGGCATGGTCATTCAAGATCCCAGCTGATCTCGCTGCGGGGTAAGCTACCTTTTGTCCGTGACCGTCACACCAGGATTGAGCTGATCTGACAGGCCATACTTGGTCAGACACGACCTGCTCGCCATGCACTCCACTGGGGAACCCCAAGTCTACCCCGTATGCTTCCAAGCCAATCTCATCGGATCAGGCAGCGCCATTACCGCCGACACCGTCAAGTTCCCCGCTGCCTATAAGATCAATACCGACTTTGAGACTTGGAGTCTGTACGGCGGTGATCAGACGCTCTTCGTCCCTCCCGGCCCCGCAGTCTATGGCGGAGGTGGTGGTGGAGCGGCTCCTCCCGCTCCTGCTCCTGTCCCGTCGTCATCTGCTACCGTCGTTATTGCATTATCATCAGCCGCGCCAGTCGCGCCTTCTTCCGTCGCTCCGGTCGTCTCCTCGGCCAGCGCCGTCCCGGCTTCGTCGTCAGTCGTCGCTCCTGCTCCTACCCCTACCGTCACTCCCGACGTCCCCGAGACAGACCCGGAATACCCCGAAGAGCCGGTCCCCGCCCCTTCCTCGTCTACCTATGTTGCATCATCGTCATCTGCTGCCCCTATATCAACTTCATCCGTCTCGTAAGTTTCATTGTCTCATCATATCATACCACATCGATGCTGACCACACAGATCACCTGTGGTGACCCCTCCCACTACCGGCGGATCCCTCGGCGACCCTGCACCTGCTATCATCAGTACGTACTTTCCCAGCTTTACTGGGAGGGATACAGCTAACATGAGCAGAGGAAGGCGACAAGTGGGTCGTCAACGGTAGCAAGTACAACTTTGAAGCAGACGCAAAGTACAACAGCTGCATGGCGCAGATGGTGAGTCATCCAACATCTATCTCTTCCACGGCTTCACCACATTCATGACATCACGCTGATGTATGAGAACAAGTGCAAGAACTGGGCCAACGGACTCCCCAATGCTGAAGTTGGTGTAAGTCCAAACTTCCCGCCTTCAGTTTCGCTAACAAAGCTGATCTCTTAGCCCGCTTTCAGCCTATGCGACGCCCAAGCCGCAACTTGCTTTACCGGATCCAAGAAGCGGGAAGTCATCAACCGATACTCCAAGCGAGGTCTTCCTCTCCTCGCAGAGGCACGTCATCAATCGATCCTCAGACGCGCCCTTGCTGCGATCTAGGCGATCAGCGGCGTGATACACAACTGATCAGGTGGGGGATAAGAGCGCGCTGCGAGGGGATGTGAATACATGGCAAAAACTCCCACAAAACTACCGCCACCCCAAGTCCCGAAATGCGACGCACCCTCTCTTCCTCCAGAACCCCCACCCGCGACTTCATCCTCTACCAGATCGACCGATACCTCGGCACCGTCGCGGCCAAAGCCCGAACCAAGGCCCCAGCAGGAGTTGGCAAATTCTCCGCGATAGTGATATCAACGGGAGGCCTGCTGGAAAAGGACACGGAGATCCAGATGAAGGAGTGGAAGAAGGTGATAGAGGAGTCTCAGTGGGCGTGGACGATGAAGCGGATATCAATAGGGCTAGTGAAAGCTAGGGCGAGGATGACAGTGTGGTGAGGGTCCGGCTTGTAGGCTCGGTTATAGGGTTACGGACAATAGCTCTCTTTTTTAATATTTCATTCATAGCAAGGAATTACCTAACTAGGATAAATGCAACTGAGATCAAACAACACGCTGGCGTGTTGAGTGGTGATCTATCTAGCTATCTCGTGTCTGTGTATAAGAATCATACTCGCAATGGGGAGAGAATTTTAGACGTCCATCTTCTGGCTATCGTCTGAGTGAGGCTTTGTATGATGGGCAAGCAGTGCAGATGAGCTTCTGGCTCAAGCGCTCAAGCTACGCCTCCTAAGCTCAGCACAAGCCCGTCCCGCGGTGCTGACCGGAGCCTGGCGCTTAACGCCTCCGGCGGAAAGAGGTCCGGCTGTGAACCAACTGCTGCAATTGCCCGGTATTAGAAACTCCTTGCCCTGCATCTTTCACTGCACAACCTATCCACCCACGCTCACACACCCAAATGTGTGATACGGTGCTCATCTCTCCAGTGGGCATCGAGCGGGAGTCTCGCATCTCCGTGCCAGATCTGAGCGGACGACTCCGGCTGCGCTGCTCTCTATCAACTTCTGAAACGTTTACGTGCCCGTCATCAACTGCGATCTGGACGCCTTTCGGCGACAATCACGCTGATCAAACTTGTCGCCCCTCGAAGCGCACGCAGGTGGCTGTTCCGTTCCTACAGGCACCACACGCCATCCGCTTCAACGGTATGGTACTGCGAGGGGTTCCGCAAACCTCGGTAGAAAGCCATCCTTTGACCCCACTTTGTCCACCTTTTTGGCATAAGCAAACGTGGGTATAGCTGTCTCTACCTCTCTTGACCTTCGCGATAAGGATCATGTATAAAGGAAGAACCACTCGCTTTCGAGGCATTTTATCCCCTACTCTCTTCTAGCTTTCCTCTTCTCTTCCCCTTTTCTCTTTGACCTGGACCTGGAGTCTCCTATTGTACCTCACCCTGACCGTCATACACTCACTTCCTTACCGTCTTTGATTTCACTTTGTGGTCTACAGACACCACACGAGATTTAAAGCAGGATGTTGAATGTGAGTCCATTTCCTTGGGGCGCCGTATCTGATCAGATTCAGAAAGGCGCTGATACCTCTCCAGATCCAGATCTCTCTTCTGTTCACTTTCCTCGCTACTTCAACTTTCGTCTCGGCCCACGGACACGTCGCATCATGGACTGTCAACGGGGAGAAGAAGGCGGGGTTCAACCCATCCAATCCTCCCATGTACGGCGCGACCGCTGAGCGTCCCACTACCAATTCCGACCAAGGTGAGTCTTATACTAGTCAGACATGAAATGGGCTTCGCTAATGAGTCAGGCTTTGTTTCGCTTGGGGCATCGGGCACGCTGATGGCGTGCGGAGGAACGTCCGCTGGGACCGGTCTTCAGACGTGGGATCTGGATGCGGGAAGTACTGTCACGGCTCATTGGAACACCTGGCCTGACTCTCACAAGGGTTAGTTACTATCAGTCTACGAACGACCAGTAGCAGTAACATGAGCTGACAAAATCTCAGGGCCAGTCTCGGAGTACATGGCTCGGTGTCCTGGTAGTAAGTCTTTCCGCTCGGATTCACCCTTTATCATCTACGCTGACTGGATAGCGACCTGCGACGGCGTCGATGCTGGCACGCTTGACTGGTTCAAGATCTCCGCGGCGGGGTATGCTAATGGCAAATGGCCGACCGACACCGTCGTCACAGCTTTAGCTTGGTCTTTCAAGATCCCAGCAGACCTTGCAGCAGGGTAAGCGTTTCTTGACTTCTTACATCTTGTGCCTACTGATCCCGTAGTCCCTATCTGGTCCGACACGACCTCATCGCGATGCATGGGCCCAGCACACCACAGATCTACCCAGTTTGCTTCCAGGCCAACTTAAAGGGCACCGGATCTGGCGTGCCCAAGGATACGGCCAAGTTCCCCGCGGCATACGATATCAACCCAATCTTCCAGACCATCAGTATTTACAACGACGACTTGACGAAGTTCGTCCCACCTGGTCCTCCTGCTTACGGGGGAGGCGGTGGTGGAGCTCCTGCGCCTGCTCCGGTGCCTGTTTCTTCATCATCGCAAATTCCAGCTCCGGCGCCGACTACCTCCGTCAGGCCTGCTCCTATCCCGGCCTCGTCTTCGGCTGTCGCTTCTGTGTCCACCACCACCGCAGCTCCAGCGGTAACTACAGCTTCTCCGATCAAAGTGTCATCGTCCGCTGTGACTACGACTGCCTCACGATCCCCAGCGTGAGTCTAGTTTTCTTACAAGAGAGGCTCGATCGAAGCAGTGGTGCTGACCTTTCAGTGCCCCTGCTGTCACTACCGCCACGCCCAACCCACCTGTATCAGGTGGATCTCTGGGCGGTCCTGCACCAGCCATTACCAGTATGTTGATAGTTTCATCCCATAGCGCTGCGCTAATGCTTACAGAGGTTGGCGACAAATGGCAGGTAGAAGGCGGATCATACAACTTCGAGACTGATGCCAAGTACGCAAGCTGCATGTTCCAGATGGTATGTCACGCTACATCTCTTTCATTCCACCCCCTAAGGGAATGCTGTTCTCGGCTGATGACGTATAGAACAGATGCAAGAACTGGGCCAACAAGTTACCCAACTCTGAAGTCGGAGTAAGTCCCCTTCGTTGACCTAGTCTGGATGTCCGCTAACCTTACAGGCCGCTTTCACGCTCTGCGATGCTCAGGTGTCCACATGCCATTCTGGCTCCAAGAAGAGGCGTTTCAGCAAGAGGCACACCCCGGGCGTGCCAGCTTGACTCTGAGGTCGGGGCTCACGATGGGTTGAGGATTTGTTGGAGCAGGAAGAAAGGTATAGCGCTGGCGCTATCTTCGATGGCTGTGGATACTGTTCTCGTCGTACACATATGGACTGATGTTCCTCTCCGCAATGAGCAAGGACGCACAAGGCTGCAAGACCACGCATCAGCACCACCAAGTACCTAGCTAGCTTGCACCAAATGTATACAAGTCCCGGCGGAAGGGCACATCCAAACTCAATTGAACGTTGAACAGTTGTGACTTCACACTTCATCTCCACATCTGCATCGCTAGCTATCCCTACACGAGCCGAGGATATCTACAAGATAACGCAAGTACACGATGTTGCAGGCTGTCAATCTCCGATCCCGGACGAATGGCAGGTCGCTGTAAAGGAACCCCCTTTGAACTTTCGTTTCAACCGCTCAAACTCGCCGCGCTAGGACCCTCCCACTCATCTCGCTCTCTAGTATATCAATGGTGTTCCCGAATGTCGAGCTTACTCATATGTCAAGCGCAGGGCATACATACAACAGTGCAAGACGCGAGACTAGAGACGCTGTTTGTCGTGCCATGTGAGTTCTTGTGTGTTGGCAACGGGGGAGACAAGGTTTGAGTGGACGGACGAGGGCGTGTTTCATGTTGAGGCCTTTGTTTTGGCTATACATCCCTTTATCGTCAATCTCCTCTCTCCCTCTCCTCTCACGTATAGCTCCCCCTGATCCCTCTTCTCCTGTCTCGACGACACCTACAACGACCGACGCTCTTTTATTAGCTACTCACGCTCTTTACTCCTGATATCCTTGTTTGACTGTATCGCGTTCTAGAAGACATACACTTTTCATCAAACCCGAAACTCGCTCAAAATGTTGAACGCGAGTCTACTCCCTCTGCCCTGGGCATCCTGCCTGCAGTTGCTCAGCTACCACTCGGTACATCCTGCTGACGAGACAGGTTCAAGCAGCTTCCATCTTGGTCGTTCTGGCCACATCAACCCTTGTTTCGGCGCACGGTCACATTTCAGGGTGGACCGTGAACGGGCAAAAGAAGGCTGGTTTCAACCCCTCTTATCCGCCCGAGTATGGACCTACCGGCCAGCGACCTACCGACGAGAAGTTCCAGGGTGTGTCATTTCATTGAAACTGTGATGACGAAAGCTGATACATCAGGGTTCGCTGACTATACATCTGGGATCGTGGCGTGTGGTGGGAACTCGGCGGGGACAGGCGTGGAAACCTGGGATCTGGATGCGGGGAGTACAGTGATTGCACACTGGAACACCTGGCCTGATGGACACAGGGGTGAGTAGTATCGTCGGCAGATGACGGGCCAAGCGCTGATCAATAGGTCCCGTCACGGAATACATGGCTAGATGCCCTGGTAGTAAGTTGTAGGCTCCCGAGGAAGAACAATCAGCTGAAAGAATAGCCAGCTGCGATGGCGTAGCCGCGGACTCGCTTGACTGGTTCAAGATCCACGAGGCCAACTACGCCAATGGGAAATGGCCTACTCAGACCGTCGCTGAGACTCTTGCTTGGTCTTTCCAGATCCCATCTGAGCTTGCACCGGGGTAAGTTTCCGCGTTTCCCAGCGATCTCATTGATCTTGAGAAGACATCAGCTTACCCCTCAGCCCCTATCTCGTCAGGCACGACCTCCTTGCTATGCACACGCCCGGTAACCCCCAATTCTACCCTGTCTGCTTCCAGGCCAACCTCAAAAGCTCTGGATCAGCCTACCCATCTAGCACAGTCAAGTTCCCAGCGGCATACCAGATCAACCCCCAGTTCAAGGATCTAAATTTATACTACGGCTACGATCTCAACGCATTCACACCTCCCGGTCCTCCCGTCTGGAACCCGGCTGAACGTGGAGCTGTACCTGAGCCAGCACCCGTTGTTGCTCCTTCATCGGCGGTGCTAGCTTCCTCCTCCAGCTCTACAGCTTCACAAGCTTCATCATCCGCCGCTGCTGCCACCTCGTCCGTCATTGTCGTCCCCGCTGTACCTTCTGCCGCTGCGTAAGTCTTCCGCCTGCGCTATCTCTTACTGTTCGTGCAGATGCTGATGTCACAGTCCCATCGCCGGCGTCCAGCCTGCTGCTGGATCCGCTGTTCCTGGTCGCAAGACATGTGTCAAGCGCAGGAAGAGGAGGAACGCGGCGAAACGGGCGATCCCGGGATTGTAGGCGGACTTTGAAAACGAGGATGGAAGGGTCGAGCGATTTTTGGGATTCTTTCGCGCTGGCGTGATCGGACATCATGGTAGATCTAGCTCATGTACATATGGGTCTCTTTGCTCTCGAGCTAGCGGGTCGAAGCACCACGGCCAACTACACATAGGAAGATCCTCCGTCGGAAGGGAGTTGTGGTCGGCGCAGCCACCGCTGGCAAAAGTTGACAATAGCCTTGGCTTATCACCTTTCAATACATACACGAATCGGACTACGTAGCAATGACGTTCGAGACCGGTACGGCGGAGGAGCGTCTCTTCCATTCGGTCCCACACACCAATCAATCGACTCGCATCTACCGCCAGAGACAGGTCTGCAGCAGTGTCACCCAGCTCCGGGGAGATATCCCTCTGGGCAGCCGCGCTCCAACATCTCAAAGGAGGATCATTACCCCTTGATGCGTGTCCTGTATCCGCCAGTACGACTCTAATTGGTTGAGCTGGAAAGACTATTGGTCTATCCTTGACACCCGCCGACTTGTGAAGATCCTTACTGCGCCATCGTCTCCCTAGAAGGGCCGACCCACATCGACTAGACTCACCCACGCCCGTTCCTCCGATCTCGCAAAGGCGTGGCTTACAGCCGGTCCTATCGCTGACCTTCCTTGCTTCAACCCTTTCTTGCTTCAAGCACGATGCTGGCCGTAAGTCATCATTCCATCCCTCGATCTAGGCATGACCGACCGATCCTGCCTGCGCAACGGAGACGTTGCTAATCTTGCAGATTCGGCACCTCTCAGTTCCTGCTCTACTCTTCCTCTCACACCTCGTGTCAGGCCACGGGCATGTCACGTCATGGACGATCAACGGAGAGAAGAGACCTGGTTGGAATCCCGGTTTACCCTCAGAGTACGGACCAACAGCCGAAAGGCCCACTGATAGTCCTGATCAAGGTACGCCTTTCCGTATCTTTCCCTTCCTCATGGAAGACAGCTGACGTATATATAGGATGGACAGATCACACATCTGGAGATGTGGCATGTGGGACAGCTTCGGCTGGGGAGGGTGTCCTGACTTGGGATCTAGACGCGGGAAGTCAAGTCACGGTGCGGTGGTATATCTGGCCCATAGAGCACAGGGGTAAGGTCCTAGTTCAAAGCGTTGATAATGTGGCTGATGACTCAGGTCCAGTGACGGAGTATATGGGTCGTTGTCCAGGCTGTAAGTACAGATAATTCCGGCCCTATAGAGCTAGAACGCTGACCGATTAGCGAGCTGTGATGGGGTGGCTGCGGACTCACTTGACTGGTTCAAGATCGCCGAGACGGGCTATCAGGACGGCATATGGCCGACAGAACAGATAACAAACGACCTGGAATGGTCATTCGACATCCCGTCAGATCTCGTACCAGGGTAAGCATGACATTTATGTACACTCAGCAAGGCTGACCTCATAGACCGTACCTCGTCAGACACTCTATCCTCGCTATGCACTTCCCTGGCAAACCGCAAGTCTATCCACTCTGCTTCCAGGCCAATCTCAAGGGATCCGGTACAGCTCGTCCTGCCGAAACTGTCAGATTCCCAGCGGCATACATTATCAACACGGATTTCGAGACTTTCAATCTGTACACGGACGACCTCGAGAAGTTCGTTCCACCAGGTCCTCCAGTCTATTCCGGACAGACAACGAACGACACCCTCGCTGCAGCTGTGGCTGGGACGTCGACTTCACCCTTGAGTCAGACCTCTAGCGCTGTCGTGTCAACCAGCTCTGGTGTTTCTTCGACCACCTCGTCTACTGCTCTGTGAGTCTGACAATGTCGAATGAAAACAGAATCTAACTGACTGACGTAGGGGTGCGGCACATACACTCGAAGACTTCGCCAAAGCACAGAAGACTCTCAAGACATGCCACAAGCGCAGAGATATAGGTAATTGACGAAGGGGTCCGCAGCGGTTGCGAGTATGTATGGAGTCTTTCGTGAAGAAGTAGATGTCGCGCTGGCGTGATCCAGGAAATGATCAAGGTCCCGGCAGATGGGTAGCTGAAGGGGGTCCGGCAGAAGCATCAGCACCGCGGTCCTCCACCGGCACGCCTCAAGCTTCCTCCCAGTCCCATCCTGCTCTATCCGCCTGAGCTCGACGACATCCCCCACCGATTTCAATGGGATGGGGGGATGCAGAGCCAAAGAGCCACTGGCGATGCTGATATACCATCGCTTGCTTGAGGCAAAGTCAGTGTACTCAGTTTCGACGGAAGCGATTGGATGTGAACTTTCAAACTTCGCATCTCACTCGATCGCTGTCTGTCACCTGTGTACACTATGGTCATCGTTGACACGATCTCGCAATCAGTATATGCGCCTTCTGCTGATGTCGAGGAGGCCATGTATATACGACATATCAGCTGCCCTCGACCTTGCCTCCCCCACCCTACCCCACCCCGCAACGTGGGAACCAAGCTGAACCAAGCTTTGCCAAGCCCACCTCGTTTCATCTCAAACCTTCCTGACATCGTCGCGTCTTCGCCCTCTCGACGCGTCGAAGCCGAAGCCTTCTCAATGTCTATCGGTCCCGATAGGGCCTGATATAGAGCCACAGGTGTAGCAGCTCGACGTGCTATCTTGTCTCCAGCAGATCCTCGCTCAGCAGGTGTCAAAACCGCCCGCAAAAGGGTCATGGGGGCCAGTAGAGAAAGGGTGGACTTGGGGGCACAAAGGAGATGTAACGCTCCAAGGAAACGGGGGTGTTTGATGTGACGCACTAGGCACACTTTGTCCAACAGAGAGAGAGGCATTTTCTTTCCCTTCCTCGATCAAAGTACGTACCTCCATATTATTCTCTACTGCTGTGCTGTACTTACTACTCGTTTCTCATATTTAGTCCTTCTCGACGACTGCTTATCTCGACACCCCGACACTCATTTAAACCGCGTCTGGCTCCGACCTCGACCTCGACCTCGACCCTCCCTTCCGACTGTGTCGAAGAGAGTATTCTCCCGCCCGTCGTCAACCCTTCCCAGCAACCGAGATGTTGACCGTAAGTCCTACATTTCACTTCAGTCATCCCACCTCCATCAGAAATCAACCTCACCGTGTCATCGCTCCAGTGCTGATTTCCCAGATCCAAGCAGCTTCCCTCATCGCCTTCTTCGCTACTACCACCCTCGTCTCGGCTCACGGCCACGTCACGGAATGGACCATCAATGGGCAGAAGAAGCCTGGCTTCAACCCATCGTGGAGATCACAATTCGGCTCAACCGCTGAGCGGCCAACCGACAACGCTGACCAGGGTATGTCGTCACCCCCAGATCCCAAAGGCACAGCTGACCCTTTGTCAGGATTCGTCGATTACACAACTGCAGCTGTCGCATGTGGGGGATGGTCGACTGGCGACAATGTCGAGACGTGGGATCTGGACGCTGGGAGTACCGTCACTGCTCGATGGAACAACTGGGACTATGGACATAAGGGTGAGTCCTATCGCTCTCGCCTGAGCTACGTCCTTTGCTGGGAATGTGGCTAATGTGGTAGGTCCCGTTACTGAGTACATGGCTCGATGCCCTGGCTGTACGTCAATTGGCTCTCGGCCTGACAACACAAACTAATATCTGCAGCAAGCTGTGATGGTGTGCCCGGCGACTCTCTTGACTGGTTCAAGATATCCGAGGCGACATATGCCGATGGCAGATGGCCAACGGAAAGGATTTCAACGGGACTCGAGTGGTCCTTTCAAATCCCAGGCGACCTAGCTCCGGGGTAGGTCCTTCTTTTACTTATATCTCTAGCCTCCACGCAGTTTTCTGGCTCTCTCCTAAGCTTTGGCTGACCCGCAGTCCCTATCTAGTCCGGCACAACCTCATGTCTATGCACGATCCCACCCATCCTCAGCTCTACCCGGTGTGCTTCCAGGCCAACCTCAAAGGCTCCGGAAACGCCTATCCGGGCAATACCGCCCGCTTCCCTGGCGCGTACAACATCAACGACAAATTCAAGTCTCTGAACATTTACTACGGCGACGATCTATATGCGTTCGTTCCTCCAGGACCATCGGTATACTCTGGCGGCGGAGGTGGAGCTGCTCCTGCTCCTGCATCCGAACCAGCACCTGCATCCGCCCCGTCACCCTCCCCCGCTCCTGCTCCTGCATATGTTGCGGACCCATCCCCGAGTCCTGCCAAGTCAGAAGAGCCAGCATACGTCGCGCCTTCCGCCGTCTTTGTTGAAAGGTAAGTCCTACAGCACAGCTCACGAAGTATGAGTCGAGGACTAATGACTCAGTGCTCCCGCTGCCACATCTGCTGCCGCAGCAGTCACATCTCCAGGAGGCAAGACGTGCAGGATGCGAGTAAAGAGGGCTCTGGTGGCTAGGAGCGCAGTGCCAGATAGGAGGGCGGTGATTGAACGGCATGCGAAACGGTCCCGGCGGGGATCATGGTAGGCGTGACTATGGAGATATGTCGAAACGGTCAGGTAGTAGTAGAAGTCTATGCGCTGGTCGTATAGTCAACTCATTTAGTCGGTCTCTACATGTGTAGCTTATAGGTATGGTCACAGACCTTGACTTCTCAGCTCGAGGCTCGGAGAGTTGAGAATATTGTCTTGGCCCACATTCCCCATAACGTAATGGGAGCTTTGCGTTGCCCACTCGCATTAACGTTTGACCCATATCTTACTCCTCTTCTTGGTTCTTGCCCGCCGCGCTTGACCTTTTACACGCGTGTGTAGCTCTGGCTGCTAAGAACAAGCTTGAACCTCCGATTCGTCATCGGTCTGGGATAAACCGTCAGCGCCTGGGGCCATCAATTGCTGCATCGTTGACCAATTCGCAACCATTGACCTGAGTTGACCTCAAAAGCGGTAACGAGCCTCGACCATCTCGCAACGACCTTCATCTCTTCTCAGCGCGAATATGCTCCGAAAGCAGCGGAGCCAACACTTCGGTAACGCGTTACTCCCCTGTTTCATATCGTCCTTCTCCAGGTCCCAGGCACGCACACAGTTGTGTGGATGTGATCGCCACTCGTTTCAAAGCTACCTTCTTCAACACGGGCATGGCGTTTCATCTCATCAGGTATCTTCTCGGTGTCTATTGTTTGGATTGCTCGGCAATTGCTGACAGCATAGTGCGTGTGGAGGTATGGAAGGCCGTCATTTGAAGGGTTCATCCCGCTGAAGGGGCATGCTCCTGCGCCATACCTTCAAGCTGTAGCACCTCCGTCTTGCCAAAACTACTACTGGCTGTGATATGCGCCTGATTGTCTCGCCGTGCGCTCACGTCCCTCTTATCCCGCCCAACTCCGTCGGACCGGTCGTCAAGGGGGCCATTGTTACAAAGGCATCAACATCCCGTTGTCAAGGCTGAGCCGTTCCTGAGCAGACAAATAGGTCCGCACGCATCCGCCGCAGATCGGGATCGAGCCATATAAAGGGAACGAGGCATTTCTCCAGACCCTTCTTCTCTTTTCTTCATCCCACACTCTCTCTCTCTCTCTCTCTCTCATCTACTCGCTTTGAACTGGTTTCATTTCGGTTTCCTCTCGATTACTCACACTCTCTTACAACCTACATTCGTTCATATTCCTCCCCTTCTCCCATTACATAGATAACTAGACATACCTTCTATTACACACTGCTAAGATGTTGACCGTAAGTTTTTGATCTTTCATCGCTTTCCAACACTTTCGCTGATCTTCAGACTCAAGCAGCCTCCGTCATCGCCTTCTTGGCAACCACCACTCTCGTCTCCGCTCACGGCCACGTCGCTTCATGGACCGTCAACGGTGAGAAGAAGGCCGGTTTCAACCCTTCCAACGCTGCGCAGTACGGGTCTACCGCCGAGCGACCCACGACCAATTCTGACCAAGGTAAGTTTAGGCTTGGAGCTCCGGTGTGTAAGATGCTGACAGACAGGTTTCTCCGACTGGACGACCGGCGTTGTCGCCTGCGGCGGTACCTCTGCTGGATCGGGTTTGGAGACTTGGGACTTGGACGCAGGGAGCACAGTCACTGCCCACTGGAACACCTGGCCCGATTCTCACAAGGGTACGTTCGCTTTGCTATGTATACGGTACCACGCTGACGTGCAGGATCCGTCGCTGAGTACATGGCTCGATGCCCTGGCAGTAAGTTCTCTGCGCCAACATGTTCAAGTAGAAGCTAACTCCTCAGCTACCTGCGATGGCGTCGCTGCCGACTCGCTGAACTGGTTCAAGATCGACGAGGCTAGCTTCTCTGGCGGTAAATGGCCCACGGAGACTGTCGTCTCGACTCTTGACTGGTCATTCAAGATCCCTTCCGATCTTGCTCCAGGGTAAGTCCTCTTTGACTGCATTGTACTGACTTTCAGTCCCTATTTGGTCAGGCACGATCTTCTCGCCATGCACACTATCGGCGCTCCTCAGGTCTACCCCGTCTGTTTCCAGGCCAACCTAGTCGGTTCAGGCTCCGCCATTCCAGCTAGCACCGTCAAGTTCCCCGCGGCGTACAACATCAACCCGGAGTTCAAGACTTGGTCCATCTACAACAACGACAACACTGCCTTTCCCCCTCCCGGTCCGGCAGTCTACGCCGGTGGTGGTGGTGGAGCTGCTCCTCCCGCTCCTGTCCCGGTCTCGACTTCCTCCGCTGTTGTTGTCGTCCCTGCCTCGTCATCCGCTGTTGTTGTCGTTCCCTCGTCTGCCGGCCCTGCTCCAGCATCATCGTCTGCTGCGCCAGTCTACTCTTCGGCCGTTGCTCCCGTTCCAGCACCCACGACCAAGCCCGCTGCGCCTTCATCGGCTGTCGTCGTTGCGCCCGTTAGCTCCTCGAAGCCTGTTGCTCCTGTGCCTTCGGCCTCCACGTAAGTCTTCTTCACGTCTCGTCTTTTTGGGTTCCCGCTGACTTATCAGCGCACCCGTCGTCACCCCTCCTACCACCGGTGGTGCTCTAGGTGGATCCGCGCCTGCTATCACCAGTGAGTTTTGCCTGTTAGCGCTTAGGGCCTGATTGGGTGCTGACGATTTAGAAAACGGCGACAAGTTCATCGTCAACGGCGGATCGTATAATTTCGAGGGTGATGCCAAGTACGCAAGCTGCATGTCTCAGATGGTAAGTCTCACTCTTCTCCACCGGCAAAGAACCTCAACATAGCTGACATCTCAGAACAAGTGCAAGAACTGGGCCAACACCCTTCCCAACGCCGAGGTCGGAGTGAGTCCTTACTTCGTCACACACGTTCCCTAGCTGACCTATAGCCTGCCTTCTCCCTGTGCGACTCTCAAGCCGCTCAGTGCTTCACCGGCTCCAAGAAGAGGGACGTCATGAACCGATACACTGCCAAGCGCGCTCTCCTCTCCTTCTAGGTGGTTTGTGGCCAGGATCGATTCACCTGGTGTGGATCGGTCGGATCTCGTAGTTTAGCTTGGGTCTCTGTGGATATCTATCAGTATGCATCACATATGAGGCGATGCTTGAGTGGTATTAGGAATAGGCGCGGCAGTACCGAGCGGACAGGAACGGAAGATGGCGGAAAAACTTCGGATATATTGTACCGGGACCGGGACCGCGTCCAGCCGCAACTGCAAGCACCCCTTGTGACTGTATCCCCCTGCCCTATCCCCCGTACATGGTATAAAGACCCTCAGCAAACAGTACGATGCGGATCCCACGAATCCTCAATCAAACGGTTTCTTACTCACCCAAACAACAATGGCGACTGACAAGAAAACGGCCGAGCCAGAGGCTTTACCGGGAAACGGGATGAACTTTGTCCCCACCGATAACTCCCATATGGACCGCAGCTTCCTCGACGCGGACATCGATGACATTGTTGAAAAGTTGACGGTTCAAGAGAAGATCAAGCTCTTGGCTGGCAAAGATCGCTGGTCGTGAGTCCAGGCGATGTTGAATGACTGAGCGAAGCTGACATTCTAGGACGGTAGACATCACCAGGCTCAACATCCCCAGCGTCAAAGTGACTGATGGACCTAATGGAGCTCGCGGGGGTAGCTTCTACAAGATGAGTAAGTAGCTGAGCTCGAAAAATTGGACACAGCTGACTTAGCAGTTCCGGCCATTGCTATCCCCTGCGGCTCGGGACTCGGATGCACCTTCTCCCCTTCGCTCATGCACGAGCTCGGCACTCTCCTCGCGGAAGAGACAAAAGCCCGCAAGTCCGTCTGTCTCCTCGGACCGACCATCAACGTACCACGTAATCCACTCTGCGGGCGGACCTTCGAGCAGTTCTCCGAAGACCCCACGCTCTCAGGCCAGCTCGCTGCAGCGTACGTCAATGGGTTGCAGGACAACGGGATCAGTCCCACGATCAAGCACTTTGTGGGCAACGAGCAGGAGCACGAGCGGAATGGTGCCGATTCCATCATTCCACCCAGGGCTTTCCGAGAGGTCTATTTGCGCCCGTTCCAGATTGCGCAGAAGCTCGCTAAACCATGGGGATAGTAAGTTACCCGCTTCGCATTAAGCTAATTGGCAGTATGTCGAGTTACAACAAGGTCAATGGGACCCACTGCTCTGAGGACAAGGGATTGCTAGATACTTTGTTGAAGAAGGAATGGGGATACGGCGATGATGGGTTCATCATGAGTGATTGGTGGGGCACCTACTCGATCGATCTGGCCATCAAAGCGGGACTGAGTTTAGAGATGCCAGGTGGGACAGGAGTGTATAGGCAAGAAGCGTAAGTCCCGGTCATGACAACGCTGACGCATAGATTGGTACTGCACCAGCTGAAATCGCACAAACTTCTCCCATCCGACATTGACGCCACTGCCAAATCCGTACTCAAGTGGGTTCAACGCACTGCCCGAGCCAACGCCGATATGGTCTACTCCTCCGACCTCGACGAGTACACTCGGCCTCGGACTGGGAAAGACTCCGACCTCACCCGGCGAGCCGCTACGGAAAGTATCGCTTTACTCAAGAACGCCGATAGCATCCTCCCTCTCGAGAAGGGCAAAGTCTGCATCATCGGTGCCAATGCCAAAGAACGAGTGGCGACGGGCGGTGGATCCGCTCAGTGTCGTACATCATGGTGCCAGTCGCCATGGGACGCCCTCGTCGAGCAGAAGCCGGACGATATCGAGTTAAGCTACTCGACCGGCGCTTACATCTCAAAGTACCTTCCCCTCCTCGATGCTGCTTTCACCCGAGCGGACGGCGCGAGAGGGTTTGACCTGCGCCATTTCCCTATTCTCCCAGATGGCACTCAGGCGCCCGAGCCTGTCGATGTCGACACGCATGACCTGTCCGACATGTTCATGTATGATTTCTACCACCCCCGACTCGGCATCCACTACTTCACCGAGGTGCACACGGTGCTCACTAGCCCCATCGATGGCGAGTACGACATAGGCTTCTGCATCACCGGGCAGGGATGGCTGTATATCGACGGAGAGCTCAAGTTGCAGAATGCCACTGCGGAGGAACAGGAGAGGGTCCCGGGAACGACGTTCCTTGGGTTTGGGACTGCAGAGACTATCACTACTTTCAAAGTGAAGAAGGGCCAGGTGAGTTTGGTTGTCGGTAAATGAGGGCACTGCTGATTGGGTAGCAATACATGATCAAGCTTTTGCATGATACTCGCCTGCCGCCCGGGTCGACTCGAGGCAAAGGACCCATTGTCCGTCCTGGAATCAGGCTGGGCGCTCGGGCGACGGTCGATCCGGATGCCAGTATCGAAGCTGCGGTTGAGCTCGCCAAGAAATCTGATCGTGCCGTGTTGGTGGTCGGCCTGAATCAGGATTGGGAGAGTGAGGGATTCGATCGGCCAACTTTATCCCTGCCAGGCAGGTAAGTATTCCATGGCCATACTGTCAAGCTTTCAGCTGATTTCGCAGATCCGACGAGCTCATCTCTCGCGTCGCAGCCGTCAACCCCAACACCACCGTCGTCCTCCAAACCGGATCGGCAGTTTCCATGCCCTGGCTTTCCGCTGTCAAGGGCGTCGTACACGCCTGGTACCTCGGCAACGAATGCGGCGCCGCCATCGCTGAGATTTTGTACGGCACTGCGAACCCCTCTGGCCGACTATCCCTCACCATGCCTGCTCGAGAAGAAGATATCCCCGCTTTCCCAGACTTCAAATCTGCCCGAACCAAGGTGCATTACAGCGAGGGTATCTGGGTCGGATACAAGCATTACAACTTGCGCAAGATCCAACCTCTGTTCCCTTTCGGTCATGGTCTGAGCTACACCACTTTCGAGTACTCAGACTTGAAGGTCAAGGCGTCTGAGAGCAAGTGCAGGGACCCGGAGGAATGGAAAGCTGTCGTTGAGGTGGAAGTGAAGAATACGGGAGAGAAGGCAGGGAGCCATTCGGTTCACGTCTACCTCAGTCCCCCCGCAGAGACGGCGACGAGCCTCAAGCACCCGGAACATACCCTGCAGGGTTTCGACAAGGCGTACGATATTAAGCCTGGAGAGAGCAAGAAGGTCAGAGTGGAACTTGATAAGTGTGAGTAATATTCCTGCGAGAAGACTTAAGGTGGTCAGTACTGATGTTTAGACGCGATCTCGCATTGGGACGATCTCACTGGCAGGTGGAGGGTGGAGACCGGCACTTGGACTGTCAAGATTGGGACTGATGCGCAGACCTTCTACGGTGGCGAGACGTTTGAAGTGGGTAATCCCATGCCGTGGATAGGACTGTAGCATAAATATTCGTACAGTCGAAGCATGACTTCCGTGAAGAATTCCACAGATTCCAGATACTCTGTGCCACAGAGGTTGCATACCTTAACCGGCAAGCTTAGCTCGATGACGAGGGCACTGGCGCCACATGACGACGTTTTCGGCTATATCCGAAATTCCGACGAGATCGACCATTCAATTTTGCCACTTTGGCTTTGCTATACCTTCTCCGCAAGCGCTAACGGCCTTTTATGAGACACGGCTTGAGTCATCAGCAGGCTCGGACTGACAGCAGAGTGTCTAAAAATAACACCTGCCTCCACAACCCCGACTGTCGGACCCGCAGGCATCATGCGGAGCCTGAATCAAATGACGGAGACGACCATGTCGCCCCGCTTCATCAGCACCGGTACATATGGGAGACTCAAGGATCGGACTGATTCTTCCTCTCACTTCATCTCACACACTCAAAGATGTCAAAAGAACTCAAGACTGAGAATGTGCACGTCGAGCGAGATGACCGGGAGCTGCGCCATTCGGACTCGTCCGACGACGAGGGCACCGTTGCCGAGCGCGCAAAGGTCACTGGGACCGTCTCAAACCCTCTTACTGTGAGTCTACCGAGTAACGCAGCTGACGAAGAAGCGTGTGAGCAGGCAACAGGTCATCAGCGATGCGCAAAACTTTGCCAACAACAACAACATGGCTGAGCACGCCGATCTTTTCGCCCGAGCTGCCCTGGTGGCCAGGCAGGGTCTGGAGTTTGAGAACGTCGATGAGCTGCTTCCGGAGGAAAGGGACGCGCTGGCGTACGAGCGAGATCACAAATGGCGCGCACCTGTCATGCTTTGGTATTCGGTTTCTCTTTGCGCTGTGGGAGCGGCCACGCAAGGTGAGTTTTGTGGATGTTTGGTGTGGTATGACGCTGATCATGCAGGCTGGGATCAGACTGGGTCTAACGGTGCCAACCTCTCCTTCCCTCAAGCTCTCGGTATTGGCAGCGGATCCGAGCGAGACGAGTGGCTCATCGGACTTATCAATTCCATCATCTTCCTTTCGGCCGGCTGCATCGGTGCCTTCATTGTCGATCCCCTCAACCACTACCTTGGTCGTCGAGGAGAGATCTTCCTCACCGCCATCATCCTCACGCTCACTCCTATCGGCTCCGGCTTTGCTCAGACATGGGAGCAACTGCTTGCGATTCGATTTGTCATGGGTATCGGGATTGGAGCCAAGAACGCTACCGTACCTATTTTTTCGTCCGAACTCGCTCCTGCTCGAATTCGCGGGGCTTTGACAATGTTCTGGCAGCTCTGGGTGGTAGCTGGTGAGTTTTGAGGAGAGCAAAGCTGAAGACGATAGGCATATTTCTCGGATTTTGCGCAAATGTCATCGTAAAGGACACTGGCGATATTTCTTGGCGATTACAACTCGGATCGGCTTTTATCCCCGCTTTCGTCCTCGCATGCGGTATCTGGTTCACCCCCGAATCCCCTCGATGGCTCATGAAACATGGCAAGTTCGACAAGGCCTTCCAGTCATTCCTCAAACTCAGATCACACCCCATCATTTCGGCGCGTGACTTTTATTTTTCTTACGTAATGTACGAGGAGGAGAGGCATATCGCTGCGGGTAGCAACTACTTCACTCGTATGCGCGACATCTTTACCATTCCAAGGATCAGGAGGGCGAACTTTGGTGCTACAACTGTAATGATAGCCCAGCAGATGTGTGGAATCAACAGTGAGCACGAAATTTCCACTAAGAAGACGGATGTCTGGCTGACGACTTATCAAGTCATTTCGTTCTACAGCAGTACAATCTTTGAGCAAGTTGGGTACACTACCACTCAAGCCCTCTACGCATCTCTCGGTTACGGAGCCATTCAGGTGGTGTTCACCATCCCGACCTTATTCATGATCGATACCGTCGGACGGCGACGTCTGACTCTCATCGTGAGTTTCCCTTTCTCGAGATCTTTCATACGCACGCTGATGTGCCCTCAGACCTTCCCTCTCATGTGCCTCTTCTTGCTGGCTGCAGGTCTATCTCTGCTTAAGCAGACTGGAACGGCAGCTGAAAGACTCGGTCCGGTCGTGCTGTGAGTTCTTGATGTAACTCAACCTTTGCGCACTGCTGATGCTACAGATTCGTCTACCTCTTCACCATCATGTACTCTCTCGGTGAGGGGCCAGTGGCGTTCCAGTACTCTGCCGAGGTATTCCCCACTATCCAGCGAGAGCAGGGGATGTCATGGGCTGTGTTTATCAACAACTTCTTCGGTGCGTCTTGGCGCGCTGAGTTCCAAACGCTTGTTCCGCGCTGACGATGACAGCCGGTGTGCTCGGGCTTACTTTCCCGCGCATGCAGCGTGTCATGACGCCAACTGGAGCCTGTAAGTCCCGAATACAGACTGCTGACCGGTGCAAAGCTGACGTGTACAGTCGGATTTTACGCTGGTCTCAACTTGGTCGCATGGCTCATGGTTTTCTGCTTCGTTCGAGAAGTGAGTCGCCGCACCATCATCATGCCGAGTATATTGCTGACCTCTCGCAGACTAAACAGCTCACCCTTGAGGAGCTCTCGGAAGTCTGGGACAAGTCAGTACCACAGTTCATCGCCAACGAGATTCACTACAAGGTTCCCGCCTTCTGGAAACGCACAATCATCAACGCCAAAGTCATGACGCCGTACTTCTTCAAACGATACGTCTTCTTCAGTAAGGTCCAGCGGCCTTACCTCATCCCTGCTCCGCCCATCATCAGCTACCGCGAGGATCTTAAGACGGATGTCAAGGCGTGAGAGAGGTTAAGAAGTAATCAAATGTAGCTCTTGTTGAAATGTATCAATCAGCTTTCAGTATTCTTATATCAGCCATAGATATTGTTATGTTCCGACTGTTCATTTCGTCGAGGATGCGGCCTCTGTCTCGCTTGCAACTGCCTCTGTATCGGCATAGCACCTCAGGAATGGAATTCAGATCTTTACGTAAAGAAGAGAATTTTCACCTGTTATGCCGCTTCAAGCATCTCTCGCTCAACCTATCATCTATATACATACACCATACACCCCACCCTCCAGCCTAGACCCTCGCCACCATGGCGAACCCCAGACAGCGCTCCAAGGGAAAATCCCATAAATCAAATCAGCCCACTCTGAACCAAAAGCGACGGATACATCAGAAGCTTCGTCGAGTGCCCACGCTCAATGGACCTGAGGTGTTGCAGGAAAGCTGGGACAAGAAGAAGACTGTGTTTCAGAAGTACGTCCATAATCCATAGGACACTCTGCTTCCACAATGACAGCCTGATGGAGGCTCAATTGCTGACAACGCAGTTATGCAGCATTAGGCTTGCTCCCAAATATCCCACTCCCAGTCCGCTCCTCATCCCGCTCATACAAAGCTTCCCTTCCTTTCCTACCCCCACATCTCCGACCTGCACCTTCCGCTTCAGCTGTCGAAGAAGCTGCAGCTCCCACTGCGGCCGCTACGAAGTCACGAGCAGGCTACGGTCGGATCGTTCGCGATGACGAGGGGAACGTGGTGGATATCATCATTGACCAGGAGCCGGGCGTAGAGGAGGTCGAGGCGGATGAGATGGAGTTTGATGAAGAAGAAGAGTCTGAGAGGAGGGTTGAAGGGAAGACGGATGTGGTTCGGTGTGAGTATCATATTTCTTGTTTCGATTCAGGGAGATCCCTTCCCTCTGTCCCTCTTGCGGGCCGGGATTGGCTCTCCTCCACCACCTGTTATGCGGAGCGCCCCATCAGATACACCGCGTCAGACTGGATAGTCCGCGCAGAGTTGCATAGACCATAGCTGATTGCATAGCCCTCGAGCAACTAGCAGCAACTTCAGCACCAGTCAAGCGGTACTCCTCAACATCCGAGCACGTCTGGTTGGGACAACTCGTCCAGAAGTACGGAGATGATGCAGAAGCTATGAGCAAGGATCTCAAGCTCAACGTGTGGCAGAAGACATCAGGCGAGATCAAGCGGATGATCAAGAAGGCTGGTGGTGTCGAGAAGCTGCGGTAGGGTTGCATTGGGATATGGGGTAATCTGGTGTAGATTGGCTGGGTGCGTATGGGGATGTACTGGGGGGATACCTGACGACCTTTAAGCAGCGCTCACTCACACTTAATCAGGACGCCGTACAACGAAAAACTCAAGCCTTGTCAAAATCTTCGCTGAAGGATGCCAACGTTTTTGCCGATCGAATCCTTCAAAGAGACGGGGCATTTACGAAGCGCTCTAGACCCTCAGATATTTCGCAGGTATCGCGTAAAGGAGGGATCGATGAGCTTCTTTCGGATTATTTCCTCCAACCACGATGGTCGAATCCACTGTTCCTTTCTGGCGATGTGTCTAGTAGCGTTTCACGGGGTTCAAGCTCGATCCACCTCGCGCAAACTGCCCCAATCTACAGATCCTAGTATCATTCCGATAACAATCCCAATCCCAATCCCGTCTCCGTATCATATCCCATTCCAGGAGAAATCCTGCCAGATCGCAATCAATCACCCGCCCAACTTCAAGCTTCAAGCTACGAGCCTTATGACGACACTCTACTGCGACCCAGCCATGAATAAACGGCAGATTGACACAGGCTTCCATGGGACCAAGATTACAGTCCCCAATTCCCAAGAGCTGCTATCGGACTTCTCAGAAAAGGTGAAGCAAGCTCAAGACCGAAGAAGGGAAAGTGGAGGTACTCGGACCGGGCGCTCATGCTCTCTTGACTGGTCGGCGGGTCTTCGAGCTCTGAGGAATATCATGTACAGGTGGTCAGCAAAACCCACAGGCAAAACTGGTTCGAATCAAGACGCTCCCGCCACCCCTGTCCTCGAAAGCTTCGACTTCCAGAATTTACCCCTCGAGCTGCAGGAACACATCCTTAACGGCACCGACTTTCCATCGAAGATCTGGTCAACATTGCATCCGTCATTCCGACTTTGTACGGTCAGCTGCGTAAAGAGTACTTGGCGCGATCGAAGGTATGTGTGGGGTCGATTGACTATCCCCATAGCGGGAAGGATATATCCTTGCTCCCGGAAGCCGAAAGGGGACAAGACATGGATTCATGCAAAGCGTGGACTTACATCCTGGACTTCTCGCAATCTCTCGACGCCCAGAACACGCTCTCAATGGATTGGGTGCGAAGGGGCGATCCGTCCCACGACCTCAATTATGACCCCAACCTTCCCTTATCCCCAACCAATCTCGCTGCCATCCACGTGTGGGTCAAGCATGGCCTTGAGATAAGCGTAGCACACGGTACGGCTGCGAATCAAGACGACCTCTGCCCCGAGATAGGTTTGCTCAGGCGCGTAATCGATCGGGCGTCGGGGACCATACCTTATTGCTCGGTCAAAGTTGAAGGCGGGGCGCTACTTGACGCTTTCTGGATGGCATATCCAACCATGCAGGGCCATCGCTTCTTACCGCCGGACCGTAGAAGAGCCCGCAAGGCAGTCGATACACTATTCGTGGACGCGGACACTGCTGATCAATCATCGATGGATAAGCCGCGTCGTCGTCCGTGGATCGGTCTGACGGCGGACTATACCAATGAGCGGGCCGGGGTGAGTCATGCTGTCATTAGTCTCAAGAACAGTCAGGATATGACTTTCGATGAAGATCACCCGGCGAGCAAGTCGCTCGCGAAGGAAATAGCGCACGCTGTGATCTACGCCAACATACGCCTCCCGCATTGCACAATCATCAGCCCTTGGGATGACGAGGCAACAGCACAATTCGAGACATCCATCCGCGAACACATCTGCGAGGCGATCGAGCAGGCCGATTGGACAACTGTCCAGGATGCCTCGACAATATCGTTGGGTGTCATGACGACGGAGAAGGCGGAGCAGTTTGGGTTGTCTCCTGATTTATGGGGCAGGAAGAGGGAGCCGGCGTTGTGTTGATTTCAGCTTGATCCGCCCTTCAGATGGCCCAGAACCTCTCCACTCCCAATGCTAGTTCCCTTACAATCAAAATCCACACTCAATTATCCAAGTCTGATCGTCCTCTGTGTATGTTCAACATATCACAAGTACCAAATTAACCAGACGTCGACGAGCATCGATGATTCGATCGAGGGACCACAATTGCGCGGTGCGCCACCAATCTCCTATCCGCTTGCTGAAGACCCTCGAGGCAGATTTTCTTCACATCTGGTCAATCTTCTGGTGAATGCCAACGATTGAAGGCGAACAATGGCAGGACTGATGAAGCGAGGCACCCACACTTGCCGCCACTGTGCCGCCGGGGAAAACGCCGCCCACGTCATTTCAGTCATGCGGCTTACGTTATCGGTTACTCAAGCCAAGACTTTGAATTTTGTCAAATCGAGCTAGTCTCCATACATCCATCTCCCATTCCCCTTCTTATCTGCATAGACGTACTCTGAACGCCGTAGCCAAGCCCACAGCACGCTGTGAGACTCCCGCATTCATACTCACGCTGTTTGATTTTCATGGAGCCGCACGACAGCCCCGCGTCTTGGCGATGGGGCGTGCACGCGGAGCGCCAACCTGAGGCTCGTAAGGATATATTGAGGGACTCACAAGCTCTCGAGCGATCTTCCCCTCATCTGGACTTGATCTTTCAATCGCTACCTAGATGTCGAAAGTCACCAAGCAAGAAGAAACTCACCTCGAGAGAGACCACAGCTCCGTCGACGACGCTACTGTCGCCGAGCGCGCTCTTCTCACTGGTACAATCACCAATCCACTAAGGGTCAGTCTTTTCAACTCCTGCATTGGTCACACGCTGATAGAGGGCAGCGAACGGACCGAGCGAAAGTAGTAGAGGACGCACGAGAATTCGCCCAAACCCACCAATTGGCGGAGTATACCGATCTTTTCGCTCGCGCCTCCCTTGTCGCCCGGGACAGCGTCGACTTTGAGTCGATCGATGAGCTCCTTCCCGATGAGCGCGAGGCTTTGATTTATGAGCGAGAGCACAAGTGGCACGGGCCCAAGATGCTTTGGTATTCCATCGGTCTTTGCGCGGTCGGTGCTGCAACTCAAGGTGAGACGTTTTCTCTTTATCACTACCGGGCTCTAGCTGATGGATCAGGGTGGGACCAGACCGGATCCAACGGTGCCAATCTATCCTTCCCACAAGCTCTCGGTATCGGCAGCGGCTCCGAGCGCGATCAATGGCTCATCGGACTCATCAACTCCATCATCTACCTCACTGCCGGATGTATCGGCGCATTCATCGTCGACCCTCTCAATCACTACCTAGGACGTCGGGGAGAGATCTTCTTGACCGCCTTCATCCTCACTGCCACTCCCATTGGCTCCGCTGTCGCTCAGACATGGGAACAACTTTTCGCCATCCGATTTGTCATGGGGATCGGTATCGGGGCCAAAAACGCTACTGTCCCCATCTTTTCCGCTGAGTTAGCACCGGCACGGACGCGAGGGGCGCTCGTGATGTTCTGGCAGCTGTGTAGGTCCCCTCGTCCTCAGATCAGTCAGCGCTAACGAGATAGGGGTCGTAGCAGGCATTTTCCTCGGTTTTTCGGCAAATGTCATCGTAAAAGACACTGGAGACATTGCGTGGCGCCTACAACTCGGTTCCGCCTTCATCCCTGCATTCTTCCTCATGGCCGGTGTCTACTTCACTCCCGAATCACCAAGATGGTACATGAAGCATGGGAAATTCGACAAGGCATTCCGGTCATTCCTCAAAATCCGGGCACACCCCATCATCGCCGCTAGGGATTATTACTATTCGTATGTCATGTATGAGGAGGAGAAGGCTGTTGCTGGCGGATCGAACTACTTCTCTCGCATGCGCGACATCTTCACTGTTCCTCGCATCCGCCGAAGTAATTATGCGGCCAGTACGGTCATGTTGGCTCAGCAGATGTGCGGTATAAATAGTGAGTCGAGAAGTTAGTATGGACTGACAGATAGTCATCTCTTTCTACTCATCGACTATCTTCCAGGAAGTTGGATACTCGCCCACCCAAGCGCTGTATGCCTCACTCGGGTATGGTGCTGTCCAGGTGGTGAGTACATCTGTCACTCGAACGTGATACTCTGGAGCTTACCGTAAAAGATCTTCACCATCCCAACCCTCTTCATGATCGACACTGTCGGTCGACGGCGATTGACTTTGGTTGTAAGCTTGCATCATCGCGTGGAAGGACCACTTACTCATCTAACAGACTTTCCCACTCATGTGTCTGTTCCTGCTCGCTGCTGGCTTGTCCCTCTTGAAGCAAGACGGGTCAGCCGCTGCTCGTCTTGGTCCTGTTGTCCTGTGAGTGCGAGTCCTTGGCTACTAGGACCCTGAGCACTAATCTCTCAGCTTTGTCTATTTGTTCACCATCATGTATTCGCTTGGAGAAGGTCCTGTGGCCTTCCAATATTCTGCAGAGGTCTTCCCTACGATCCACCGAGAACAGGGTATGGCTTGGGCTGTCTTCATCAACAACTTCTTCGGTGAGTTGCCTTCTTCTCCGCACAGGACATCAGCTGACGGCTGAAAGCTGGTATTCTCGGTCTTACATTCCCTCGTTTACAGGCCGCCTTCACACCTACCGGAGCATGTAAGTTTGGTTCTCCCACTCGAAGCCCGGTTTTGATCCTACAGTCGGGTTCTATGCCGGTCTTAACTTGATCGCATGGGGAATGATCTTCTGCTTCGTCCGAGAGAGTAAGTTATACCCCCTTCATATAACCCGCGGAGAGCATGAGCTAACGTCCTAGCCAAACAATTGACTCTCGAAGAGTTGACAGAAGTCTGGGCAGCTCCCACCGGCCGATTCATCTCGAATGAGATCCACAACAAAGTACCCGCCTTCTGGAAACGAACCGCCTACAACGCCAAAGTCATGACGCCCTACTTCTTCAAGAGATTCATCTTCTTCCAGCGCAGCGCTCAGAGGCCCGAAACTATTCCAGGCCCGCCCATCAATAGCTACGAGACGGACTTCAAGGTGGATGAGAAGGTCAAGGCGTAGGTTTGGCAAGAAGGAGGAAGGGAGTGCAGGGATGTAGTCTGTAGTTATATTCTGTCGAAGCACAGTCGAATGTATCCCTATCTAACTGTCACTCTGTGGAACCTCGACAGCGAACGCAATATTAATAGCGAGGAGCAGACCCAGAGGAATGCCACATGGCTGCCAAGCCTTTCTGCACCTCCGATGTCGTCGCCAATCTTGACTCCACACCATTCACCTCGCTTTATACCCGGTGCCAAGCAAGATGATCTACATATGTACATGCCCCCCCACAAAGCCTCAACAGTACAGCGGCGCGCTCGATGACGCGTAATGCTGCAAATGGTGTGCTCGGTCGCCTTTCTCGACAACAATGACTGACGGTGAAAATCTGCAGCGATGGGATTGATACATCTCAGTCCCCCGATACTGGGACCGCCTCGTTCTCGCCATCCTCCTCACGCTCGACATGCTCGGCAAATATCCCCAGCGATTCCGGAAGTGGGCGTCTCTGCCAGCTGGGCAAAAGCTGAGTGCAGTCGGTAATGCCTTCGCTCCCCCACCTGCCAAATCTTCGGATGGTCGAGATCAATGGCCCTCCCGAGCTGCCTTCCTCCTCGCAGCTATGGGAGGATGTGCAGGTCAAGGAAACCTCATTCGATATCCCTCAGTCCTTTACAACAACTACGGGCTGCAGTGGTTCGTACCCTACCTCCTCGCCATTTTCCTCATCGCCATTCCGGCTCTCATACTCGAAATAGCGATAGGCCAGGCATACCGCGGTGGCTCGGTTATTGCTTTCAACAACATCAACAGGCGTTTAAGGGGAGTGGGAATGGGACCGGTCTTTATCAGTTTTATCGTTTGCCAGTACTTTACCGTCAATCTGGCCTGGATCATGGTGTACTTGTCAGTTGATTCACGCTTGATGGGTGAGTTTGTATAGCTGACTAGCGTAGTCGGAGCTCGTTCATCAGCCCATTACCATGGACAGGGAGGATAGATGACTTCTACAATCTCGACGTGGTCGCCAACCCAGATCCAATCCCTGGTTCATTCGTCCCCGAAGGCACTTTCGACCGCGTTGCGTCATACGTCAGTTATCCTAGCTTAGGGGTTATCGGGGAGACCGTAGGGTGGAGCGCATTCATCTGGTTCTTGATCTGGTTCTCTATCTTCAGGGGTGTGGGGATGACGGGAAGGGTGGTGTATTTCACGATGGGCCTGCCGATTGTAAGTCCCGCTGCTGCTCTCATCACTGCTACACGACACCACTACATGAGCAGGCTGACTCTACAGATCACCACCATCATCTTTGTGATTCGCTCCCTCCTCCTCGACAACGCTGGAGCCGGCGTCAGACTGGTCTGGGCCACCTGGCGAAGCGACCAGCTGACCCAGGGGTCCGTATGGCAGGTCGCTGTGGGCCAGGTCTTCTTCTCCACAGGCATAGGATTCGGATACTTCACCTCATACGCATCATACAATACCAAGCACTCCAACGCCGTGATGGACGCGGTCCTCATTTGCGGCTCCAACGTCCTCTTTGAGAATTTCGCCGCTTTTGCCGTCTTTGGCGTCGTCGGTTTCCTCCGTCGCTGGCCTACCGATGGTGTCCGCCTCGGCGCCTTCGTCGTCGGCTTCCTCACGCTCCCCGAGGCCGTCCTCCAAATGCCCGGATCAAACTTCTGGGCCGTACTCCTATTCTTCACCTTGATCGTCCTCGGCTTCAGCTCAGCATTCGTCATGCTCGACGTCGTCGCCACCTTGCTCGTTGACGGCGGTGTCAAGTACTCCCGAGCGACTATAGTCACTTTCCTTACCCTCCTCAGCTTCCTCATGTGTATACCCTACTGCACCCAATTCGGATATTACCTCCTGGACGGGATCGACAGATGGATCAACAATGTCATGCTCATCTTTGTCGTCTGGGCAGAGTGTGTCTCATCGACCAGTCTATACCGATACACCGATGTCATACAGGAGACTGGCCTGCCCGCGTTTGTAGTCTATAATTCGGGCTACATTGGCGGTCAACTGATCGGTATCATTGTCGCTCACACCACCGGCAGCCCCGGGATAGGTGCCGGAGTCGGTATCGGTCTTTGGGCTTTGGGGTCTGTTATATCAGTGCTCATCGCTCGAACCAATACCGCCTCGCAGGCTGGCGCTCGAGGTATCTTCCGCAAGAACTCGTTCTTCAGCCGATTCTTCTACCTAGCCCTATACTCTGTAAGTCCATGCAGAGAGTCCGCTAATGATTAGGGCAACCAACTTAGACGCGACCTGAATGTCATTGTTGGCCAAGGCCGGAATTGGCGAATTCCATCCTTCATGCCCTTCCTACTCCGCTACGTCTCCGGCCCCGTTCTCGCCATCATCTTCAGTTTCGCCTTCCCCGAGTTCCATAAACTCCGAAACGATCCCATGATGATTGCTGGCTTCATCTTGACATTTATCGGAATCTCAATCATGCTCGTTGGATTCATCATGCCGAGGTATTACGATATCTTCATCCCGGCGCATAGACAGGCGGAGGGGACGGAACGTACAGTTGCGAATGAGGACAAGGTTGAGGAGATTATGGTGGACGGTGAAGCACAGAAGACAAAGTCGGATGAGGAGATCGCAGCGACGAGGCGGAGTGAGGCTGTAGCTTAGAAGATGTATTTGGGGGTTTTGCTTTTCGGATAGAATGTGATAGATTGATGTATCGAAAGAGGGATCATACGTGTCTTGTTTCTAAGAGCCTTACTGCCTGGAGTTTCGTCATTATTGTTGCTCGAATCTCTTTGCTGATCAGATCCTCAACTTCCCATTGCTCTTACACATTCTTCATAGCGACGAGGCTGGTAAATTCTCAACATGTGAGCAGAAATCTGGACAAGCGCTTTACGAAATCTATCGGCCCTCTTTCAAACTAAGCTCCCAAGACGCTTCCGGTCACAGACCGAACTTTGGTCAATACCTCTTCCCATTCTTTTTCAGGATTTGAAAGCCATGTGATGGCTCCCCCGGCGCCTAGGCTGAGTTCTGGCACGTACATCAGCAACTGCTTTGAAAGATGCGAGGCGGATGCTCGACTTACGATCTCCTTCAAGCACTATTGTCCGGATTACCACGCTCAGATCGGTCGAGCCATCTATGGAGAAGTATCCTAAGCAACCTAAAGAATCAGCATCGTCTTTCATCACGATATCGATCCAACAAGAAAGTGACATTGACATACCAGAATAAACCCCTCTCTTCCCTGCATCACTCTCAATCCCCTCCAATATTCTCACACTCCGCAATTTCGGTGCTCCCGTCATGCTCCCTGGCGGGAAACATCTCTTCACAGCCTCGACGACGCCGACGTTGGGTGCAAGCTGGCCTCTGACGGTCGTCACTAGATTGTGGACACCGTAAGACTCCAGTGCGATAAGTTTGGGGACGACGACAGAGGATGGCGGGCAAGAGGATAGCAGGTCTGAGCGAATCAAGTCTACAATCTGCAATTATTAATTCTGTCGCAATGCGTCAAACCAACATTGACTCACCATGAGATTCTCTGCTCGTTCTTTCGGATCCAATCGTAATTCTTCCCCCCTCTTCCGATCTTCCTCTTTAGCCACCAATTCACACTCCTGCCCGCCCTGACACGTTCCGGGCGTACAAACGCAGACTCCGACTTTAACCCTCGCTCTCGTTCCTTTAATAGGCATCATCTCCACCACCCCGCGCTCGATCTTGAGGAACCGTTCGGGCGATGAAGAGATGATGGCTTTTGGGCTGGGAAGGTGCGGGAAGTGTAAGAAGGCAGAGTAATACGCTGGATTGGAGGTGCGGAGGTGTAGATATAAGGATAAGGGATCGGTGGGTGTTTTGTTGGCGGTGTCATGATTGGTGGAAGAAGAGGGTAGTGTGGCGGAGAATTCAGTCGTCAGGGTTAATTCGTATGACTCCCCTTGTCGGATAGCCTCTCGACATACGCCTATCCGATCTTGATACTCAGCCCCGTTGGATACTGGTAGGAACTGCGGTAGGGACGTGACGGATTTTGTGATCGGGGGAGGTAAGTTGGAGAGCGTCGAGGCGACCATGTTGGACCAGGTGTCGAAGTCTGATGGTGGAATACCAATGTCGACGCCTTCGGAGCGAAGCCACGATACCAGGCTGACAACTCCCGCTCGAGAACCGTCGTCGATAGAATGTGAAGCGTCTTCGCGAACAATACCCCTCGCTACCCATTCTCCATCATTCCGGCGCTCCAGAATCCGATCACACCATGCCCACGCCGCATCCACCTCTTCCTCTCCGCCCTTTGCATCTTGCCCTTCCGCCCGCTTAGACGATCGCGGGCACCCGGCCAGACTCTCCGACTTCATCTCGTACCCGAACCACCCTACCCAACCACCCTTCCACCCTGCTGACCCTGAAGATCTAGATCCTGTGGACTCAGTCGATAGCGCCGCCATCAAGCTTTTCTGTCCGGCGCCGAACCAATCCCAGAATGTCTCTTCTTCTAGGTCTAGATGTGCTGGGGGCTGACCAGAGCGATGGAGGGTGACCCGGCGATGCGAGAGGGAGTAGGTGAGGAGGAAGGAGGGTGTGGAGAGCGAGGTTGTGGTCGGGCGAGTCGGCTGGAAGATCAGCTCCTTTCACTTGAGGACGCCGAATGGCAGACTTACAGTGTCTCCATCTAGCCATACTTCACCTATACCACCTCGCTCCTCCTTCCCTTTCCCCTTCCGTCGCCTGACCACCGCCTGGAATACGTCTGCCGTCTTTTCTCCGCGGCCCAAGTCGCCAAACGACCTCTCTGTCAATCCCAACTTCCAGCCTAGCCCATCTTGTGATTCCATCGCACTGATGACGTCCACTCCTGCTTGAACCAGAGAGGCTGATGAGCCTGAGGGCGATATGGGAGGAGTAGGATACGGCGTGGACGAAATCAAGGGTGTTTCTCTGCCCGGTCGCGGACGAGATGATGAGGAAGAAGAAGCAGTGACGCGATATGAGCAGGACGAGATTATGTGTTCTGGGAGTGGTGCGTAAGAGGCTGGGCGGGAATGATGCGTGTGGACATTGGATAAGAATGCTTGCAGGAGGTTTGAGCCGCGACTTGAGGATATTGACTGTTGGCATCAGCGGCAGAAGTTGTAACAACCTCTTGAGTTTGATATTGAGGGAATGTTCGTACCTCCGGATGATATTGTACGCCCCAGATAGGATATTCCCGATGTGCAAGACCTTGGATCGTCCGTTCTGCTCCGGACGGTATGGGTGCGGACCAAGCAGTAACCTCCAGCACATCCGGCAGGGCTACATGATCAGCGTAGTCATTCCATGTTCGGAGAAAGAGGTCGTACAGGCAGGATCAACCGTTAGACTATTGTATACCACCACGTCAAAGTTGCCATCGCCCCCTACGGCCCATTCTGGGGATGCGAACAGCCCCTTGGGGGGATTGACGGGCGCTACCGGTATGACGTGTCCATGGGTGATGCGTGGAGTGTTAATAATCTAGTCAGCATCAGTATGTCACTATCGCTAAGTGAGGATAAGGATGATCGGACCTTAGCTCCAAATGCTACTCCTATCGCTTGATGCCCTAAACACACTCCCAAGATCGGCACTGGGTGTGACCGGAGCAACTCAAGACCGAAGCCGATATCCTGACAGTCAGCTCAGCCAGTGTTGTATCCAGTATGCTACTCACTGATGGATTGTCCGGTCTGCCTGGTCCAGGCGACAGTATAACACAATCTATAGATGGCAGGACATCCGATCGGAATTCATCCCTGCGATGATTGAGCTTTGACTCTGCGGGCGGAGTGGTAGGTTTGAGGCTCACCAGGTATATCTATCAGCTTTGATAACGACTACCTTCCTCAGCACTTCTTGATCGGGGTATAGCCGAGTGAAGAGGGTCAAGATGTTGTTGGTATCTGCATGCAGTAGTCAGCACGCTGCAGTTGAGTGAGCAGCGAGGGAGACGCGACGCACAAGAATCATAGTAGTCCATTATGACAGTCCTGGGCAGAGGCGGGAGGGCATGCTGCGTTGATGCAGCCATACTAATACAGAGTGATTGTTATATGGGTTGTAGAAATTAATTTCCATCTGGCGATCTGTAATCCTTATCCAAGCTCCGAGCCGAGATCGGAAACACACGGGGTCATTACGGCATGGGTCATCTTCTAATGGAAATCAGATCCCGCTAATGCTAATTGTAATTGTAATAGTAATAGGGTTACCAAGCTGGCTACCATCTTGCTGCAACTACTGACTGACTATGCCAGCTGCAGCCTCAACAGACATGACCGCCGTCTTTGCGCTCAAGTCGGCGCTCCGGAAGTCCATGTTGAAGACACTTCGCCAAGTTTCACAGGTAGAGCTTCGGCAACAGTGTATGTCACTCTCTGCTCACCTCACGCGCACCCCCTCATTCTCTCGCAAGCCCACAGTCTAGTAGGCCTCCTTCGCAAGACCAGCTTTGCTTAACGGACCGCTTGGTAGACCCGGGTTATCATATACATTCCTGACGTGCTATAGCCGAAGCTGTATTCCGCTCGCTTCTCAATAATGATTCCTACTCGTCCGCCAGATCCGTAGGATGCTACTTATCCATGGGCAAGGGGGAGCTCCAAACAGACAAGATAGTAGAGGACCTTTTGTTGAGAGGTACGCGTCTCATTCATCGCACAGAAGTCCCACTGATACTTCCAGGTGTTAAGGTGTACACCCCGTACCTTCCTCCGCAAACTATATCACCTGGCCCATCGGCCTCGTCAAGCCCTCCCGCTTCCGCTCCAGCAGTCTCACACACTATGCGGATGCTGAGACTGTACTCTCAGGCCGACCTGGCTCAATGTCCGCTGGACAAGTGGGGAATACTGGATCCAGGGGAGCACAGAAGGGACACAGGGGAGAAGAGGGAAGATGGTAGGTCCCGCTTCTTGCTTTCCTGGGTAGACGGTGTGCTGACTGCAACAGCGCTGGACGAGCTTGCATCTGATCTGGATCTCATCCTGGTCCCTGGAGTAGCATTCGACGAAAAGTGTAACAGGGTAAGCCCATCTCAAAAGCGTCCTGATTGAGTGTGCTCTAACGTGTTGCAGTTAGGTCGCGGTAAGGCATACTATGATCGATACCTCTCTCTCTATGCTTCGACGCGTTCACGTCCTCTATTGCGTAAGCTTTTGACTTATCAACATCAGTTCCGAGGCTGATGGTCCAGTTGCTCTCGCTCTCACACCGCAATTGCTCCCCTCTGGTCAGAGCGTCCCTATTACACCTGACGACTTCATGCTCGACGGGGTGATTACGCCTGAACGCACGATACTGCGGCCCACCAGCGATCAAGGATCTGCATAGTGATGGATGACGTGTGGTGGAGGACCTTGCGGGGAAGTCAAAGGAGGGGGGTCCGAGCGTGCGTGCCTGATTTGGCCGGGACTATACCGGCCTGGGCCTACCCCTCTCTCTCTTCCTCCTCTCTCGCCCCACACCGCCAACCAATACTGGTTTCCGACCGCATCGACCATAGCCATCACCTATCGCTTCAATAACCAAGTCGCGCCCTCGCGACTCATTCCTCCACCCGCAAACCATCTCCGGACCAACCGCAGCCCGGCGACCATGACCGTTGCCCCCCTCCCCGCGCCGTCCGAAAGAAAGCAGCTTCGCTCCAAGACGAAGACATCGTTTCCCGTCGTGGATGAGGAAGCGGAGGAGGTCGAGCAACTACCGTACGAAGACTTGTTAGTATCCTCTTGGAGCGATGGGAGTGCATTGATGGCTGACGTTATCAGATATCTCTATCCCGGGTTTTCCTTCTCGCCCTTACACAACTTCCACCTTCTTTCTCCCTCCGACTCCGACGATTCAGCACAACTCCATCCTTCCGCTGCGCCACCTCTACCTCTGGCCTTCTACACGCTCCGCAAGGACCGGACGGGAGCATGGGTGTCAATGCTGGCTATATTGGAGGCTGATGACGGGGATGAGAGGGTGATGCTTATGGAAGCGGAGTTATATCCAGGTACGTATTCTCATTTCTCAGGCTGCGCATCATCTTTATGCTTGAGAGAATACATCAGCTGAAATTATCCAGGCTCAGTCCTCTATCTTCCTTCCTCGACATACAAATCTACCTTACTCACCCCTCCTAATCCACCCACCTCCAGTCCTTCACTCCTCGTTTCGGACCTTCAGCCAAACCAGGACCCCCTAGCAGATCCCACGACCCATACAGCATCAGATGCCGCCCAACCTGACATCTTATGCCTTGCATTCCGACAAAA
Source organism: Dioszegia aurantiaca (assembly GCA_001600655.1). NCBI lineage: Eukaryota > Fungi > Basidiomycota > Tremellomycetes > Tremellales > Bulleribasidiaceae > Dioszegia > Dioszegia aurantiaca. Next base: position 223,420 of record BCKN01000016.1, read on the forward strand.
AGCTCATATCCAAGCGGCCGCCGCGGAGCAAGCGAGGAAAGACGGAGTATTAATGGGATGGACAAAGAAGATATGGGGTGTGGGTTTGAAGAAGAGTGATGAGCGGATTAAGACATGGAGAAAGATTATGGAAGTGTGAGTCTTGGTCTGCGTGTAAGAGTTGTTATCTGGACTCTGATCAGGGATATGGAGGGGGACGGACGAGATGCTTGTGGTTGGACTATGTCGTGAAGATGGAGATCATTCTCGCTGACTAATCTAGGAAGTACGCAGCTATGCAGTAGTTTCTATGCATCCTGCTACACCTTACATACGCCACACGAATGCCCGAAACTGAGCCGGATCTCTAAGGAAGGTCCGGGCTCTGATGACTGTCAGCCACGAAGGGATCCAGATTTCCAAAGACCTCGTCGCGGTCCGCGATCAACTCCACCGCATCGCCCTGGCCCTCACGACGCTCGAGCACGCCCATACCACCGACAGTGACGTGATGAACTGCTACCTCGGAATCGCACGCGACCTTCAGACCAACACCTCTAGCAGCGGCTCCTCGGTGCCCTATCGGTCCCATATCTGTCGAATCTTCAATGATGGGTATGCCATTCTGGGGCCTACCCTCCTCTATCCGCACTCGTCGACTGGACCCGAGGTCCCCAGCCATCTCCTCCGTGGCGGAGGGTAAGGCGAGGTCTACCATCTCCGCCACGTTGCCACAGGCATTGCTTGATGATGCCGGCTGATCTGGCTGGCAGATGCTCGGTATGAAGAGCAAGATCTGAGCAGCCGTGCGAATTGAGGACGCGCCTAGCAGGTGAGGACCTCCCCTCCCCCAGCCCGAGAAGTGTGCGGCAGCCTGGCGTAGAGGTGAAGATGCCGCCCCTCAGACTGCCGCACACCGTGGTCGCAGCCTCCTATCCGGAGGACGAATGCGACGTAGAAGCCACAAGTAAAAGTAGACGATCAAAAGCCTTTGAAAGCGCATTCTGAATTGCCCGATGTGGAGCCCCCAGGTCCCAGGGCAGAATTACGAGAGACAGCCCAGGTCCGATCCGACCGGCTCGGAGATGACATCATCGCCAAGATCCGCTGCGCTTTCTTGCTCGCATCTCAGCTGTCCTCGTTCTCCTTTTGCGGAACGGAAGGCAGCAGTCACTGATTGGACCGAAGCGAGTATGGACAGCTTCAGTCCGAGGATATGCCCGAGGCCCGAGGAGGATCTAGAGATCGCAACGTCGCTGGCCGCGGCGGATCAGCTGTCAGACTCAGGGGGGTACAAAGAGCAGCTATACTTCTTCTCTCCCGCCAACTGTACTCCTCCCACTAAACGCAAACTACATCTTCCGGCCCAGGCCTCCTCTTTCCCTCAATCAACATGTACTCCCTGCTCGCTCTTCCCCTTCTGGCGCTCTCAGCCCTATCCACCCCGCTCACCGCGCCTTCCCTCTCTAGCCGGAACAACGATGGCGCAGCTGCCGTTCCCAACGTCGTCCGGTCGTTGTATGATGGACAGTGCTTCTACCCTACAGCTGACGAGACGTTCGCACTCGATGCGTACTTGGGAACATGGTACCAGATTGCTGGGACCAGTGCGCCGTTCACTTCTGGGTGCAGCTGCATCACCGCTACCTATTCTTTGAATGTGAGTTGTTCACCTCCCTCATTACAAGGAGACTAGCCGCGCTCTCAGAATTGAATCGCTGATCTCACAGAGCAACGGTACCGTCCGCGTCGCCAACACCTGCCAAATCCAAGGTCGTAACATTGACATTCTCGGCACGGCAGCCCCCGCAGACGCAGCGTACGGCTCCAAGGGTATGTTGAGGGTCACATTCCCGAATCAGCCTGCTCCCAGCTGCCCGGGACCGAACTACATTGTCCAGGGTGAGTTTAAAAAAGCATCACCTAGGGATATTCTCTGACAGAGCAGACTACACTGGCGACTTTGCAATTGTCCAGGCTAGCAACTTCACCACGCTATTTGTGCTCAGCCGACAGAGGATCGTTCCCGCAAATGTCACTGATGTGAGTCGCACTTGGTACCTGAGATATATATCGGACAATGCTGATCATTAGGCATGGATTGCACGCGCTGGCAAGCTTGGATCAAACCTCAGCAACGTCATCAAGACGAACCAAACCGGATGCGTCTAGGCGGACTCTGGCGAGAAGCCTACCCGAGAACGGGTATAGAAGGGCATAAGGGAAGAGGGCTGAATCAAGAAGCTCGTATGAAAAGTATAAGACCCACATGTCGTATTGGAGTTCAATCCCGCCTGTCTGGTGGCGCCCCAGTTCATATAGCCATCTCCCCTAACCCAAATCTCACTTCTGATCCACCAGAGTCGCCCAGACGGCATCAAGACTCTCCTTCTCCATCCGCTCATACATCTCCCAATAATCTCCCACCTTCCCGCCCAAAGCCCTTTCGAACACCTCCCGACTCGACTCTGGCTCTGTAGTCCCTTGACCCTCTTCGTCCGCCTCTTCTCCCCCTCCACTGACAGCTCCCTCATCAGCATTGTCTCTCGGCGTCAGAGTGGCAATGGACGCGGAGAGCGATTCGACGAGGTTCGACTGGAAGATCCCCGCTGCGGATGCTGGGAGGAAGTCTTCGTAGACAAACGGCTCATATCCGACTTTCCCCTCTCGGATGAGCTGCTCGATGTCTGCATCTTGAGCTGCGCCGAGGTAGGATGGCGTGAGCTTTGACAACGATGAGCGCGACTGATCGATGACGAAGTACCGGAAGTACGCCAATCCCGCTGATCGGATATCTTCCCACGTATCCGGGAACCCGTGAAAGACTTCCGCTAGGGCTTGTTGGTGTGCTTCGTTCGTCTCGTTGTCTGGGACACGAACGCGAGCGAGGAGTGAGAGGTAGAGTTCGTGACCTGGGTCAATCAGCGGCCTTCCGATCGCATCAGCAATGAGCCACTCACCTTTCCGGGTCAAAGCCGCGCCCCTAGATTCAATCTCACCGAACCTAGCTCGATGACTCCCCATTTCCCCTCCTGAACCCCTCCGACTGCTCCGCGCCGTCATCGCACTCCCCACCGATCCCGGTAAGAACTCATCCGATACAGCTTCATCATCCACTAAGCTCCCGCCGTCGTCAGAGTCAAACTCTGCAAAGAGGATCGGTTCGGTAAGGGCTTTGAAGGATGTCTGGCGTAGAAGAATGGGGCAGAGGCGGTGCGGTGGACCTTCGATGATGTCTTTTGGAGGAATCCTATGGTAGTCAGACACAATGCCTAGCGGGAAGGTATAAATACTTACCCTCGCTCTGCCATGCCCCGCTGCGCCGCATCGATATCCAATACCCTCGGCGTCAAGTGGTTGATGTGCGGTCCCCTAAATCCCGCAATGTCCGCCAAGAGCGGATGTGCCTTCCTCATTCGAGCATATGTCTCCCTGCACACCAGGCTCCTCTCATGCCACCTGAATGTCTCCAGAGCGTACTCGACGAGATCATCCCCGTCCGTCCTGCCCAATCCACCTTGCGCCTCCGCCTTGGTGATGAGCGGTATAAGGCGCGGATGGAAGATGTTCCGCTTGGATAGGATCGCGAGGCATTCAGCCCTGAGATGGGGGTTGACAATGAGGTCCGGTCGAAGAAGTGACGTGAAGACTCGAAAGGGGTTGACGGCCAGAGCTTCGGGAGATAAGGGCCTGAAAGCGGTCGAATGGACCGGAACGCCGGATGTCGACAGATCATAGTATCCTACAGGGTACATCCCGAGGAGTGCAAAGAGTCGGGCAATCGTGTGTAGCTCAGCGGGAGTACCGAGGCGGATCGCACCGTGTCGCTCGACGTTCAGTCGGTCTGCTTATCAGCTGATGAGTCAAGATAAGGACTTACCGGCAGATTGCCATTCCCCCAGATGATCGCCTTGCGTCTTGACCACCTTGTTATTGATCTCATCAACTAGCTCGACAAGGTCACCGTAGAGCGGTACCTCGATGCGGTACATCTCCGATAGGGCGGCGCTGAACTCGGTGCGAAGGGTGTCGCGGGGGATGTACGTTGAGACTGGCATTGTAGCTGCAAGCAGGGGATGTGATGATGTGGGAGTATATGGCTGATGTAGATGCAGCTGTGCCCACTGTGGTATAGAGTCAGGTGTCTCATGATTGATATAAAAGGCGATAACACATGTGGGAGAGGCAAGATCCGCCCGAGTCAACAACGCTTCGGCGAGATCCGAAGGAGGTCAGAGTGGGGAGGGTGGGGGCCTGTGGGTGGCACCAGCTACGAGGCACAACCAATCGATGCTACAATAGAGGTGCTGCGATCAAATACAACATGGCATTTGGCAGCATCATACCACCGCCTCCATCGTTCCCGCCGCCTTCTGTCGAGCAAGCAAAGCCGTCCCGACATTACTCCCGTTCTTCCTGCCTAGCTGCTCGCTGATCCACCCGCCCGTCTCCGTCAATGTAGCTAGATCTATCCCCGTCTCGTACCCTAGCGAGTGCAGCAGACGCACTACGTCCTCCGTGGCGACATTGCCAGTCGCGCCAGGCGAGTAAGGGCACCCGCCTAGGCCAGCAACGGATGAGTCGATCGTGCGGAGTCCGAGGGGAAGCAAGGACGTGATGGAAGCTAGAGCACTGGAGAAGGTGTCGTGAGCCTATGAATCAGTAGATGTCCTCTTATTAATGAAATAGAAACATACGTGTACCTAAAACCATCAGCTTGCTTTCGCAGTTTGCAGATAACGACTCACAGCGATCTTATCCATATCCAGCCCATCCTTCTTGATCCCCTCCCACATCTCCACCCATCTCCTTGGGTCGCCTTCTCCTGTTGTGTCCCCCAAGCTCATCTCATAGCACCCCATGTGGTCAAGCGCCGCCGTTACCCGCCTCACAGCGTCCAGGCTGACGTCGCCGCAATACGGATCCGTCATCACGACTGAGACATATCCGCGAACCCTGTAGCCGTGCTTGATCGCTTTCGAGATGACGGCGGGTAGGCTTGCTAAAAGTGCATCGACCGTAGTGCCGTTGTTGGCTTTACAAAACGGCTGCCATGTCAGCTGCGTCTCATCTGATTGCAGGGCTGAACTCACATCTGACGCGGGAACAAAAACCGATATCTCATCAGTCAACCTATCACTCCCTCCTCCGCTGTGCTCTTCCTCCAGCTTGAGAAGATTATCCAGCCCTCGCATATTCGGTATCAAAACCGGAAGATGTATTTCCTTTCCGCGGGATTCGGGCATGTTCCTTAGTTGAGGGAGAAGTTGAGGCGTGTCTGCCATCTATAACTCAGCCCTATAGTTCATCAAGCAGATAGACACTCACCTGTGGTACTCTATCTGCCCTGACGAAACTCCCAACTTCCATGACTTTAACGCCGGAACGGAACAAGCGTCGAATGAGCTCCAGCTTCGTAGTTGTCGGAACGGGATCGCCCGAAATGTTTTGCAAGCCATCTCGAGGGCCTACTTCCACTATGCTGCTGGCTTTAGCTATTACACATCTAAGAGGTGAGCAAAGCACGTCACTTACTTGATGAATTGCCCATCGCCGTGAATAGCTGGGGTAGGCCTAGGTGTAAAAGTGTGGCTATTTGTGGATTTGCCTCTTCGATTGATGTATCCGGCGATGTAGGTCGGGGTACACTGCATCCGGGTTCCAGGAACTCGACGCCCTGTTAGCAAGGCTGACCTCATATCTGTCGACCGGTGATCGCAAGGTGGAGATTTCTGTGCTGGTAGTGTACAGTAGAGAAGCGTATAGATGGTTTGTGTCCGCACACCTTACTCCGGCTCCGGGTATACGTATATCCGGGTGCATCGGCTATCTCCGACTCCTCATTCCTTGCCCGTTAGCTCGCGATCACCTGGCGATACAGGCGAAGCAAAGGCAAAGCGGCAGGGTACGTGCTCTCAAGATTGCTTCAGATATCAGGATCTCATAGGAAGGTCGGCACGCTGCACGTTCGGATTCTCGCAAAGCAAGTATGATCACTCAAGCTTCAAGTGCTGGACTTCGATATCGATATACATCGCGTTCATGCGCGCGGCGGACCAATGATTAAAGTGGATAAGATTGCATGCCAGTACCTGTTCCATCCCAAACTACGATCTAAAGCAAAACACATCAGTCATACCAGTCATAATTCACATAATCTCAAAGTCCCCTAAACAAATCGATCACACGGCCTGGATGGCTTTCAAGACTCGCCGCTGAACTCAGACATCACCCGCCTGGTTCCGCTGCCATCGAGACCATCATCGTTCGCACGCCGCTTCAGTGACAGATCAACGGATTGCGGCGTGTAAGGAAGGGTCGAGGTGGTGATCAGTGGTGGGTATATCGATGATGCGCAATCTGAATCTTCGTCCCTCGTGCTGTAAGCCTTCCAAGTCCAGCACACCTTGGTTCCATTGTATTCGCACTGCTGACCCTCCTGACCTCAGCTCACCCTGACTCGCATCAACCAACCTCTTTGCGAAGTCGGCTGCGCTGCTGCAAATCGTGGCCAACGTGTTTTCGGTGGTCGTGTCGGTGAGGTCATAGAAGGACAAGTGGTTGTAAGGTGCGACTGAATTGATAGTGCTCATTGGAAGATCGGAGTCATGCTTTATCTCATCAAGCGATTGAAGAGCCAAGGAGTGAAGCTGGTTGACCATGAGGGTGGGCGCGAGACCGGCGAACGTGGTTTTCATGGTCGAGTCGCTGCCCAATAAGGAGTTGAACTTTACTCGGAGCGCGATCAAGTCTGTGATTGAATTCCCTTTCATCGACATCACCACCGATCTGTCGATCGACTGAGTTTCCGGGTCGCAGCAGAGTTTGAGGTTGAGGTCCACGACGCGTGGGTCTGTCGGATTCGGCGGCTGTTGGCTCTGACGCCGGGGCAAATCCAGCGCTGGATGCGTACCGCGTGATGGGAAAGTCGACTCGTGATCGCTCTCATTCGTGAAAAACTCTGGCATCTTGCAAATTGTGATCGTGGCAGGGGTTGTGGCTGGAGGGAGGTGATGTTGCTCTGCGGGGTGTGGATTATTCCTTGACGCCGGGTGGATGATCGATGGGGATTGTGACGATGGAGGGGATGGGCGCAACGTCTTATGAGCAGTGGGCGAGAGCCGGACGGTCCCGTCGAAACCCTAGCCATCCCTTCACCTTCTCCCCGTCGGCCCCTCTCGAGTCTCCCTCCTCGGCAAGGCAATAACAATGGATGATACGGATCACGTCACCCACTCGCGACTCGTCGGGGATCTCGCCTCTTGCGCGTATGAGCCCGAACCCCTGAAGCCTCCCCTGCCCCCGCTCCTCCTTCCTTTGTCCTTTGCCTGCACCGCAATGATTCGGTCTCGCGCTGCTCGTGCCGGTCAGGGAACTCTTGCTGGTGAGAACACTGTGCAGTGTGAGCTGGCTCGACCCATACGCGTAATGCATGATGTGTCCTTTGATGATCCCCCTGGCTGTTTGCACTCAGTAAAGTACTCCCAGACGCAGAGGTGCGCAGAGGTCGTCGACTTTTAACCCCGCCCACGCACGTTGGTGAGCCGGACGATCATTATTCGCAGACCGCGCGTCAGATCAGGCCCAAGCAGGGAGCGCTCGTCTTTGCAGGCCTACCCCTGTCCTCTCCTTCTTTTCATTTCGGTGGATGCGCGGCACACGAGACTAGGCCGAATCGCACCTCGTCCCTAGCGGCGGTCGGTCTGGCAGCCCGGCGCATATCCGCGAGATGTCTAGGAGCCGGATGAGCATTGAGGAGTCATGTTGTCGCAGGTTACCGTTGGACGCGATTGGAGGCGATGTTATAGGGTAGGATAAAGTAGCGGCGCCTCCCTGCGTAAGCTGGGTGAAGCTCGCGTCAGTGCTGGTCAATACAATCAGCCATGAAGAACCTAATTCTGGATGTGCATCAGCGATGATCCGGTGGGCGTCAAGTTCGCCTACGAAATCCAGACCATGAGTGCGTCATCCAGAATTCACCTGCGGATCAAAGGTCCACCTCCCCTCCCTTACTCAGGTCCAGCTGCACCTCTGCGATCCTTTCCTCATCCCCATCTTTAGCACCCAATACCGTCACCCTCGTCAACGGTGGAGCGCCATGATATGTGCCCTCGCTCTGCACTACCAGCTTTCGCTCACCGGCAGCGACGGAGAAAGTGACGGTCGTCTCAGGGCCTTTACCGATCAGCATTATATTACTGCAAAGGCTTGGAAGTGAACATACCGTCTACGCTCAGTCCATCATCCAGAATTGCAACCCCTTCCGCAGCGCCCTTCGCGTCCAGCGAGATGATCAGACCGTAATCCGCATTCTTGGTATCGGTCAGGTTGTAAGCAGGGTCGGTGTGGATGAGGATGATGGATCCCGGACGGATGTGGACGTTGATGCTACCAAGAGGTGTGGGAAGAGTAGCTTGATCATTTGAATCGACTTCGACAGCCTGCAGGGTCAGCCAAGTCTAGCCATAGTATATGGAAGGAGATCAGACTTACACTGTGTGTGTACCAATCCCTCCAGAGCCCACCAGCCTCCGGGAAGTGACCCTTGACTTCGACCTTGCCTTCATGCAGCACCGGCGTGACCATTAGATTTCCACCAACGAGGAATTGCTCCTCCACCCCAGCGTATTCAGGCTTGTCAAATTCGAAGAATAGTGGCCGTATGGGTGTGCTGAGCAATTTGTCAGCTTACTCACGTCCCAGGGTAACATAGACCAGCTCACGTTCCGTCTTTGTTGGCCTGGGTAGAGATCGTCTCCCAGTATGGTAGCAGCTGATAACGTGTATGCAGAACCTTCTTGCTAGCTTCCGCGACTGACTTCCAGACATATGGCTCCTGGTTCGCGCACCTGTCCAATCAGCATGATGGCCTTGTGAGCGCTGTTCATATCGCACTCTTCACTTACCCTGTAGCATTGTGGTTCCGGTAAAAGGGCGTGAAGGCTGCGAGCTGCATCCAACGATTGGCTAGTTCTTCGGTACAGTCGTCGCTGAAGCCGCAAGCATCGGCGCCGACCATCGGTATCTGACCAGTCAGCGAAGATCTCATCGAGGGGAAACGGAGATTGGCTTACCTGGAAAAGCTGGAACTGCAGTATACCCTGTATAGAGTATCGCATAGACTCCCACGTAGAGTAGTTATCCCCGAGCCTGTAAAATCAGCAATCGCACGATATCCGCAAAATAATCGGTTTGACTGACCAGTGACCCGATACTCGTCCAGTACCGGCAAAGTTGCTTCTGGTGATGACGAATGGCCGTACGTTTGGCGTTTGTTCCAAGAGGACTTTGTGAGTAGCCAAATTTTGCCTAAGTCCTCATCAGCACGCTCATTACGCAGCCTGCCAAAGTCTACACTCACTCATGGGCCCAGATATTGTGCTCGTGGTAGTGATTAAACCCATCTGCAAGCTTCGCACTCGGACTGACTGTCTTATCCCAGAAATTCTTGTAGCCATTCTTGATCTACGCCGTCAGCGATAAATATGAATCGAGGGAGAAGAGGACGTACCATGAAGGGCGGGAAGTTGAGAGGGTTCTTGAGATCGCCATTAGGCCGCTTGATACCCATCTGGAAATTCGAGGGTTCATTCATGTCTATCCTGATGAGCCATGGGTTCATAGGGAGCTTGTATTGACGCACCGAGCCAGATCCCATCATAATTGGCAATGCCCTTGTAGTGATCAAAACACTCCTGCCACCATCCTTGAACGTTCTTCGCCGTCCAATCGGGGTACACGGCGTCTCTGCTCAAATCAGCACAAGTGCTCTCCGATATAACTTCTAGACCACGTACCCTGGCCAGACCTCTCCCACGTACTCCTTGTCATCATCGCCCTTGATGAAAACGTCGAGTTCCGTTCCCCGATCATAAGCCAAGTAGGTGTCCCCCTTGTCTGGCTTGGCGATACCCGCATCGACAATAGGAATGTAGTGCTGCTTGTTGTCGTGGAGGTAGTCGGTGAAGTCCTTGTACTTTTCCCGGCTATACTGTCAGCTATGACTATCTCCTGGGCGGTATGGGAACCCACTTCCACTTCTCCCCGCTCTCAAAGTCTCTGAAGCGGTCCATGTAATCCAGATCTGACCAGACCGTCTCGAGCGGCACGCCAGCCTCCCTCATCCTCCTCACGACCTCCTTGACATCCTCCGGGGTCTTCCAGTCTCCGTTCCAGCGACACATGTGAAGCCCGAACGCCCAAAATGGCATCTTGGCTGGCCGCCCAACAACCTCCGAATACTGCTTGACGACTTCCTTCGGTGATGGTCCTGATAGAATGTAGAAATCGAATGTCCCTCCAAGGACGTCATACGTCAACTTGTGGTCCTTCGTAGTCATCTCCACCGCGTGCGAATTGAGCAGAAAGACGCCAAAAGACCCGCTGGCGGATGATGCGAGGTAGAATGAATGAGCGCCGTAGATGTTTTCGTCGACCGGTGAGCCGTCATCCCTGGTCCATATCGTTGTACGATCCTTCATGGTGTTTCGGCGGAAACCAGATGAAGACACAATCTCGCCTGGACCGTACATGTTGGCTGAAGCGGGCAGGGATGTGGTGAGTTGGAGATGTTGGTCGGAGAAGATGAAGGGGTGTGAACGAGTGTCAAAGATGGTCTCGGAAGAAGAACGGCGCGTCACCCAGAACGCAAAAGGCTTCGCAGTATGGTGAACCTCGAGATCATGGTCCCTTGCGGATGAGGAGGTAGCGGGTCGAGGAAAAGATGCGTCGGGGATCTGGAACTGCTTCTTGGCAGAGTCTGACACATGGATGTGAAGGCCTGGTGTATCAGCATGAGGAATCGGACATGCATGCAGCGACTCACGATTGGCAGATTGGTACTCGACAGTGAGGTGCAACTCTGAGATATCCTTGCCGTAGGCGTTGATGCGTTCGCCAGCTAGGCGAAGTGTACCAGTAAGACCAGTTGATGACTCGTGCAAGTCATCAAGCTGATAGCCTGGCCTGTAAGCTGGTAATCCAATCTGTACAGCAAGAATGACTTACCTGGAGACTTGGAGAGATCCACAGGAGGGATCACTGCCTGCTTCACCACTGCTGGAACAGCCAGTGAGAGGGTGTCGAACACGCTTTGGACGAATTGCATGTCTGCTTACTTGGTTGACTGACTGTGTGAGTAATAGTGTGGGTGTGAGTGAGTACATAGGAGATGGATTCAGCCCTGACCCCTTTGATGCAAAGGTAGGTAGCGCTGCGACTCTCGGCCCAACTCCGGCCTATCTTTACGTCATGAGGAATGTGCGGTCTCTCTTTGCGGGGTGTAGGCGGTCTGTCTGTGTAATTTGGGTCAGTCCCGAGTACTGGCAGTTGCAGATCAATCATCAACAGGAAGATGTAGCGGTCAGGAACAGTGTTACAAAGACGGATGTTTGTTATCGTTGTTCGGGTCCTGATTAGAGTTTCCCCTAATGCCAAGATACTTCCGCTAATAGATAGATTGGATTGGCTAAATCGGGCAATGCACACATGTTTCAGGACGTTTCACGATGAGATATCCGTGTGCGGGACCTTGCTGCTTGCTCGAGGCTGCAACCAGTCAAACAGAGTCAGTCTCAACTCCCAAGTCAGCTTGAACCAACATCACGACATTCTCTGCGTTCCGATGCTATATAGTGCTGGGCAAGCGAGCAAGATGATAAGCTCCCCACCCGTCTTTCCCAAACACTATGCACTTCACCACCTTCCTCCTCTCCGCGGTCCTCACGGTCTCAAGCCTGGCATTACCTAATCCCGAGGCAGCACCATGTCGCACCAACGGAGAATGTCTCCAGCAAGGCGCACCTCTGATCCGCCCGCGCCGCCTACACAAACCCCACATCTTCGACTCCCGACAAACCCTCGTCACTCGCTACGATTATGTAAATGACACCGCTTATACCGTCCTTCTTGCTCCCGCGACCTATCACATCACCGCCATGGGAGCGCAAGGAGGCAATGGCATCAGGAGTGCCGGGGGCATTGCTCCGGGTGGCAAAGGCTCTTTGGCGAAGGGCAAGCTTGTCCTTGCTGCGCCCACCATCCTCACCATCTACGTCGGTCAACAGCCGCCTACGCCTATGTCAGCAATAGCGGGCGGGGGTGGCGGTGCCTCTTGGGTGTATGCAGGGAGCAACCTGCTGATCACTGGAGGAGGAGGTGGAGGGGGAGGTCCGGGAGGTAACGGTCGCGACGCCACGACAGGCAGTTATGGCTTCGATGGGAATGGAGGAGCTCCCGGAGGTGGGAAGGGCGGCAATAACGGTGCTGCCGGCGGAGGGGGAACTGGAGCTGGCACAACGAGTCAGTCTGAACATCTTCCGGCCTTCATGACCTTACTGATATCCAGACTCGAATGGCAGGGGATCAGGTGGAGGAGGTGCTGGATCCCTTGGCGCGGGCGGTCACGGCGAAGAGTTCGGCGGATCTACCGACAGTTCGGGTGCGGGCGGCAGCACCTTCCCTTCCTTCAGCGGCGGCGCTGCTCCAGCCGGGGCAAGCAAGGGTGTAAGTGGTGCATTTCAGTAGTTGGAGGGTGCAGCTGATTCATCAGGGATACGGTGGTGGAGGAGCTGCAGGCACATACGGTGCAGGCGGAGGAGCAGGTTACGGCTGTATGTTAATCCACACTCATCAAGCACAACATTTCAGCTGACATTGTAGCTGGAGGGGGAGGGGCATTCTCTGATTTGGGGATATTTGGTCAGGGCGGCGCTGGCGGAGTGGGTATCTTTTCACCAGCTACATCAGTCAGCTACAACTCGGGTGTGGTTGGGAATGGGTACGTCCTCATTGAGCTCATCCCTGTGACTCCATAATGACTAGAGGCGGACGTGTTAGACCTGTTGATTAGTAGGACATTTCCCCATGCACTCCGTTCTGGTGTCCCGTGAGTACTTAGAAGGATCGGCCGCTTGAGTTCGCGAGCAATCGCTGTTTTCCCCATCCTAAACCACCCGTAGCCGATACAACTCTCTGCCCGACCGGCCTCCTCACAACTTCGCCTTGACTTCTCCCGCCTCCCCAGCTTGTCCTCGCACAACCTCACACACCGCATCCGTACTCTCCAATATCCACGTGATACCTTCTTCACTGACCAACCAATCTCTCCCCTCCAGGCCCTCCTCGCCTGGCTGGTTCGCAGCCTTCATCAACCCATACACATGACTCAACACTTGGGGAGCCACGCCCCCTTGAGCCCGAAGACACGTAATGGCTATCATCGACGTCAAGATCCGACCTGCGCGTGGGACGGCTGGATCGGATTGAGGAGGGTCGGAAAGTAGGGCGCCATAGTGCGAGTTGAGGATATGGATGGGTAGATCAGGGTGGGCAAGTGTGAGCTTGTGAAGGAGCTTGGTATGTTGAGGAGCATAGATGGCGTCCCAGAGGTCGTGGGATTGAGCAGTGATGGAATCGACGTTACTTGTAGTGGGTTGACTGCATGTTCAGCGAAGTCCACATGCGAGGCATCTACGAGTAAATGACCTACCGAGTCTGCTCAGTGCTCAGTCCACTAGTCACCTCCTCGGGCAGATGATCTTTGAACGCATTCAAGGCATTGATCGTGCGGGGTATCTACTCGTACTCATCAGTCCACATCCCAATTCGTCCCGCCCTAGGCAAAGAAAGCTCACCCCGTTGAAGCTGATACATTTCAGCCCGACCTCCCTCATTATTCCCGCCCCCCACCGTTCCCCTTCCAGCCCCTCCACAGTCCGTTTGCCCTCCACCTTAAACCCTTCGCGAAGGTACGGCCGCGCCCAATCCCATATCCCTTTATAGCTCTCAGGACTGTTGACGGTTACACCAGCAGCCGATAAAAGCGTCAACCATGTCTCCGCGCCGACTTTACCTGCGGCTGATCGAGTTCGGATGGAGTCCAGAGTCGCTGTGAGTGCTCGAGCTGGAGGTCGGGGGTAAGGAGAGGGATTGGAAGCTGGGATAGTAAGTAGGGTTTTGAGCGATGGAGAGAGTTTAGGCATCGTGCTGCAATCAATCTGACGCCTTTGATATCGAGACGCTGTTGCGTGAAGTCTAAGGGGGATGCTCCTCGTAACTTGTGGAGAGGAAGTATAATACGTCAATGTCTATATACAGAGCAGGAAGGGAAGAGGCATGGTGGAGTTACCGGTGACCGGAAATACCCGGAGCGAGGGATCGGCCGAAAGACCGATGTGCGTTCTCGCTTCTCGGCCGGAAGGCGGGCGAACATGTACTCTCTATATCTATCACCCTAGGATAGCTATCTACGTCCATACCTTACTACCTAGCCATCAAAGCAGAATCGGATGGTATCCCATCACAATTTTGCCCCTCTTCAGACATCGTCCTTCCCCATATGTCCCTCCCCAATAGCCTCGCCATCCGACTCAGCGAAGAGATCGTCCTCATCTTCTTCCTCAACACCACCACACTGCTGCTCCTTGACCCCTGTGGACTGACTTCCGCTCGCCATTCCATCATCCACCTTCTCTACGCCGTTCATCTCTTCCTCCTCTCCCGATTCCAGAATGATGGACAACTCCCCCTTCTCTTTACTTGCTCTTGCCTTCCCTCCCCCTTCCTGAATATCTCCCATATCACTCGGACTTCTGAGATAATCGCTCTCGTCATCGCTATCACTCCCTCCGTCCCAATACACCTCGTCATCGTCGTATTGGCTCATGAGACTATCGAACGTATCTACCGCAGAGATGAGCATCTCCCGATGGAATAAGTAAAGTTTGGACTTACCATCATATCCCATTCCACTCTTCTCCGCTGATGATCTGATCGGCTCGAATCGCTCACAAGCTTCAATCATCTGATAAATCAGCTAAACAAGGCAAAAAAAGGCAGAGCATATAGCTGGACTCACTTCCAGTACCTCAACACCGACATCAGGTATACCCCATTCCCACCCTTCTCCACCACCTTGCCTTTCTGCGACATCTTTCCACTCATGGACAACCACCTCAAATCTCTCTATCTTCAGTCTTTTTTCCCTCTCGGACACTCGCGCCCAAACGACCGATGCTGTCCCTTCCCACTCGACAATCCTTCCATCGGCGTACCCGAATCGCCAGCGATAGTCATCCGCCTCGAGCAGTATGCCGTCATTCGGCTGACCATCGACCGGGCCAGGGACCAGTGAGGAGTCGGAGCGAGACGTGGAATTATGGAAGAGGATGGGCGTCTCGCGAATTTCGGTAGTTCGCAGGACTTGCGATATGAGGTCGGATTGTTGCAAGAAGACGAAGAATGGAGCGAGCATGAGGGCGTTGAGGTCTGAGCGGTCAACTGGTCCACAGTCATGCGCGTCAGATGGAGGTTAACACGTACTGAACTCTCTGAGCTCTTCTCGCTCTGATGTTAAAACCAGCTTCACCCTAGCTTGCGGCACAAGCCACCCTTGCAGCATCTCTCCCCATTCGTCGACATCGACACCCTATCCTATCAGCTTGTACGGCGTTCATCAACCGAAGGGACAGCTCACCACATGGTTCGCCAACTCCTCCTCGAAATCCCTCATTGCCCTCAACCCATCTCCGCCTCTGACATTCGAGACCACCTCGACGGGCCGCACTGCGGGTAAAGTCCTAGACGGCGGCCCGACACTCGGAGGCACCGGGAGATCATAAACCGCCGAGTTCGCGAATTGACCATATGAGCTGTAGCCATTGCTCGTTTGCGGTAGCATGGACATGCCGGAAATACCAGACGGGGAGTAGAATTGTTCGGAGTTGTGGTATTGTTGTGCGAGAGGATGCGATGTTGATGGAGTATCGGGAAGGTAGGGGTTGTTGGTGAGTCGTGATAGTCCGATTTCCGATTGTATCCGGCCGAATGGAAATGGGTGGGGTAATCCCGGAGGTAGAGCGGGATGGTGAGATGCAGGTGAGGAAGCGGCGGGCAAGTAATGGGATGGGGATCGTCGCAGGAGAGTGGGTGATGGTGCGTACGGTGATGGAGGAGGCACAGATACGGATATGGTAGGAGGTGGAGGAGGCGTGATGATTGATCGAGATGAGGCGGATGGAGAAGGAGGTGAGAGAATGAGAAACTCCATTTCAGCAAGGTTCTGTGGTTACACTTTCAGGATAAAGGGGGAAAATGAGGACAAAGTGGAGCGAGGAGGTGACATCTGAAATGGAGTGGGGTGAATGGCTTGTTTGTGAGACACCCCAGGTACGGGTTTACGGCTCAGGAACAGAGCTTGGATGGTGGAACGGAGCAGTACAAAGGAATGAGGTGGGTGGAGGTGGAAAGGAGGATTGGCGACGGAGTATGGGATGCAGGGCAGAGTGGATTGGTATGCCCTTCCACACCACCTCGAATCTTGACAAATGACTGAGGGATGAGGAGTCTGACGTAGATCTGAAACAGGAGACGGAGGAATGTTGTGAGGGCACGTACCTCTTCCCTTGCCGAGTCTGCACTATTCCTGCCACATCCGCCATATCCTTGCCAGCTTGCTGCCTTCTGAATATCGGCTGGTCCCTCTCTGATCCAGCTCTGACAGTCTGTATTGAGAACAAAGACTGCCCCGAGCCGCCAGACACTTCTCGGCCCCGTTCATCCCGTTCCATCGCCACATCAGCCATTTCGTCCATGTCGATCATATCTCCCGAGTGCTCCGCCTCACCCACACCCTCCTCTAGATCTTCTACGTCTTGCATCGCCGTACACTCCGCCAGATCTGCCGTTCTTGTGAGAGCGGTGAGTCGGTAGCCCCGACTGGTAGTAGATCCCGGTGTGATTGTTGTGGGCGAAGTGACGAGACCGTGCGGGGTGAAGATGGCTGTTTCGGGAGTATACAGCAGAGAAGAGGGCAGCATGCCGCCGGCGGCGAGGTCTGGACCGAGCCATGGTGAAGTGTGCGAGGCAGCGGAAGATGCGTCGGAGATTGATAATGGCCGAGCTCCGTGGGTAGTCGACTGAGAGCTCTGAGTTGTCGGTTGACTTGAGAGGGGAGGGTCGGTCGGTTGAAAAGAGGGTAATGATGGCTGAGAGGGGGCGATCGGTCCAGGCTGCGAATACGCCTTACGGCTTTCTTCGCTTGATGATGAGTGGGTTTGCGAAGTGGAAGTGGGAGATGAAGTTTGTGTGTTTTGAGCAGTGTCCATCAAATCCGCCAAAGTCTCGTCCTGCTGGTCTGACCGCTGAGACGCAGATACCCGCTGGGAGGGCGAAGTTGAAGAGGGATCGGTATCGGACTGGGACCCAAATAAGGGATCGAGAGGTCTGCCTCCGCAACTGGGTACATACACCGTCGACTCGGCTTGTGAGCCCTGTGCTTGACCCAAGCCGATTGGAAGGTAGGAGGGCTCGATGAGTTGGTTGTGTTGTGGATGATAAGGGTTGAAGTGTAGGTATGGGACGGGAAAGGAGGGGTACCGATTTGGTTGCATGGAGATAGTTGAACCAGGTTGATGGTACATCTGAGCGTTCGGATCAAGCTGCAATATCAGCTTCTCCGACGTCTCCATTGAACTGAGGAGCTCACATGACAACCACTATGCTCCTCGCTATGTCTCACGGGTGGTACCTCGGTTTGTATTGCCTGTAGTAGCATCAGCCCGCAATTCACATTCCAACGGCCCGGAGCCGATGTCTTCACAACTCACCCCAAACCCGCCGATTCCTCCAGCAGACGTCCCCTCTCCTGACCTACGCCTTATATCATGATCCAACAGAGCAGTATTGAGCTTGCCCAACTGCAGCGAAGGTGGTGGCATCCGACCGGCACTGGCGCACGGTTCGTGTACGAAGGATGAGCTGGTAGATGGTGTATGCCCCGAAGCGAGTGGGGATCTGATCGCTTTTGACGAGCGTAAGTATCTATCGGGAGAGGGATCCATGATTCGGTTGGCTGTACTGTCAATATGTGTGACTACATAGGAATAGGTGTGGGAAAGTGAGAGATGGCTTCGCGGAGGAACAAGGTTTGGGAGGGACAAGATTCTGAAACACGACACATGGCCGAGCTCCCGTGCCTGTTACGGCACCCTTCTCCGTCCTCAACTTACTTGGGGTACACCTGCTTGTCCCAGCCCCTGCCGATAGAGCCAACCCTTGCATACAAGGCACGCGAACCCTCCCTGATGACCATCTACGTTCCATCAAACCTCAGCGTGACATCCCCCCACCCACCGAGTAGTACCATCTGGCTGCCCCTCTTCCCCTCTTGCCCCAATTGCACCGCCTGCGGTGTCATGGTCCCATTTGGCCCTTGTTGCCAATACGCCGCGCCCGTGATTGTCGTACCACTCATCGGCAACAGTGTCTCGTTCAATCCCCCTTTATGGAACAGCGACCCATCCTCAATCTTGATCCCACCCAAAACTACCGCTCTTTTCCTACTCGCACCGAGCGGATCGTCGTACACCCTCTCTCTAGGAGGAGGGAGGCGGACCGATCCCCATGCGTTCTTGACTGCAAATGGGCCGATGTAATTCGGATGGACCGAAATGTCCATTTCGCCTGAGGATAGACTGGTCCATGATGATAGGGCAGTCATTGGTGGGTGTGAGAGGTATTTGACCCGGATGAGACCGTCAGTCGTGTGGAAGGTGGTATTGACCGTGTGTGTGTAATTATGCGTGAGGGCGGATGCCGTGCCGTTGACTAAGGAAGTGGCGGTGTCGCTGGAGGGAAGACCACGGGATGCGACATAGCTCCGGGAGAGCGAAGTATTGAGGAAGGTGGTAGGGTCATGTAGGATGATGTCGGCCATGATCGATGAACTGGAAGTCAGCCCACACCCCTCTGTAGCTGGAACTGAAAGCTTACTCTGTAGAATTGATGTATAAACTCTTGGAAACGTTAAATCGGCCCCTCACGGCATTCTCAGCAGTCTGCACCCAGACCCTCTCAGCCGCGACGTAATCCACAACCGCTCCACCCCGATTACTCGTCACATTCCACATCCCAAAGTTTACCACGCCCTCGAGATCACCAACGCGCACACCCATTTTATCAAGCCGCATGAGCATATCGGCAATGTAGATGGGTTTCGGGGGTGGTGAGGGACCGTCGGGGGTCTGGAATAGGGAAGGCGGGAATCGGATGATAATGTGGTAGGAAGGTAGCTGGGTCGGATCCAGAGTGTAGGGGTTGGACATTTTGCCATCGGTCAATATCGGGGTCTAGAGTCAGCACGATTAATGAGGTGGACTCACATATACCCCCACACCCAAAGCTCCATCACTTGATAACTCGCAAACCCGCATCACACCCTCAATCCCCTGCACACCGCCATATTGTACCACCACATCAACCCGAATATTGTCTTCCACCCCGCCCGAGATCACTTCTGGCGCCGCGTCGCTTCCGATGAATTCTACGGTCCCGCTTGAGGCTAAACCCCTGGAGAATATCGGTAGTTGCGCCAGGAGACCAAGTGGATAGGCGGGTAATTTAGGCGGTGCAGAGGAATTCTTAGGACGATAGGTGGAGTTATTAGGGTTGGTGGCGTTGAGATTGGTGGCATTGGTAGCGAGATCGGGAGTGATGATGGAGTAAGGTGAAGCTGTCATGTTGATTCGCTGAAGAGGGATGAGATATGTCGAAACCCATAATTTATTGGACGGGTATGGTGTAGAGAGAGAAGTGAAGTTTGTGCTTGGATCTGAACTGTTGAAAGGGGTGAAGGTGTTGCAATCGATGAGGGTACCATCTGAAGGGGGTGGAGAATCCTGTAGGTCAGCACGGGCAGTTTAGCTCGACTCACTCTTCCTTGGGTCCAAGTGAGGTTCATCGATCCATCCGCCTGAACATCAGCATACTCCACGATTCGGAAGCGATCAACTTACCCATGCCATATTCCAGCGACTATCCCCTGGTTCAACGTCATGCCACGCCGGCCCACTCTGCACGACCTTATCTTCTTCTCTGAAGTATGGCTGTCGCAGTCCCGTCAAGAGTCCAATCATCAACCCTAACCCCAACAACCCCACCAGACTGGCCGCAATGACCCATCTTTTCCACTTCTTCCACCATCTCTGACTCCGCGTGGGTCCCGACGGATCCCGCTCGGTCTTGGTTGGCAATCCCAAAATCGCCCTTGACTTCCCCTTCCATCGCGCACTCCTCGGTTGGTCTCGCGGTAATGAAGACGAAGATCCTTCCCACAATTTCGCGGTGGATGATCCAGGCGGCAAAGTCGTGGTGGCGGAAGAAGGTTCGGGTAATCGCGACGAAGACGCTGCCGCATAGGTAGACGCAGTGGGCGTGATGCTTCCTTCCGAAGCTGCAAACCCGTCCATCGCCCTGTTTGGAATGGTAATCCCAATATAACCTGGGCTTCTTTCTCTCTCCATCATCTCCCTCCCTGCGACTGCTGATGCCAACGCACGTGCCCGCCTTTCGTACGGCGGCAAGAACTCGCCAGAGTACCGTTGTCCGCCTGGGACTTCATCGTTGAATGGGTAGCCGTAGTCCGAATTGGTGATGTCGGATTCTATATCTGAGCCGGGCGGGAGGAGGAGGGATGGGGCAGAAGCGGACGCGGAGAATAGTCGGGGATCCTTTTCAGGATCTGGCGGGATGATCATTCTTCACCCAGAGTAGGGAGCAATTTCGATATTGATGAAGACGATGGTGTTCTGCTCCGGACAGAGATGTCGATTTGATCGATGCGGTGAAGAAGGAATAAGCAAGATGTTAAGGACGCTCAGCCTTGGCGCTGAGACCGAGCTTCAACGGGAGACTCTGACTGGAATCCCCCGCTTGAACGGTGCCTATGTGGAGCTGGAACGAAGCACCGGATTGAGATGTACGCAGGTGCTGTTTGTGTGAATGCGGTGTAGTGTAGTATTGAGTGTGTAAGACAGGAGAATGTTATGAGGTAGGTGTTAGTGCGGGTTGGTGGGTGGTCAAACTTCCTAATGCTAAAGATATCCTAATGAGATTACAATTTACTAATGACAAAGCCAAATATCCCCGAAGCGGTAAGACTCGGTGGGGCGGCGGCACTCTTCGGAGTTTCCGGACCGGAGCCGTGTCTAACCGCGTCGACCTTAATCTCTCCACTTTTTCAGCTCACTCACACGTCTCTGTACCTTCCCCCAGCAACCATGACGACCCAATTTGACGGACACGACGTATCCAACGCAGCGGTGGAGGAATTCAAGGTGAAGGATGTCGAGCTGAGCGTTCCGGAGGGTGCTCCGCGGCCCGTTTTGGTCATTGTGATGGTAGGTCACTCCCGCCCTAGGCTGAGTTTGGGCTGATAAGACAGGGACCAGCTTCATGGCAAGTCGAATCACTCACATACCATCTTTCCTACAGCTAATGTTTCAGCGGGAAGTCCACGATTGGCCACGACCTCTCCCACGCCCTCTCCCTGCCCTTCATAGACGGTGACACCCTCCACCCGCAATCCAACATCGACAAGATGTCCGCCGGTGTCCCGCTTACAGATGACGATCGCCTACCGTGGCTTGCGCTCATCCGGTCCACAGCTGAGCGGATCAGCAGAGATGAGTGGAACGACTCGGGATACAAAATCCGGTCATTCGAGGAGGGCGGGTTGGGTCGGCCGGGTGTCATCATTGCGTGTTCTGCTCTGAAGAAGTGGTACAGAGATATCTTGAGGGGTGCGGTAGAGGCTGAACCACCAACGAAGGATGATTTGGTGAGTGTGCCACATTTCGCAGGTCTTAGCGTGAGCTGACAACCAGCCCCTGAACCACCCACAAGCAACGCCCGAGTCCAAAGTCCACCACCCCGCAACTGCAAACCTCCTCACCCTCTTCCTGTACTGTCACGGCTCCCCTGAAACGCTCCAAGACCGAATAAGTAACCGCAAGGGCCACTTTATGGGCAAGCAAATGCTTGAGAGTCAGCTAAAGACGCTCGAGGATCCACGGGGAGAAGAAGGGGTCGCGTGGGTGGAGATTAAGGCGACGAAGGAGGAGGTTGGGGTGAGGGCTGTTAATGGTGTCAGGGGGCTGGTTGAGGCGCTCAAGGACTGAGTGGCGTCGGGCAGGGCGTCGGGTAGGGCTATGCAGGGTTGTGCGTTGGGTACCAACTTACCGTCATGGTGGGGCTAGCGTTTGTGAATTATGGTAAGGAGGCAGCAAAACGAGATCAGGGGCTTGGGGTTCAGAACTGGACTTGATGTCTGCGGGCTGATGGCTGAATGGACTGCGGAGATGGACAATGAGGCTGATGAAGAGCAGATAGGCTTACATGAGCAGGGCTCTTTGTGTTCAAACACACACAGAAACACATACACACACACACACACCGAGTGCTCAGCGCCAGCTGCACTGAACTTTGTCAACCGTACACATACACTTTCGATCAGCCTCTCCATCCTTTCGGACACGATCTCAAAGGGACACGACACGAAGGACTCCTCATTCGGAGCCCGTTGTCACTTCCACCAGTCTCCTGCCTTTTCCCTCCTCAGCTCCTAGTCCGGTACTCGGTCCCGACAGAAAGTTCACCAAGACTATCTTCCCCGCCTTTAATTGTTGGACCCCGGGCTCAATGGGACAGCTGATACGCTGATGTTTTGTTCCCGACATGCCCATCCATATATTGAGCACTTCATTGTTGCGCTCACCTTTACACTTACTGCCCTAGCAAAGATGTCTGCCCTACCCGATAGAAATCTGCTTGAGCTGCTCGCTGCTCGGATCATCAGTGCCGATAGGAGTGGCAGGGTCTTGCCGTACTATATCAGGTAAGTCAGTACCAAGTGCTCATGGCTGCACCTTGGGCTTACATTCCTCAGCGGTTTCCTCGATGCGATCTTGATGGGCTTGTCACTATCTCAAATGGTGCAGTATAGGCGATTCTTTCGGACCGACAGAAGACATATCGTGGCTCTTGTGGTGAGTGTCTCGAGGACTGGCATGAATAACTCGATCATGCTGAATACCGTAGTTCGCATCTTTTACATTGACTGTCGTCGCATCAGTTATGTAAGTCGCTTCTCACCCCTTTACACAAAAGTGCTCCACTGATCCACTCAGCCTCATAGTCTGGATGTGCTATCTTTTCGTTTGGAATTTCGGCCTATATCTGCCCATGACCGAAGTCAAGTGTAAGTTTTTCTTCTCCTTGAAGTAGCGACGGTCTTTCCATTTCCAGTCCGAGCCTGTACGTATTCTGATCATTTAGGGCTGGCCCGATATATGACTGTCGATGTCGTTAAGATATTCTTTGTCCAGGCGAGTCTTGGGAAGGATGCTGTACCCAAAGCGCCGCTGACCAGCACGCAGACCTTCTACGTCGATCGCGCTTGCCGACTATGGCAGCACTGGTGGCCTGCAGCCCTGATGGGTCCTTTTGTGTGAGTGACAGTAATAAACGAGCCCAGTCCCTTGCGGATACTGATGATTCGCAGTTTTGCAACCATGTGCATTGGCGCAGTAGCTCTCGGCTTCCTCAACACCAGATATGACTACATGACGCCGGACGTGCTGGAGAATCCCGTAAGTCGATAAATCTCCTTTCATGCAGTACCTGAGACTTACAGCACAGTTATTAAAGTCATTAGTCTATAGCCTGGTGAGTTTCCCTCCTCGAAAAGATATTTTCCAGCTCACGGCCCGTAGCTAGGCTCTGTCATCTTCACCGACCTGCTCATCACCGCTGTCATCACGTATGGTCTGCACCGGGTCAAAAGTGGCTGGGAGCACACTGATTCTGTCCTCCGCATGTTGATCATGTACGTTCCGACGTTGCCCCTCGTTGGGCGATTATGGCCAGATACCTATGCTGACATATCTTAGCCGATCTTTTGAAGCGCAAGCTTTTGCCTTATTGAGGTATGTTCAATCTGTGAATGCTGGCTTAGGCTTCTTGTTCGGCGCTGACATGCTCTGCAGTTCCGTCATCGTCCTCATAGCTTGGAATCGGCAATTCGAAATTGCGATAGCTTGGGTGTAAGTCTCCCATGCAGATGCGCAACGAGGTTGCATCTCGGCTGATAGAGTGCAGCTTGATACAGACAAAGATATACGTCCTAGGCGTCCAGATCACGCTCAACCTTCGTGCCGGTCCTTCTGAATCGGCGCTTCAAGCTAGAAAGTCGTCAGGGCTGATGAGCGCGACCACCAGGATGGTAAGCCCCCTGAGTCGTACTCACGATGTTGATCGAATCTAATACTGACGAAGGTAGGAAAGCTCCACATACGTCATGGACTACCTCTTCTCAGTGTCATTTGGAGCTGTCAGAGGTTCAAGGTCGGAATCCAAGGTACGCCAGCCGCTGCTATAGGTCTTCAGAGGCTGATTATGAATCAGGAGGAATGGATGCCAATCCCTGGACAGAATGAAGTACCGCATCTAAATCATGATCTTCCGGGTGCCGCGTCGGTCTACAGATAATGCGGATGCGAGAAGATGGGCCGGGACATGCTGGCATGCCGTTTTGGGCCTCTTGTAACATTCTTCATCGATTCAAAATGGCTAATGGGGACTTATATGCACTTGGTAATGTCACACGAGCATATGGGGTGATCTGTGCAACAGACAAGCTACCAGACCGTGCCGGTCTTCTACTGAGCAAGCGGAGAGGGAAGATGACATTGGCCGGCATGCCGTCATGCCAATCGAGATGAAACACCTCTGAAGCTCTCTGAAGCTTGAAATGTCCCTTCACAGTCTCTTCTTACCGCGAGTCCACCTTTCAAATTCGCCTACAGATCACACATCGATCGTAGTGTGTGTGCGTGAATCCGTGCTTGGCGCCAGAGTCGATAAGCTAAGGACGCCTAAGGCAAGATGTGTGGTCGAATCTGGTCGAATATGAAGGCAAAAAACGTTCGGAAAGATGGAGAGGATGAGTGAAAGGGATGGTCTGTGGGTAGCCTCTAGCCTCCTACCTTAATCGTGTTCGCTTCGGAGCCATCTGAATTCAATTTGCGGAGTCAGAGCTTACTCACAGATCTGTGTAATACACTGCGTGGAAAAGGATGCCCACTCCCGGCCTCCCTTCGGATCTGGTAGTTATCGGGTTGACAACATTCGGCCGAGCTTTACTTGTCAGACACCTCCAGATCCAACACACCATCGAGCAACGACACTCGGCCTGCCTAGCAATATGGGACTCACACCTACCGAGGCTGCGCTGTTCGAGGCTATCGCAGCCAGGGTGTTCGGCTCCAATAGGAGCAAACACATGTTGCCGTTTTTCATGGGGTGGGTACTTCGCCGTACTTCCAAGCATTGAATATTGAAGAGGGAAAGTTGACTATATAGCGGGTACATAGATGCCTTATTGATGGGCGCCACGGTGGCGCAGCTGTTCGTGTACTGGCCATTTCTGCGGAGAGATAAACCTCATATCGTCGCTATTGTTGTGAGTTCCGACTTGCCGCACTCTTGGATTTTGCGACTGCTGAGATACCAGTGCACCGCATCAGCAGCTACAATAGCTGCCTCATTCATGTAGGTCCAATTCTGTTTCCTCACCAATGATTCCGAGAGCCGAATTAAGCGTATCAGCAATCTCTTGTGGCTGATACACCTTTTCGTCTACTCTTTCGGAGCTTTCATGACCTTCTCGGAGACAGCGTGTGAGTACTCTCCATCTTGGCTCCTCTGCTATGCCGACGGGGAGCTGACAAAGCAGGGATAACGCCGTGCCTTGTCATCGAAATTTCTGTGATTGCGTTGGTACAGGTGAGCGTGTTTCAGTCGCGGACTTTCTCTTTGCACTGACAATACTGGGTCTTCTACCTTGATCGCGCATGTAGGCTCTATCGCCATGTGTGGCCTGCATTGTTCATGGGACCTTTCGTGTGAGTGCGCAACGCCGCTCTCCCCGCGAGCTCGAACGAATCGAAGTGACAATTGGCTCATGTTTGCCAGACTCGCCACCCTTATCCTAGGTGCCAGCATTATCCGCGTTTTTGCATCACAGGAGTATGTCACTCCTGAATTGCTAGAGACGCCAGTGCACGAAGGTCTCGGGTACAGCTGGGTAAGTGCCCTTTTTTCGAGGCTGTGGGCCAGAAATTTGACTGATCGCGCAGGTCAGCCTACTCCTGGTGTCTGACTTCCTGATCACCGCAACGATAGTCTATGGATTGTACACTAAAAAAACTGGTTGGAGTCATACCGACAGCATCATACGCAGACTGATCATGTACGTCCGATATTTGAATTACTTGCACCGGATGATGCACTGACGCTCGCAGCCTCTGTTTTCACAGTCAGACCCCTGCGCTGGTTGTTGCTGCGGGCTTTCTGGGTGCTTGGCACAACCAGTTGGCTGAAGTTGCGGTTGCTTTCATGTGAGCTTTCAGTCTTGAGAGGTGAGGGTCGAAAGATTGACGAAACTAGGATGTTCTCTTCGAAAGTCTATGTTCTTGGTGATTTCGCCTCGCCTGAAATCTGTATGCCAACTCAACCAAAGCTGATTCAAACAGGTCTGCTGGTGACTCTGAACATCCGAAGCGGGAATAGTACGTCCGAAGGCCGAATCTCTGGCGCTATGTTATCGAGCTCGAAAAATCCCGTATGTCCACCCTAGTCAACTCGCACCAGTATCCAAGCTGATGTGTAGGAATTCTCATACCCTATGCACAGTATCTCACACATTCAGAAAGGGGCTCGTCGATTACCATCGGTATGTTCCCGATCGCTTCTGGCCGAATGCGCAGCTGCTGACGATGCAGGCTACTGATGACTGGCAATTCACTGCGCCAATTGACCGCGCGAAGGACAAGGTGTCAGATGCAGAAATCGCCCCGGAGGTCGATCTGGCGCCTATAGACACTCGGTCGGATGTGGCGGGAGACAAGCAGTATGGATCTACGACGGAGTTGACCAACCGGGGCAGATAGGGAGGAACGCCGCTTGACCTAGAACACCGATGCGGGACGGAGCGGGTGGTGTACATTATGTTGGTAGACGACTTTTGAACTGCATGTACATTGTCACTTAATGAGATGATGGTCAATTCTTGCGTGGTACATGCCGCAGCTCGTCACTACCTCTCAACATCGACTGTGTAAGCGGCGTACTCTGAAACTACCAGCCAAACGTTAAAATCGAGCTTGTCCAAAAGACACCTTGACAGCTCTACGTCTAATCCTTTGCTTACATGCCTTACCGAACATCAACCGGGCGGCGACTCGACACTATCGACGTACACAAAATGTGCCGAGGTAATTGTGGCGTCAAATCGAACGGCCAGCCTTGGAAAGCTTGCGAATTGCGAAAGGGATGAGGAATCCCTGTCCTTTCAGCGCCCATGTCCTGCCCTTTCGCACTCGGCCTCTCCCACTTAATCGCCTCATGCAACTCCACATGTCCTTCAGTCCATCCCGATGGCAGGAAAAGGAGGTCCTCTCATACCGCTTCGCAAGCACGAAAGTCTTGGAACTCGAAGATAGATAAGCGCGACGACGAAGTGCCCTTCAATCATCCCCCATCCCCCATCGATCTTCGGTATCCCCTTTGTGTCTCTCTTCACCTCTCTAATCCGACTTGACCAGCTTTACAATGTCTGTCACTCCTACTGAAGCCGCCCTCTTCGAGGCTGTCGCGGCAAGAGTCATTGGAGCGGATAAGGGAGCCCACATCTTGCCCTTTTACATTGGGTGAGTAGATTGGCGCTGGGTGAGAAGGTGAGAAGAAGCTGACGCGTCGCAGTGGCTATATTGACGCGCTGCTTATGGGCGGTGTACTTTCCCAGCTCTTCTCGTACTGGCGATTCATACGCAAGGACAAGAAGCATATCGTAGGACTGGTGGTGAGTACCCTTCAACACGGGTCAACAGATGGCTTAGCTGATTTCTGCAGCTTCTCTCTTCAGCAGCGACCATTGCTGCGACGATAGTGTAAGTATTAGTCAGCCCTGTACCTAGAGTCTCTTTGCTGACTGTACAGCAACCTCATATGGCTCATGCGTCTATTTGTGTGGGCCTTTGGGCTGTATTTACCCTTCACTGAAACACTCTGTACGTATACATTGTCCACTTCAACGATGTTCCCACGACTCAGTGCTGATTTGCCTCAGACATCACTCCTACTGTCTCCATTGAGATTACCTCGATTCTGCTAGTTCACGTACGTTACCGCATGATACCCACCTTCCGTTCTCTGACGGGACAGATCTTTTACATTGACAGGGCATGCAGGCTGTACACCAAGCCATGGCCTGCCTTTGTCGTAGGACCGCTCGCGTACGTCTACCTCCGATGAGATGAGATTCTGATCCGGCCGAATAAGCTGATTAATCTACAGCCTCGCGACCGCCGTCGTCGGCAGTGTCATGATCAGCTATCTCGGCAAAGTAAACAACATCACGCCGGAACTGTTGGAATTCCCTAGGAACGAAGCACTCGCATATAGCTGGGTGAGTCCTACATTCCTGAAACCTCTGCCTGTTATCCGCTGACGGTTTAGATGGGTCTCACTCTCGCTACGGACTTCTTCATCACTGTTATCGTCGTCTATGGCTTGTACACCATTCAAACTGGGTTCAAGCACACAGATAGCAGGCTCCGGAAGCTCATCATGTACGTCAGATGTCGTCTTGCCTATAAGGAACGCGTTAATTGACTATGCAGAGTATCGTTTGAAGCCCAAGTACCTGCTTTAATCGTGTGAGTCAAGAGGTATTCGCAGAGTAATCGCCGCTGATATACAGTGCGATCGCATTTCTCGCCTCATGGAACAATCAAAATGCAGAGGTCGCTGTGTGCTTCATGTCAGTCATATCGTATAGTACCAACCTACAGACCCCTAATGCTGACACACTTAGGATGTTTACCTCTAAAGTCTACGTGCTTGGTGAGCTAATCGGCCGCTAATCCTCGCGCGACCTTGATCTGACATCTTCCTCAGGGCTACTAGTCACTCTCAACGTCCGCACAGTCGACACGGTCTCCGCCGCACAACTCTCCGGCCAGTCCATATCAATGAATAGGCCTGCAGTACGTGTCCATCTCACCTTTCGACTGCACAGGAATGGCAACTGATTCCAACAGCAAATCTCATACACGATGGAGACGTACTCGCATGACCAGCCTGATGTACCTTCGGTGAGCCATCAATGCATCGCGTCCACTCGGGAAGCTAGAGCTGATGATTTCAGGATCAGAACAAGCACGACTGGCAATTCTCTCCTTCGGCCAACAGGGACCGGCCTACCGACGCGGAGATGGGCCACCATGACAATGCTTCTGATGTCGTCGATGAGAAGGAGTACGGGTCAACCACGGGGCTGAACGACGTGAACAAGAAGGGTCGAGCTTGAGCCGGGTCGGTCGGGGGACAGCAGGACGTGTGGTGTTGGCTTGATTATAGTTATAGTACATATCTTCGTCACTGGAAATGAAGTAGGGTCTAGGTTGTTGCTCCTTCTTCCTGTATTGCGCGGATACTGGCAACAAGACCTCGAGTACTGATGGATGGTAGTTGCTTCAACCGGGACCCGAAACCGCGTTGCAACATGTCGACACGGATGATGCAACACTGCAGCCAACAATTCCTGCCCAGCGAGAAGATTCATCGATTCATCTCTTTGTTCATGTCTTGCCGCGTACACCAGCACATGTAGAGTGTATTCGCACACTTGCGAAGTCAACTAGCACACTGTCAAGGCCGCTGATGTGTGGGAGGATTAGGGTATGGACAAAGGATGACTACCGACGACAGCACAGGAGAACCACCGCAGCATTTTCAACACGGACCGGTCCTTTGTAGCAAACCCCTTCCCCTTATCAAAGGACTTCGGATCTCGTCGACCGCCATCCTTCTTCGCATCCGGGCTGTGTCCCGATAGGATATCGACAGCTATAAAATGCGAGGAGGAGGATGCTGCGGGATCGTATGACTCTCAATCGCCTGTTTGCTCACTACCTGACGGAACATCCCCCCTGGCCTTCAGATTAGTATCTGGTCACGAACAACATGCCGGTGTCACCCACAGAGTCCGCGTTGCTGGAAGCGATCCTTACTCGCGTGATGGGGCAAGACAAGACCCTCTATATACTGCCCTACCTAATCGGGTGAGTCGCTGCTGTGTGCCGCTTAGAGGTCGCTGATGCCTCTAGAGTCTTGATTGATGCGATGCTGATGGGCACGGTCGTTTGCCAGTTGTTCGTATACTCTCAGTATGTGCACAAGGACAAGAAGCATATCGTGCTCAGTGTCGTGAGTTCATTGTGGAACAAAAGGCTTGCGACATCATTGCTGATTACACAGTTTCTGGTTGGCACCCTGACCGCCCTTGCATCGATCTTGTACGTTACCTTCTTACTCAGTTAGCTAAGCTGATGAGTTTAGTATCTTTCTGTGGACTACGCACCTCTTCGTTTGGGAATTCGGGCGTTATACACAATTCGCCGCAGTCAAATGTGAGCTCAAACTGCCAAGCGACGCTATTACTCTATGTTCAAAAGGTCGAGGACTGATGAGTGTCAGGGCTGATACGATACACCTCACTTGAGATAGCCACCATCGCTGTCGTCCAAGTTAGTCCTGATCTCTCTTGTGGAATGAGGTATCAGACTAATCTCACAGGCGTTCTACGTAGACCGGGCATGTCGGCTGTACCGCCACTGGTGGCCTGCTGCGCTGATGGGTCCATGTGTGTGAGTGAACAGCCTGCCTCAACGACTGACACGCAAAAAGCTGATGCTGTCAGCTTTGTCACGGCCGTCATGGGCAGCTTGGCTCTGCGCTTCATCAACGATAACTACGAATCGGTCGCATCTACGTTGAAAGAAGATCCAATCCTGAAGGCGTATGCTTACTCTTGGGTGAGTTGTGTCTCAGTCGATTTCTCGCGCTACATCGCTGACAGATATGGCAGATGGGTCTCATTCTTGGGACAGATGTTCTGATCACGCTCACGATTTCCTACGGCCTGAACCGTATTAAGACTGGGTTCTCGGACACCGACACACGCCTCAGAAGGCTTCTAGCGTGAGTCGAAGTATTCCACTCGAGTATCCCACGCGCCGCAGGGAAATAGCTGATCCGCTCTAGGCGCTCGTTCGAGACTCAGTTGCCTGGTCTGATCTCGTTCGTCATCGCAACAATCGTTTCACTCGAGTTGCAAGCTGATCAGTAACAGTTCTGCTATCTGCCTCATCACCTGGAATCGGAAGTTTGAGATTGTTCTCGCCCTCTTGTAAGTCCTCACCCGCTCTATGGAAGCTTACAGTGTAGAATGGTCCAAAGCAAAGTATTTGCTCTGGGATTGCTCATCACCCTCAATCTGCGTGGGGGCACAGCACCGACATCCGAGAACCTCGCTTCCAATTACCCGCCTAATACATCCCAGTATAAGTCTGTAAGTTTGCTGTGCTACTTCCCTATGCCTTCAGCTTACATACCTCCAGCACACATCTTCCTACCCAATGGAACGCATTCCGAGCGCGGCTGATGAGTCCTACACTGCTGTACGCTGAACTAGAGTCTGTATTCGGCTACTGCTAATTAGCTAGCAAGTCGAAAAGCGAGTACCGAATGCTTGGGATGCCGGACGATAGGTTCAAGAGCAGGAGACAGACCGGGATGTTGTTCCAAGGATTCAGCGTCATGTATACATATCGTACCAGCCTTGCGGGCCCATACGAGTCCCCCCTCAGGGCCAGCTGAGGCGTTGATGAGTACTGCCGCCGCATTCATGCGGAATGATGAAATTGTGACTAGGATGACAAGCCGAAACGCGGAGGCGAACTCTATTCCCCTTTGCTCTGACTACACACCCTCTACCTCCCTCCACACAGTGCATCAACGTTCAATAACGTTCAATTCCGGTTCATCATGCGATGCGCCTATACGCCCCTGCTGTGTGCCCAGCGATGGTCCTTGGTCCCCGCGTACCAACCTTATCGGATCTCTTCCGAGCTCCGTTCGCTTCAGCTTTACTGAAGGTAACCACTCATACAGCACTTGGGGTATTCCCAGCAAGACATACCTGATCGCCCACAGGTCACTCATTACAGCAATTCGAGTCTCGAGATGTCTACACCAGCAGCACAAGCCGCACTCAAGGAGGCGATCCTCAGTCGGATAATGGGCGCCGATAGGGGTCTTTACATTTTACCTTACTTCATCGGGTAAATTTCCCTTCAGCCTTCCGATCAGTGGACCTAAGCTGAGCTCTACAGATTGTGGCTGGACTCGCTGCTGATGGGCCTTGTAGTAGCTCAGCTTGTCACATACTGGCAGTTCGTGCGGAAGGACAAGAAGCACATCGTGGCTGCAGTAGTAAGTCCAAGTTCCACATCATTGGGCTTACAGCTGATTGCCTAGGCTGTAGTTGGCGTGCTTACTGTTGCTGCATCAGTAATGTAGGTCGCTCTACACTGGCTGGCTGACATCTGCAGTATCCTGTGTTGGACCCTGTCTCTGTATGTCTGGGGTTTCGGGACTTACTCGAACTTTTCCGAGGTAAAATGTGAGTTTGTTGGCCTGAGTCTGCCTCTGTCCCAGCGCCGCTGCAGCTGGATCATTTGCAGTGGTATGACTGATTCCACGCAGGGCTAATTCGCTACACATCGATCGAGATCGCAACTATTGCCGTGGTCCAGGTACATAGCGACCTGTTCAGTCTGACTTCTCAGGCCTTCTATGTTGATCGTGCTTGTCGTCTGTACCGTCATTGGTGGCCTGCGGCCTTGATGGGTCCCTGCA
Organism: Dioszegia aurantiaca; assembly: GCA_001600655.1. NCBI lineage: Eukaryota > Fungi > Basidiomycota > Tremellomycetes > Tremellales > Bulleribasidiaceae > Dioszegia > Dioszegia aurantiaca. Next base: position 255,997 of record BCKN01000016.1, read on the forward strand.
TGTGAGTTTGCCACACAGCTATTGTGGCGTGTATCGCGCTGATGATTTGATCAGCCTCACCACTGTAGTCTTGGGTGGCCTCGCTCTCACCTACATCGGCAAGACCTACGAAAGCTCCAATACTGAAGCGGAGGATGACATCCGACCTCAAGCCTTTGCGTATTCTTGGGTACGTCTTCTTATCTACGGGCTCATCCTCCTGCTGAGTGTGATACCAGTTGGCTTTCATTCTTGCGACAGATACGTTGATCACTGCGACCATTGCATATGGGCTATATCGGATCAAAACTGGGCTGGCCTCGACAGATACCAGGATCCGGCGTGTATTGGTGTGAGTCTTAAATGCCCTGCTTCGAGATGGTTCGAAAGCTCACTCCGTCAGTCGAGTGTTTGAGAGTCAAATTCCCGCTCTCCTCTGGTGAGTAATTAATGTAACTCCCCGGTCATCGGTTCATACTGATCAAAACAGCTCCGCCATATCTCTCATCACATGGAGCCGGAAGTTCGAGGTCGTACTCGCTATCCTGTAGGTGTTTTGCATTTTCACTATCGATAGAGCTAATAAAGCGTCAGTATGGTACAGAGCAAAGTCTTCGCCATGGGCCTCTTGATTACATTGAATCTTCGTGCAGGGTCAACGGCTGCATCGGACCATAACGTCTCGTATCCCGCGGCTATGACTTCGGCGCACGGGATATCGGTGAGTACTGGCGTTCGCTTCACTTGTGATTAGTAGCTGAGTCCACAGCGACTTTCTTCTTACCCGATGGACGAACAACCCCAGGCTGGTACGGACCACGCTGTAAGCTTGCCGGCTCCATGAATGAGACAGACTTGAAGCTGATGCAGAATAGACTCTGCACAGACGAGAGTGGCAATCCTCTGCTCCGAAAGACCCAATGGACGTAGAATTGGCTCATCCGGATGACTATAGCTCAGGCCTGGACGAGAGGGAATGGGCTTCAACGACAGGTTTGAATAGGATTGCGCCCAGGGTTTGGGAGGCTCCTCGATAGATCTACACGTTCAGGCGGCTCGGTACAGGCCATGTATGCGGTTTGCTGTTGCCATCGCTATCCCAGCATCTGCTACGAGCTCTCGTCGCGAAGACCACGGAGCGACGCAGTGTGGTACCAAATTACCACTTGTGGCGATGTTTTTCGCCTTGCTCGACAACCCTCTCCCATCCTGACTGGTACCCCTCCTTCGATCTTGTATCTCCGCTTGGACATCCCTCCTCGTTTCAGGCGATGTTACTCACCCCCGTCCGTCCGTTCAGCGCCTCCGCACCGAACCTAATACAGGACTCAGCCAAATGTAACTCCGAAAAATCCTTCACCCCGCTGAAACGACTGCTGGTCGACATGAGCGGTAGCTCTCACAAGCCCTACATCGTTAGACGCACTGACTGACCACTCACATCCTCGCTATAGCAAGATGTCAACTCCAGCAGCACAGGCCGCCCTCAAGGAGGCTATCCTTGAGCGGATTATGAGTGCCGACAAGGGCCTATACATCTTACCTTACTTTTTGGGGTGAGTACTTTGTCACTGCAACCATGAGAATACGTGCTAACCCTCGCAGCCTCTGGATGGACTCGCTATTGATGGGTATATTCCTTGCTCAGCTAGTCACATACTGGCGATTCATAAAGAAGGACAAGAAGCACATCGTGGCAACAGTCGTGAGTTCGGGCTCGGCGCGGTACTGACTGGGACAGGGTATTGTTGCAGTGCTCGCGACCGCGGCGACTATCATGTTTGTGTCTCTCCATCGTTGAACGTTGATTCATGAAGAGCTGCGAACATGGTGCTGATGCGCATAGCGTCCTCGTATGGACCTTGCATCTTTACGTGTGGGGTTTTGGGACTTACAGTAACTTCTCCGAAATGAGGTGTGAGTTTCTTTTCTGTACCTTTATGAGGGCAAGCTAGGTCGATCGGGACATGTGTTGACCTAGCAGGGCTGGTTCGCTACGCCTCAGTTGAAATCGCCACGATCGCCGTTGTCCAGGTCAGTCTCTGCTCTTTGCCGCTGAATGGCGGTGCTCATCAAACAGGCTTTCTACATTGATCGCGCATGCCGTCTATATCGCCACTGGTGGCCTGCTGCGTTGATGGCGCCCTTCGTGTGAGCTCATTCTCCCCTAAAAGTGCTGGAGGTGTCGCTGATGCCACTTACAGTGTCGTTACTGTAGTCATGGGAGGTGTCGCTCTGAATTTCCTCGGTCTCCAGTATGAAGCCGCCTCGCTGGAAGTTAAGGGCGATCTTCGGCCTCAGATCACGGCGTATACCTGGGTATGTCTAAGCTCGGCCTCTCTGATCCTTGCGTAGTCTTTACTGACAACTTTCAGCTAGGCTTGATCCTCGCGACCGATACCTTGATCACCGTGACGATCGCCTGGGGATTATACAGAATCAAGACTGGTTGGAGCACCACAGATACCAAGATCCGGCGAGTCCTAGTGTGAGTGTTGATCAGTGAGACCGACCAATCTACATGGCTGATGGTCATAGCCGATCATTCGAGACACAAGCTCCTGCACTGCTCTGGTACGTCTATTTCCCAGGCTCGCCCCACAAGTATCTCAGCTGACGTGAGTAGTTCTGCGGTGTCATTGATCACCTGGAGCCGGAGGTTTGAGGTAGTGCTCGCGATCCTGTGAGTTTTTATCTCAAATGATGATCTCGACCGCTGATTTGGCAGGATGGTTCAAAGCAAAGTATTCAGTCTGGGTCTTCTGATCACTTTGAACCTTCGTGCTGGATCCTCAGTTACATCAGATGCCACGATATCATATCCTGCTGCTAGTACCCCTCATAACAGATCTGTGAGTTGGCATTTTGGGTCTCCGAGAAGCCGCTAAGAAGTTCAGAGATTGCCATCTTACCCGCTTGACAACATGGCGGATGAGTCTGTACACGCTGTGAGTGGGCCAATTGCCTGATCCTGATGATACGTGCTAAGTTAGCAGAAGTCAGATCATCGCGAATCGCCAGATTACGCCTGGGAAACCCCCTCCCATGGGCAAGGAGCTCTCAACCCGCACCTCGGCAACTCCGTCGAATATCCTGGCTTGGAGCAGCACGAGTGGGCATCGACTACCGGCCTCAATCGCAAGCTGACTGCTTGAGTATTGTCATGTCTGGACAGAGGAGGGCGGAGAGGGGCCGGCGGTCGTGTATGGTCAAGTGGCCTGCCGGCTTCGAAGTCATGTCTCTGTCGTATTCGGATGTATATTGTCCAACCTGTCGTCGGTAGCCAGTCTGTAGATCTGAATGCTAGGCGGACGTGATCTTCACACTTCAGAGAGATATGCTAGCATGAAAGCCAGCGGCCCCTTTGAAGCTCCTGAATAGGTTTACGGCAGCACGCGTCAGCACATGCGTACCGACTTTCATGCCATGTTCCCTTCTATCATCATCCATGTCTCAACACCACCAAGGCCCGTATATGAAACGAGTCAATAGCTGAGGCGCTCGCATGGCCGACAGCGCGGCACATCTCCGTCGAATGTGATTCTGCAAACGCCACATACGAAGCCTGAGTGGCCTCGTTTTCGATAAGGCCTTTTAAGCTCAAGCTCCAGGGATGCCTCAATGAGGCGCGGTCGGGCAGGCAGCGCGCAAACCCATCAAACGGGGGGCGAGTAAGCGAAACTAAACTCAATCCCTCGTTGCAGTGCTGGACGTCCTCGAGGTCGCTAATTTATTCTGATCGGCTTTCATGGCAAGATAACGCTGTTATACATCACCTCGAGCCCCTGGCGTTGGCCTATCTGTACCGGGCGACCTATTCATCCCGATACTCCCATATTTCTAGCAGTGGAACTCCTCCCAACTTTCGATGTCTGTTTCTCCCGCCATCAAGGAAGCGCTGGCCGCAAACGTTCTGGGGAGCAACAAGGGGCTCCATTTGATGCCCTTCTACATCAGGTGCGTTACCAATTCCGTCGTGCTACTTTCCTGTGCGTCAGAGCTGATATCCGCAGCGGAGTCCTCGACAGCTTGCTCATGGGAGTGGTGATTAGCCAGACTATCACTTACGCCCAATTCGTGGGAAGGGATATAAAGCACATTGTTGTTCTTGTAGTAAGATCATCAGAGACCTACCAATGATCAAAGCTGATGACAAGTTCGCAGCGGTGATCACCACAACATTATCCACGGGACTGTGAGTGCTCACACTGAACATCCGAAACTTCATCTGATAGCCATAGTGTCACAGCATGGATGACTAGACTATTCGTCACAGGTTTTGGTACCTACCTACCGTTCACCGAAATCATATGTAGGTCTCTTTCGTTTGGCATGTATGTACGCGCTGAAATTCAGGGCTGGTCAGGTGTATGACTCTAGAGATCACCGCAATCTTTCTGGTCCAGGTGGGTCATCGCCCCTCACACATAAGCAGTATCCATGCTAATGCTGCAGATGTTTTACCTTGATCGAGCGTGTAGATTGTACGCGCACTGGTTGCCCGCGGCGATCATTGGGCCATTTATGTGAGTGCGATACATTGATGATATGTCCAGCGTCATATGGGTCCAGCGCGGGAATGCTGATTGCTACAGCGTTGGCACTGCCATACTCGGCAGCGTCGCTCTGGGTGTCCTCACGTCCAGGTTCGAAAACATCACTCCGGAAGCGATAGACTCGCCAGTACGTTTCAATCCTGAACGTATCCTCGCATTATCACAGCTGATTCTTCAGGCAATCAAGGCTCTCGCTTACACATGGGTAAGTTTACCCTGACATCTGTCCAACTTGGAAAGCTGATAGACTGATAGTTGAGTCTGATCATAGCTACCGATTTCCTCATTACCATCACTATTTCATATGGCCTCTACCGTGTCAAGTCAGGCAATGTGCAGACAGATTCGTTGATCAAGCGACTTATATTGCAAGTCCATCTACCACATCACGACAAGATGTGACAGATACTGACCGTATCAGGCGCTGCTTAGAAACGCAAACTCCGGCCTTCATAAGGTATGCTCTATGCAGAATATGCCTGATCGATCGCAGCTGACCCTTCCAGTGCAACGGTGTGCATGATTGTCTGGAACAGGCAATTTGAAATAGCGCTAGTCTTCGTGTGAGTCCATTTGCTATCAATGCTTTGTCCACATATGCTGACAGCGTAGCGTCCTTCAGACCAAAATCTACACTCTGGGACTGCTACTTTCGCTCAATCTGCGTGCAGGCGGAACAGCCGAGTCGGAGAGTAAGGCGTCATATCGATCTACCTCAGTCACTTTGCCGGTAAGTCTTGGGTAAATGTGTAGTTGGGACGGGCTCAGTTGTGCTGACGAAATAGAGCATATCCTACCCGATGTCGCAGATCCCTTCTCGTCGACGTGATCTTGAGGTCTCAGTGAGTCCGACTTCCCTTTCCGGCTATGTAGCTCGTAACAGTACGTGACTGACTTCCTAGGTTTCGGACGACAAGGATGATTGGTCGCTGCCAATGCATAAGAGAAGCGACGATCCTGGATGGTGAGGTTTGGAGCTTGGAGTCGCGACAAGCAGACATGCAGAGTGTTCCGTCAGGCTGACGTCCAAAGCTAGATCTCCGGTTGTTGATGCAACGGACGTCTGCGATGTCTATCTGCTTTCCAGTGTTCAGCAGAGATTGTTAATCCCTTTGACCTCGTAATGCGCCGAGGTCATAACTATGACACCAGCTAGACTGATTGAACAACCGATATTTGTGAGCTGATCTCCGACCCTTCCATGAATTCGACAGGCGAGTCGATCTGCAAGGGGGATCGATGTGAGCTTGCAGGTGTAAAACCGGAGAATGGACTTGCGCTTGCACTGCGGGTTCTCATGCTAAGCGCATGAGCACACAGCATGGCGTTTGTATTGGGTATCCGCTGTCGAGGCACGCGATATGTCGCCATCCCGATCCTTTCACCTGGCGACTATTGCGGAGCGTGTATTCTCACCACTTGCACCAAGTATCACGTCGGACAACATCCTATTCCTGTTCTTCAATTCTGACTTCACTCTTTGTGACAGCCAATACGATCATGCTTCTAATTGTCGCAGACCAGCAGAGCATCTTCGACGAATGCGTCGAAGCTCCTACTTCGCTCTTCATCGAGACTTCCTCCCGCCTATCCTCCGGAGAGCTCAAGGAGAACACAGACTCGCTGAAGATACTGCGCAGCACCTGCAGCACGAAGCCCAAGCCAGAGCTGACGGACGAGGAAAAGATGGACATGGAGAGATTGGTCACGAGGCACAGAATCCTGCGGGGGCTTTCCCAGATGTCGTCCGCCAGTCCGAGGATCCATGACGCAGTCGGAGGGTTCAGTGCTCTCTCTGTCCAATACAGAGGCACCCAAGACAACCCGCCTCCCCGCCCTGAGCTGGAAGAGTTGATTGACAAGTTGCTCGACCGGGCTTGGATGAGCGTGAAGGCCGATCACGCGTGGAGGTCGTTCCAGATCGGTAAGGGTGTGATGACTTCGGAAGACATCGAAAAGAGTGTGGCGAGGTATGTTCTTTGGATCCCTAATCTCCCTCTGCCAAGTGCCTATCAGTCCGACGCACGCTAAGTACAGCGCTGACCATGAAGTGAGTGGATGCGTGACGAAGTCGTCGCTGCCACGGCAAATCCCTGGCTCACCGATGAAGAGCAGAGGAAATGGGCGCGAGGCATCCTGAGAAGCGTCTACAACGTTGCCATCCCAGCTATCGCCAAGTCGGAGGCGAGCGGATCCGGGGTGAATTGAAGATGGACACAGCACTATTGGGAAGGATTGACACTATCGTCTTTTGAGTTCTGATGCAATGCATCATGGGGACGACTCACATGTGACATGGTACACACCGTCACTGACCTATCATCGAGGTCCACATGAGTTCCACACTCCTGCTCACGCAGACAACGGCTACCGGCGAGTAAGATGTCCCACCCCACTGAAACACGAAGGCTGAAACAGAGAGACTTACCCAAAGTAGCAAATCTATCCATGGCATCTCACCCCGACTTTCACCGCATCATACCTCCGAAATTGATGACATCCTTCAATTTTATGGTTCAGGTCCAGAGCGCAAAGGCGGGGGAGGGCGGGGTAGGTGAGATGAGAAATTCAGCCGGGGCCATGGAAGCCATACACCACCAATATAGCTTGGGATATGACTGCCGAGTTACAGCTGGATGGAGGCGCGGAAGTTGAAGAGGTAGGGACTTTGATCATCGGAGCTGGACCGGTAAGTACATCCTTATCTCAACCTAAATTTGCGGTGGCTAATTTCCATCCAGACGGGGCTGGGAGCTGCCACAAGATTGAATCAGCTCGACCGCTCGTTCCTCATCGTCGACCACGCTACTATCGCCGGCGGTCTAGCATCGACAGACACGACAGATGAAGGCTTCCTCTTCGACGTTGGCGGTCATGTTATCTTCTCGTACGTTGAGGACAAAGGACCGTGCTAATCGTAGACACTATGCGTACTTTGACGATGCACTCGACCGTGCCTTGCCGAACGAGGATGATTGGCTCACGCATCAGCGCGTGAGCTATGTGCGTTCAGCAGGCACTTGGGTACCATGCATGTAATCCTGGAGTACTAGTGCTGAAATGTAGATCCGTTCCAGAACAACATTGCCAAACTCCCTATGGACCTCCAGCTTCGCTGTCTGGATGGGCTGATCGTCGCTTCCGAGGAACGGGGGCGTACGGCCTTGTTCAAGCCAACGACATTTGACGAGTACATCATGAGGAATATGGGCGAAGGCATAGCAGACGTCTTTATGCGGCCGTATAACTTCAGAGTGTGGGGCGTGCCAACTACAGAAGTGAGTTCAGTTGGAGTGGGGCTGATTGTAGATGGGGTGTAAATGGCTTGGAGAGAGAGTGGCTGCTCCATCCCTCCGCCAGGTCGTCCGGAATGCGGTGACAAAGGAGACGGCTGTAAGTCCAAGATTATGGACAGAGCTGATGTTAGGGCAATTGGGGTCCAAACTCGACTTTCCGCTTCGCCAGTCGCGGCGGCACAGGCGGCATCTGGATCGCTATCGCCAAAACTATCCCCTCCTCCAGGTTGCGGCTTGGAAAACACGGCGCGGTTGCCAAGATCATGGCCAACGACAAGATTGCGGTCCTCCAAAATGGTCGGCGGGTGCGGTACAAGAGTCTCATTTCGACGATGCCGCTGGACGGGCTACTGGATGCTCTGCGGGTGGATGAAGGGGGAATACTTGGGGTGAATGGGATGATTAAGGCTGCCAAGGGATTGGTTTTCTCCAGTACAATCATTATTGGGCTAGGAATTCGGGGAGTACGACCTGCAAGGATTGGAGATAAGTGTGAGTCCGGAGGGGAGACGTAGTCCGGTGCTTGTTTTAATACTGATACATCAGGCTGGCTGTATTTCCCAGAGGACGACTCGCCCTTCTATCGCGCTACAATCTTCTCCAACTACTCTCCCCACAACACTCCGGAGTCCACCACTACTCTACCCACTCTCCAGCTCGCCGATCCTTCACTCACGCACGATCGCTCGCCCACTTCTGGACCGTATTGGAGCTTGATGTTTGAGGTCTGCCAATCGGAGCAAAAACCCGTCAATCTCGACACGCTGCTGGCGGAGACTATCGCTGGGGCTATAGCGACGACACTGCTGCTTCCGACAGATGAGATTGTTTCAACCTATCAACGGCGCTTTGATCATGGATAGTGAGTGATTCTTGTGTGCAGCAGCTGACGCCTAGTCCTACGCCGACTCTCGGGCGTGATGCTGCACTGGAAAATATCTTGCCGACTCTGAGAGAGAAGTACAATATCTGGTCGCGGGGCAGGTTTGGGAGTTGGAAGTACGAGTGTGGAAATCAGGATCATTCAGTAAGTCATATGCTGGACGGATGCTGATGGTAGTTCATGCTCGGTGTCGAAGCTGTCGATAACGCTCTCTTCGGTACACCAGAGATGACGCTCAACGAGACGGACTGGGTCAATGCTCGAAGGAACGATGAGCGTAGATTGTGATGTCTGTTGGTTCGTATACGTACTCTTGAAATAGCCTTCATGTCATCCCCGAATAGTCCATTCTGGTCGTGCATTTCGTCATCTCTATCTATAGCTCAGTCAAGACAGGCACATTGAGGTCCGGACTCGGGGCAGGTATGCGCCATGTTCGCGTCCGTGCAATTGAAGATGACGGTCCATGTCCGCTCTGTCGCATGGCCTGTGATGTCAGTACAGATTCGAGAGAAGAGCCAGTGTCCCACTCACCCAGAGTCGGGTTTGACAGCTCATTATTCCCCCATCCCTCCTTCCAGATCCAATGCTCAGGCGGTGCGTGAAACTTGCTCATGAGGTTCTCGTATTGCAATAGCGAATTGTCGAGTATCCGTCTGCGCGACACGACAAACTGGCCCGCCCATACAGCCTATCGTATTAGCCTTTGGACCGTCGTTCTAGAGCGCGAACTTACGAGGACGGGATGTGGAGGGCAGAAATCCATCCGAAACATGCTGTAGATATCCGCCATCCTTGGGAATTCATTATCGGCACTATCCTTTCCGCAGGTCTGGGTGACGTATGGCCCGAATGACATGAAGCCCAAATTGGAGATAGAGCCCATGATGTCCAGTCGGGGTTTGAAGATGAAGTCCCAAGCTAGGTGTGGCTGTGACTCAGCGTCGGACCAATTTACTCGCCAACGTAAACGCTGGAGAGAAGAAGCGTACCTGAACAAAGATCGTGTAGTCCGCAAGACCACTATGGTAGTTGTGAATGATATGATTCTACAATCAGCTGGGAGCTCGGCTTGGCAGCAGACAGACTCACTAGATAGGTCTCCCCTTCGCGACCAACATTCTCAAGCTGGATCACCTGGTCCGAGATTCCATCCAAGGCCGTCCGCTTCGCCACGTCCAAGGGACCCTTAACATACACCGTTCGTCTCAGGTCGGCATGTGCGGGAATGCTTTGCGAGATATATGACATGGTCTCGTTCGCGTTATCGAGGTTCTCATCATAATAGGACATCACCCTTATCTGTCAGCTGTACTCTTAGCGGCAGGGGAAATTAGACCCACACCTCGTATGTCGGGGTACCGCTCCATGGGGCCACTGCCCTCGGAGGCGGAGAGGGCATAAGCAACCCATAGTACATGACTAGCAGTGTCAAAGTTGCTGCCACCGTCCACAGTGATCGCCGACGAATGGGAGGTTGACGCCAGTCCGCCCCGACCCAGTCTTTGACGGCTGTTAAGGCGGAATCACCGGCTGTCGAGGGGATACCCTGGACGGGCCATTCTTGTCCCCAATTGATTTTTATCATTGGGGCAAGTGGTGATGAAGGACATGTTAGCAACAGTAGGAAATTGTTAGGTTGCAGAATCTGCTCGGACCTGCGTAAACTTTAAATTCTGTGCTGCTGACAGGCACGGTTGACGCCGGTATGTATATACGTTTTGGTCTGCATTGGACATCTGGTCAGTGACAATTGGCACCATGATAAACCGTCCAGTGGTAGCTCCATATCAGAGACCGTAGCAGAGTCTGCAAATACTATATTATACATACAAGGCGTGGTGGCAATCCGACAGAAGACCCCCCACTCAACTCGACCGCTGCAGCGATCTTCAAAATCTCAACCCCCTGTCTCCACACTGTGTCCAACCTCAACCTGCCCTCGTAGACTGATGAAGTCCTACCGATGACCCGCACTCTGTGTCCAGAATACCTGAGTGATTATCCGGATGACCAATCTCGATGTCCTTTGGAGTACCAGCCGAGGATTGCCGTATGTGCTTGGAGTCGGTAGACACAGAAAGCCTGCCCAGAGGATAAGAATGGGTTTCCTGATATATCAGCCTCGCTGCACAACCGAGGATGAGGACACGCGGACTGACCTTTGGTTGGGGCCCCGCAGAAGGGTATGAGACGTTCACCTCCACCTTGTGACCGGCTCGTAGATTTAACGTGATCAGTAGACCTAAAGCGAAGACCTTGGATTGAAGCATACTGTCACTCAGCTTGTAACCGCGTATGCCATTTAGGTGGAAGAGACGGACTTACGTGAATGAGAGGACGAGGTCGAAGCGTCGGTTCCACATGATGAGAGTTACAAAGGAAAAGATGAGCGCAGGCAGCTGCGTCTCAAAGACCCGACTGCAGATTCAGCGATAATACGGTCCAGCGCAAGGGAGCCAAGTACTTACATCAGCAATCGCCTGAGCGCCGTATCGGTCGAGGGAACTCCTGTCCTCATCTTGAATAGAGACACGGCGATGATGACAGTGATGAGCGCATCGGTAAGGAGGATGAAGGACATCTGAGACATCAGCTTGGACATGTTGGGGTCTCTAGAGCTGAACATACCCAGCTATAAGCGAGGGTCTGAACCAATCGATTGTCCGTCAACTCCGCGGCAAGGTACTCATATTGCGCCATGGAATTGATCGCTGCGATCCCCAAGGCAAAGACTGCAGCCCTAAGCGTGTCAGCACATTCTGAGTGGAAGGCGGATCAACCGGACGAGGAAGTATGACGAGGGACTCACAGGCAGGGGCCCATAACTGCGACCGGCCAGTAGTGTTTCCATAGCCTGCATGCACGGTCGATGTAGAAGGCCTACATCGTGAGTTGCAAATAGCAACGCTAAAATCATATATGTCACTTACCTGGACTACGACAACAGTTGCCAACTCCACTGACATGTATCGCACTAACCCTGGCATCGTCAGCCAGGTCCTATCACGCCTAAGATTGGGCAACTCACACCGCGACTCGATGAACTGGAGGTAGGCAGCGAAGCCCCAAACAAAGAGATTCAGCTCCCAGAGTAGTATCCTGGATTGATCAGCAAGTGACCAGACCTAGACGTGACGAACACGTACATCACCGATGCCATTGCAGTCAAGAGCCCCACAATGTACTGGCCTGTGAGCAATCCAAACGGCACGGCAGAATGGGCCTGGGAGCACTAACTACAGTTGCCACTATGTGGATCTTGTCCTTCTTCGCATACGGCCAATATATGTAAAGTTGGCAGATGCAGATGCCCATTAAAAGGCTGTCCAAGTAGCCTCTGTAAGATTAGCACGATCCCCTGATGTGAGGACGTACCCAAGGAAGTTCGGTAGGAAGTAGAATGCTTTGTCAGAGGACATGAGACGAGCGAGGATAGCCTCAGTGACGGCTGCTTCAGCCATCGGTGGAGCCATTGTGAGTATGTAAGCAAACGCGAGTTGCCAGAGATTGTCGATGGTGGGAAAAGGAGTTGACTAATGGGACTTCCAGGCCGCTTATGTATGGCGCTCGGCGTCAGCTTACTGCTACCATCGCCGTAAACTTAGCCCGCAGCAGCTGTATGATGTGAGCACATGAAGCCGGATCGGTGAGCTGTCGGATGACCATTTCACACGCCCACTCATCCCTTCCCTTTCTCACGCCGAATGGTGTGTCCTTGCCATTCTCCGACAGATCTGTGATAAGCTCTATCTCCACATCCGGCGCGGACCTCGGGCTCGCCAGAGGACGTCAAAGTCAAGCTCGGGCAGTAGGTATACAGTTAAGGTCGTCGCTCTGTTACTCGTGGGTTGGTGGTCAGCCGAGATCCGGCGGAATCAGATTGACCGTGCAAGCTTTTGCCCGATTGGGAGATATTTCACATGAAACGACATGAAACACGCTCCGCCACCGGGTTTCTTGCCCGAAGCTAGGTCTCATAGGCGTTCCGGTTTCTGTATTCATCATCATCGGTGTGGCTGCTCAATTATTGTAGCATTGGAGCGCATCCAGTCGTGAAGTCAGTCCTGTGAGACGAGGATCGTCCAGGGTGATGTATAAGCTAGACGGCAGCGTGAGGCGATTTGCTTCCGGTCATCTGCAGAGTGGGCAAGGCGGTATCACAATGACACAAGCGAAGAGGCCACAGGCGATCAGTCTTCCAGAGACTAGAGAGTTTTGACCAGTAGTACATACCGTAGCATAGCGATCACTTTCCCTACCTCATCATTGGCCAGACCTGTTACGTTCGATGCCGTAAGATAGATTGTTAGTGGCGTGATGATAACGGATTCCGATTTCAAGGCAAAAGTCAGTCTGGCCATAGATCCACCTCGTACCCCTCTACATCTCTCTGAATAAGCCAGCTTGCAATGACTGGATCTGTTCGCAAGCCCGCGCAATGGATATCAACGTGGTTTGCACTCTCCACTGCGGTCGTTTTGTGGGGTGAGTCGTGCCCATGCATGTGCCCATCGCGACTGCTTACCGTCTGCAGATGCTGGGTACTGTTTCAATCGGCCTAGAAGTATGCCCGGTGGCGATCTGGCTTGGATTTGGGCGCCCTACAAGTCAGTCTGCCGACTCATACCTCAGATGGTGCTGATCTCGCAGCATGGTGCCCTACGCCGCTGTTGATTACATCTACGGCTTACCATCTTTGGCCCGTAAAGATGGCTTCCCAAATGCTCAAGGTATGTCTACACCTTTCACCTGCTGACGTGCAGCTCTGATGAATGTGTTCGAAGCCATCCTCAACATGGAGTATCTGTACCTACGGCACACCTCATCTCGCCGGGCCAAGCTCCAACCGGGGCAGCAAGAGCACTCTTATCACGGCCATGCGCCGGTCATTGGCTTTGCTGCGACTGTGTTGACGTGTGCAAAGACTAGTCTATACATATGGCAGGGTATATTTTACTTGTCCAAGCGTGTGACCAATAACTAATTGGTAGACTACTTCTGCGGCTGGTGTTCCACAGGGCATAACTCCCGAGTGTTGTTCTGGTCGTCATATGTCCTACCCAACGTGTACGTTCTACCAGAGTTATCATGACTGATGGCAGAATCTGGATCATCTTCCCAGGAATCGTTGCCATCTCACTGGGACGGTTCATCACTCAAGCGCTCAACCGGGAATACGCCTCTCAAGTCGCTTTTGTGGAATACTCGCAATCTACAGCCAAGCTGCCATCCGAAAAGTCCACTTCTTTGGGCGCTACTGGCATCCCTCGCCGGACAAGACCCAGAGCAGTCAAAGGCGCTCCATCCATCTCACACTCGCGCACTCCCTCCAGTCTGGCAACATCATCTACCGACGCCTCCACCTCATTCCCTCATCCAAATCCCGGAGCGACACTTCCCATCAGCTTCACCCCGATCGGCCGCACATGCTTGGTCGTCGGGCACAATCGACTGGCGGCTAGCAGAGTCCTGGCACTACTTGAAGCTGAGGCAGATGTAATACTTGCGTCGGAGGAGAAAGAACTCAATGAGGAATTGAAGTATCGGGTCAAAACCGGTCAAATCGACTTTATCCCTCTCGACTCGGCCAACGAGACCAGCAATTCATGGTCATCCCTCCTGTCCTCCCATCGCGTCATCCTCGTCTGTGTCACCGATACCCTGATCGCTTCGTCTCGCCGATCTACGCGCTCCTCCGAATTCATTGCCATCGCGGCATCTTCTCTCAACATCCCTATCAACATTTCGGATCAACCTCGTCTATCCTCATTCAACTTCCCCTCTGTTCATCGTTTCACCGGAATCGCCGGACCGAGCAGTCTTCAGGTTGCAGTCTCGACTAACGGTAACGGGTGTCGTCTCAACTCTCGCATCAAGCGAGACATCGTCTCCCGCCTCCCAGCAGATGTCGGACTTGCGGTCGATAATGTGGGGCGGCTGCGGACGCGGGCTCGAGCGCGGTCAACCTCACGCTCACGGTCCAAAGACCGCATATCGGATGACGACCCCGAGACACCGCTCAACGCTGCAGTCCCACAGCTGGATACTCCGTCTCTGCTCAAGGAGGCAGCATTTGAGCTACGAATGGTAGATGCGGAGACGGAGAATGAGGATGAGCAGCTGCGGCGTATGCGATGGGTACATCAGATGAGCGAGTACTACTCGTACGAGGCGTTAGCGCGAATGGGCGAGAAGGACATTCAAGGGGCTCTGGAGACTTGGGAGAAAAAAGCAGCGGGCGGATTGCCTCATCATGAGGGAGTCCTTGCGGTACCTAAGGGAGACGGCAGGATATACCTCGTCGGATCCGGTCCCGGACACCCTGGTCTACTCACCGTCGCCGCCTCGACCATCCTCCGAACCGCCACTGTCATCCTCTCCGACAAACTCGTCCCCGCCGAAATCCTAGCCCTTATCCCCAAAACTACCGAACTGCACATCGCCAAGAAATTCCCAGGTAACAACGAAGGGGCGCAGAATGAGATGATGGAGCTGGCGCTGGAGGCTGCAAGGCGAGGCGAGGTGGTGGTCAGGCTCAAGCAGGGTGATCCCTTCGTTTACGGTCGAGGAGGCGAAGAGGTGCTCTATTTCCGACAAAACGGATTCGAATCTACCCTCATCCCCGGAGTCTCATCAGCGCTCGCGGGACCGCTCATGATGGGCGTACCGGTGACGCAGCGGGGAGTGGCGGAGAGTATGATCCTGTGTACGGGCGTAGGGCGAGCAGGGAAGAGTGTCCAGCTGCCAGGATACGTCCGGAGTCGAAGTTTGGCGTTGTTGATGGGTGTTGCGCGGATCAATCAAATCGTCGATGTGTTGACGAACCCAGCAGGAGAGGGAAGGGACGGTGCGGCATATCCTCTGCATCTACCTATCGCCGTTATTGAGCGCGCGTCGAGCCCGGATCAGAGGGCAATTCTTTCGACGCTGGAGAACATTGAGGAGGCGTTGAAGAGTATGGAGGAGAGACCGCCGGGGATGATGTTGATTGGCTGGGCGGTGTTGGCATTGGAGGGCGAAGGGAGGGTGGATGTGCTGGATCGAGATGAGGGCGGTGATGGGGAGATTGTACAGAGCTGGATGGAGGGTCAGAGATGGAAAGTCAGAGAAGGGCTTGGAAATGGGTGGACAGGGTTGGATGGGTTGGGTATTGCCATTTAAGCAGTTCCACGATTGGATTGTCCATGGAATGAGATGACAAATGGGTCGGAACAGCCAATGGGTCGTCCATGTGCTGTTTCTTATCATCGATCACTCGCACTGACATCACAGGATAGATCTCTCATTTCCGCTACCTGGATAGTTGCGATCAGCTATCGAGTAGATACATCTTACATGCGCTATCAGTACCGAATTGCCGATCCAGTTAGTCTCTAGCGGCCTATACCAGGGAGCATAGAGGATCCCAGAGTGGCAGCACAGTGAGATCGCCCTCATCCAGCACCCTCAACCACCGATCGTCGACCAGTCCTCTCGCTGCCATCACCTGAAATACATTCTCTCTGAACCACTCATCAGTCATCACAAACCAGCCCTGATCCCCCGCTTCCATGCCCCAGCTATTCTCCACCTGATATCTGACCGGTCTGCCATGTTGATCGAGATGCACAGCAGTGATAACCATTCCATGGGTGATCCTGGTCTCTCCCATCCGAATGCGGTCGGCTTTGGAAAGGTTGACGGCGAATCCATATGTTGGCGTTTCGAACAGTTTCGGATCGAGGATTCCCAGCGATCGGGAGCAGGACTTGGAGACATCGCATGCGAACATGATTGGGTGGTCTGCGCGGATGGCGGTGATGACTGCATCTTCCATCGATTCGATTGGGACGTTCACGTCTTGGTGTGAGCGTAAGCCTTGATCGAAACTCACGTTTGGCCTGTCTGCCTCCCCAGACATTGCCCAGACGATCCACGGTGTACAATCGTCCGTACTCATACCGGGGATCATTTGTCAAGCAGATGCTCTCCTCGGGATCTGTCCCCTCCATCCGTCCAAACTCCCGGTAGAAATCCCGCGGCGTACCTTCCCAGCTTCTGCAGTCTGAGCGCACCTGATACTCCCACTTAATGGGATGATCTGGATTGGGTGGAGACCCGAGGATGATGGAAAGTGTGTTGTAGATGTCGCGCATATATTGCGCTTTGAGATCGCCGTCGGGATTTGAGCGCAGGGTGTGGGCGTATCCTCGGACTTTAGTGTTGAGTATTCGGTTCATATTGGCGGAGTCAGCCGACGAGTATGTGTCCGGATAGATGGACATCGGGACCATGCCGTATTTCTCTGGTCATCAGCTGGGATCATTACAGTACGACCTGGGACACACACCAAATAGATCTACGGCCATGTGCCAATGTGCGCCGTCCCCCATGGGATTACTGTTCAGGTGCGTGACTAGGCGGCTGTCGAGCGTTTCATGCCTGGTCTCCATCATTTGCCTTGTTGGTTAGCACAACAACTTTGGGAACCCGTGTAACTCACCTCAAGTAATAGTTGGCTCTCTCAAGCTTGTCATAAAACCACAGGTAGCTGTGAGAAAGCTCGAAATCGCAAAGTCCGAGTCGTTTGGCTATCGGATATCGAAGAACATTGTCTATCAGATTAGATCTTACATTCCACTTGGCTTATCAGGCTTCACTCACTGGCCGCGAGAATCCAACATCGGCCGCTATTACCCTGCTTAGCCCGAGGTGCAGGGTACTGACCCTCAGAGTCGATCCCCTTGACCCGAAGATCGAACGGCCTTGCCCCATGGATGATGGCATCCTGGGCTGTCAGGCACTCGATTGGGTCTAGCTTGGGCATGAGCAGGCGAGCAAGGGACAGAGCTGGACTCTGTACAGTAAGCGGTCAGTCTCCCTGTCAGGCAATAAGACGGAAAGTACAAACTCACCTTGTCAAGTTCTTCCCGCCAGTCCTGCAGCGAGGGGATCTGGAGAGATCGTGGATCTAGGTCGGCCGCTCTGGCTAAAGAACAGACGTTCTCAGAAGGCCGGGCACCGTGCTCTGCAGCAGACAGGGGTGCCAGAACACTAGTCGATGACTGACTGGCAGAAGCACGCAGAGCGACAGGGAACATCTTGATGTTGCCTCGATTGCGGACGGGAAGCAGTAGCGACTTCAGGAGACGCATTGGTGGAAAGCGGTTGTCGGTGTCAGTAAATTGGCTAAAGCGCGCAGGTATCGTTTTCAGTAGGCGGGGACAGGCGAACAAAGGTTGAAAAGACAAAGGACCGCGAGGGTGAGACAGATTCGCGGCATTCCCCACTGTTCAGATGTTACGGAAGGTGTACGGCGATTGGGGGACTGACTAGGGTCACTATACAGTGAGTACGTCAATCAAAGCGCCTGAACATGTCAACAGGTACAATCAGATACAATCTTGGAATACAAACCATCCTGAGCACAGAGCTTGCGAGCTCCCTCAAGCCAACGCGCCCATTGGGTCCCAAGCATCCAACACAACCGGCTTGCCCTTCTCCAACACCGCGACCCACTTCTTCTCCGCGATGCTCTTGGGGATGACGACCTGGAACACATTCTCCTTGAACCAGTCAGCAGTCATCATGAACCAGCCCTTCTCCCCTGCGGTATCAGACCAGCTATTCTCCACCTTGTACTTGGTCGGCCGACCCTTGTCGTCGAGGTGGACAGCGGTGATGACCATCGCGTGCGTCATCTGGGTCTCGCCAGTGCGCAACCTGTCCGCTTTGTTCATGTTGTATGTGAAGCCGTATGCTGATTTGATATCGTGGAGATTGGTGTCCATGATACCGAGAGGAGTGGAGGAGGATTTACCGACATCGCAGCCGAAGAAGAGGGGTGTGTTGGCCCGGATACCGGCAATGACGGCGTCTTCCAAAGCGACGATAGGCGCGTTGACATCTGATCCATCAGCTGCGACGCCTTGTTCAGCGTCAGACATGACTCACATCGAATCGGCTTGCCACCCCAGACATTGCCCAGCCGGTCTACAGTGTATAGCTCTCCATAGTCGTTCCTCGGATCATTGATCAGACTGAACGAATCCGCTGGATCCATTCCCTTCCGCTTCCCGTACTGCGAGTAGAACTCAAGCGGAGTCCCCTCCCAGGACTTGTACTTGTTGTCTATATCGTAATACTCCCACTTGATAGTCTCATCCGGACGAGGCGGGGTACCGAGGGTGATGGAGAGGGTGTTGAAGATCTCGGTAAGGAACTGTCCCTTCAATCGGCGATCGGGATTTGCGCGGAGACGGATGGCGTATTCGCGGAGCTTGGTGGTAAGGATCTGACACATACGTCCTGACGCGCTGGAGGAGTACGATTCGGCGTAGAGGGAATGAGGTAGTATACCGTACTTCTCTGTTGAATTAGCAATGGACTGATTCAAGACACACCGATGAGATTCAGCGCCATATCCCATTGTCCACCATCATTGACCGGCGCTTGGTTGAGGTACGAGACGAGCCTAGAATCTATGGACTCATCTCTGGTCTCGAGGACATTCCTGACGTGTCAGCGGAGCAGGTGGACAAGTAGAGGACAGACTCACTCCAAGTAATAGTTCGCCTTCTCAAGTTTATCGTAGAAGAACAGGTAGCTCTGCGACAGCTGGAATTCTCCTAGCCTAAGCTGCTCGATGACATTGTACCGCAGAACATTCGCTGGCCTCAGTCAGCAACATGCCCCTTCTGAAGTGACGCGACTTACTGGTGGCAAACAACCAGCATCTGCCGCTACTGGCCTGGTTCACCCTAGGCCCAGGATACTCGCCCTTGGAATCGACGCCCTTGAGCTGCAGATTGAAGACCTTCGCGTCGTGGACGATTGCATTGCGCACGGCAAGCGACTGCAGAGGGTCGGCCTTTGACAGCACCAGGCGAGCGAGTGGCAGTGAAGGCGACTACGTTGGGGATCAGCCTTGCGCGCTTGTATACCATGCGGATATTGTACGTACCTCGTCGAACTCCCGGCTCCACTGAGCGATGTGCGACGGGGCGAGCTCTTCGCTGAAGTCAGAAGCGCTTGTCACGCCCTCAACCGGACTGATAGTGATGGCCTTCTCGATTAACAGCGGTGCAGAGCTTGACGCTGTGGGGAGTTTCCGCTCGGCAACGGGTCGGGATGCTTGTGCGCCCATAGTGAGAGAGTGTGGAGATGTGAGGGAGTGTCAAATGTACAATATATGATATGAATGAACGACCAAGGAACGAGATGAATGACATGCATGATAAGGGCTCGGCCATCGGCCCATCGGGTACTCAGTTACGGGTAACGTAATTAACCTCCGCCGGGCGATATCTATCCTATCTGCATGGGATATACTCCTGAGTCTACATGTACGAGTAAGTATGTTCCTCACCTCCTCCGTAGCACATACTGCTGACATCAGCAGCTCTATTTTCACGTCGAGTCTCCTGTCTCGTCCTGTCTCGTCGAGGGGCAATCTCCACCGGACACGTTTCAACATCGTCGTCCTTTCATTTCAGGGCAAGGGCAGCGCATATGAAGCCCTCTTCCACGGCGCACTAATCCATGACGGCAAACCACTAACTGTCTGATCGATACATCGTCTGATACTCATCAGCTGTAACATCGGCCACTTGCGTCCAGCTACGATGTCTGAACCACGTTCGAAAAAGTTAAGTGGCAGCCGTGAATCTGAACGGCCGGCGAAGACAAATCAGTTTTGGAGACATATCGAAGGCGAGATCAAGTGGCGAAATAAATGCTGGGCCATAGCGTTTATCACTGTCGTCCTCATCTTCGTCCCTCTCGGCTGTTGGATGCTGTATCAGGTACAGCAAAACTCGGACGTATACCTGAAGATCATGGATGCGGCCAAGATATCTAAGCGTCTCCTTTACCGCCCTACCGGCAACGATGACACCCAAACCGGGAATGGTGGTAGTACCTCGGGCGGATTATTGGTGGACCAGCCTCCTCCTGTCGACTTGTACGTCCCCCTATCTTGCCGTTAACTAACCTCTAGAAATGTTGCTCTGATACTTTCGGTGGCGTCCGTGATCTCATTTCTCTGCGCTTGCCTGCTCTTAATTGTGAGTGTACCTCAAAGTGCTCACTGATCCCAGGCCACAATCTGTTTTCCCATAGGTTTAGTATGGAGCGGCCATGTACTCATCATAATATCCACCAGCGTGGGAGCAATCTGTGAGTCCAACATTCGAGAGATGAACCGAAAGCTGACCTCGTAATCTCGCTAATGCGCCTTCGTAAGTTTACACGCGCCGACAGCAGTGACTACACTGAACAGCAGAACTGGTGGTGGGCTGTTTGCTGCTCCTGACAGCGGCTATATTCCTCTTCAGCTGCTTCATTCCGGCCGTCCGGGACATGATGCGTCGTGCCGCGATTATGATCAAGATCGTAAGCAAGATCGGAGGAAAGCATTCTGGCGTATATTTCCTCGTACTGTCCGGTGAGGGTGATATCCAAACGAGAATTTCTCATCGCTGATCATACCAGGCGTCGTTGTCCAGACACTCATAGTGGCCTTCGCAGCTGTCTCGATCGTCTGTGCCTGGATCCGATATATACCGTTCCACGAGGGTCCGTTCTACATTGTTTTCATTCAACGAGACAAGAGCTCGCACTGACAATCTCCAGGCTGCAACACTGAAGTTTGTGGCTGGAATATAGCAATCATGGTCACACTGTACCTCCTCTTTGCTCAGAACTGGATCACAGGGGTGAGAGGCCGGAACAAAGGGAGTCTTTGGGTTATACACTGACTGACAGACGATATCCAATATCATTGTGGCGTCCCTGGCTGGGGGACCGTACAGTGGCAAGTTTTTTATTTTCACTGACGGAATGCCCTGACTGTGCAATAGCTTGGTTTCAAGAATGGGAGAAAACGACAGGACGAGCTAGGGTCAAGTCCACTATCGGCTCAGCGTTGTGGGCAAGCATGACCATATCCTTGGGCCCATTAGCGCTGAACGCGATGCTTACTGATCTCATTAACCTCGCCGTGTGGCTCCTCGAGGCCATTCTCGACAAAAGTAAGCGCTGTCGGAATGAGCACGTGCACATGTCACCCGCTGATGCCTTGCTCAGTCCCTGGGGTGAACAGTTGCCTCAGCGGTTGCGTGAGTCAAGTGCCATAGTGGTAGAGGGTGGACCAGCTGATGCATTAGATGGGGTTCGTTCTGGATATGATAGCGGCAGCGGCGGAGAAGTTCAACAGATGTCAGTATATTCCAAAGATATCATTGCAGGGTCAACTACTGATGGGTTCAGACGTTTGCATAGTGATAGGTACGGGACATGTCAATGGCGATGCTGATGTTAAGGTGTGAATGACTTTGCACTGAGCTACGTGAGTGGGTCCTTGGTACCTCAGATAAGACGCATGGCTTACGGACTCAGGAGGAGGCTGCTCGGCGAACTTATGCTTTCGTGAAGAAGGGCGTCATTCCAGCTGACTTTGACGCAATGACTGGAAAAACGAGTCTGGCGCTATCCAAAGTCAAAGATGGTGCGGCTAGGTTTGGGAAGAAGCGTCCTCCAAAGCAAGGACCAATTGCGAAGAGACTGAATGAAGATAAGAAGACACTTCTGCCCGACGGACGTGAGTACTATTCTCTGGATGCTCCTTGGCGTTAGTCGCACTGGCATGGGCACGAACGTCGACCATCCACTGTTTACTGACAGGTGTCCAGACTTCATGGTTGGGCTAGGAGCGTTGCTGAACGACGCACTGGTCGCAAATGGTACGCAGATGGTGCCGGTCATATCAAATGCGCGCTGACCAGCAGCACTTGGTATGGGTAGTCTTGCGTGTGGGGTGGTGGCGTTCATCTCGGTATACATCTACATGCAGAGTGAGTCCGTGGATGTACAACCGCGCATCGCTCAGAATCCGCTGACGGCCGGTCTTCAGTACTCGACGAGGATGATAATGTGACCTTCCAGTTAATGTGGTGGGAATGGTGAGTGAAGATGAACTTCAGGTTGCGCCGAAAGTCATGAGGTAGGACTGAAAATCTTAAGGGCTTTTGTTGTCTACGCATTCTTCATGGCATTTGCCGTGGCCAATATCCTCGGCAATGCCATAGTAAGTAGCGTGCGCCCGACGACCGCCCATCACTAATCTGGCAGGAAGCAGGAGTCTCAACGCTCTATGTTTGCGTGTACGACCCTCCAGGACCCATGTGAGCACCGTTTTTCCGCAAAGGCTGAAAAGGATCTGATACACCCTCACAGTAATGAATATGGTGAAAGTCTCATGGATGTCAGGGGAATTCTTCAGGAGAACGCTAGAGAGTTTTGCGACGTGAGTTCAGTATCGAGATCGACCGCAAAGGCCGGTCAGGTTGGGCTCTTGCTGAACTCCTCAGTTGCTGGATGATCGATATCCTAATGTGTTTGATGCGATGGCGGTACAGCGAGAGAAGGAGAGAGAGCAAGAAGTGGCTGCTTAGATTTGTTAGTCATTCGGCTAGGGATAAACCCATCAATGTTTGTACCCGGATTGTGTCAGTAAAACGAGCAGTCAGCGAGCTGCTCCAAGGAAATGCACCCCTGTTCATGGTTCAAACCAAAGGTCATGGTTCTTGTAAGGACGCCAGATGCTTGCCGTACCTCCCAGCAATGTCCGCGTGCCGCACAGAGGGCCGATACGCATGTTGGGTCTATATACTATCAGCATCGAACATAGCTTCACTCGCATTAACAGACTCACCGAAATGAGCTTATCAGCCGCCCAGAGCCTGGATGTCATGCCTGCCACAAAAGTGAACAGATCTCCCGCATCCTCCGCCGCACATATCTCCGCTTCGTGGAGCTTTAGAATGGCGAGAGCGACTCGAAAGAGAGTATCGTGACCCTCGACGAAGAATACATCCCATACCCTGAACAGTGTCTAATAAATTAGCTGAGGGATCCACTGAGCACGAGTTGGACTCACCTCGACAGGTAGACAATCCGTAAAGAGGCTGAGGAACCAGCCGAAAGTGATACTGGCCAGATCCACACCCAACTCGGCCAGTGCCGCCGCGATCCTCGGAAGATGTACCTCAACAAGATCGGCAAGAACCAGCTGATCCGCCCTTGATGCGAGTAAGGACGGCGAGTAGAAGTCTGTTGGGAGCAGGCGGTCGATCATGGCTGACAGCACCCAAAATGCCTGTTCTTCATCGGTATGAGTGAGAAGTAATGTAGCTGCCAGCATCTAAGACATCAGCTGTACATTCTGCGTACGAGATGCTACAGCCCTACTCACATTCATTCCTTGACAATACCCTACCCGAGGATTCCGCCAAGAATAAGCCACCAGCACTCTCCGTAGTTTCGCTACTCCCGGTCCATCCCCTCCGAAGAACATGTTGCCCGGAAACGTCCTTGATACGTCCTTCTCGATCTCAGATAAGACGGGAGATCGATCCTGATCATGTACTGTAAGTATCTCTCTATATTCGCCGGGAACTAGAGCATCCTTAGCCCCAGAACATTCTGCACTCATCAGCCAGATCCGCGCACCGATCAAAAAGAGCTCACCTGCCCACACGTCCGGCCGATAAGCTAGAGGTATTCCATGCCTGACCAACTTGGCAAAAGCTCTCCACTCCTCCGCATCTCCAAGGCCCATCTGACTGATGCCTATCATGTCACCTCCCCAGCCCGTCTCGCCCTTCGTTCCCGTTTTCGTCGATGCGGACCCAGCCCGCTTCCGCTTGCGTTTGGCGAGCCACGCATCCCACTCTATCCGACGCTCGGCCTGTTGTCGGTCGTGCAATTCGGTGAGCTGATCGAGGAGAGACGAGACTGTCACTCGAGAGACCGCGACGGATGTTGAGATTGGATCGAGGAGGGGAGTGGAAAGCGGAGACGCCACAGACCGGAGAGATGACGCCCCACGAGCTGAGACTGTGAGATTGTCTTTCGCAGTGACCGGTCGAGCAGGAGAGGGATTGAGAATCAGCGTGGAGGATCGATTGCGAGGTTCGCTGCTCTGTGTAGATGAAGGGATTTGGGAGGATGATGAAGTTCGAGCAGGCGTAGTGGTGCCGCTTGATACCGAGCTAGAGTTCGGTAGTCCAGCCGAAGAGGTGGATTGTCGGGACCCGATGTCAGGCCTGACTGGCTCATGCGAAGCCCTTCGTCGTCTTTCGATCCACCCTTCACCATCTTCCACCTTCCCAACACCAGGAATGACACCGCTGAGCGATGCTGGAGCGGGCACGCCTGCCACACTAGCGTCCTTGAGCATACTGGCATGTTGTATGTCGTCTATACTGTCAGCTGTCGGTTCAATTAAGAGGAGAACTCACAAATGAACCCATATCGGTCTGTAAGTGGCGGCTCTACTCCTTTGAACCGACTGGCAGTCTCCACTGTTCGCCCCTTTCCATCTTTGCTGCTTTGGAAGTACAGTCCCAGATGCTGCCGGGATAGCAGAACCGTTGGCGGCTGATTCTCTCCAGCTGTGATCGAAGCCATCTCAACAGACGGCAGTGGAGTCTCATCTTCCTCCTCTTGTTTGGCCGCGGAGTCCCCCGCGATAGACGGACAAAGCGCGGTAGTCGGAAATGTCCTTGCAGAGGTCCGACTGAGCAACGATGGCCTGGTTGTGTCACCTCCCTCCCCCATTCCCGGGATCGAATACGCCTTGCCGCTATTCCCAGCTCGAATAGTGGTTGAGAGAAAGCTTCGCCCGTATAGTGCGGTAGCAGCTAGAGTCTCGCCATACGTCTTCTCTCTTCCTGCCTCTTCAATATTGGACCCCCGGCTTTCCTGGCTAATGAGCGACACTGCCCGGCCTCGACTCTCTTTCGAAAGACGCCTTCGTGTACCTGGCGGATCTCGAGCGGCGATGCCTTCGTCGCGCGCATGTGAGACCAGCGAATGGGCGAGATAGGCGATCAGGCTATTTGACGCGATCTGGGGATTGGCGAGGATGGAGAGGGGATCTGGAGTGACGAGACGCTAAACTCTCAACACAAAAGGTCTCGTTGTGACTTACAGTGGCCAGGAATACAGCTCGGAAGGCTGGAGGACTGCTCCCATCTCCCTTTCGCCAGGCGTGCTCATCCCCGTCGTCTTCTCCCGTTGTGACAGCCACATCGTTCGACCGGATCTCGCCGCGGAGTGACGATATGCTACCCTGCCGATCTTTCCTCTCAGCTTTTCTTCCACTACCATTGCCACCCCATCCCCACAAGCTCGACGTCCAGCTTGAGCGAGCCGCATCTCGTTTGCGTGCCTGTATAGGAGTCTTGCCAGGACTGGAGGCCCCATCGCCAACTTCTATAGACCGGACTGAGCGATTTGAAGGTAGTGGTGCTGTGGAAAATGATGCTCTGCCGTTGACACTCGTGCGAATGTCAACCGACTTGACAGATGCGTTGTCACGGTAATGAGATTTGACGGAAAGCGGTCGTTGGGATGACGATGAAGGAGTAGGTGATGGGATGCGAGGTGGATCGGGAAATCGGCCAGACTGGGTGGCGGACACGGGGTAGACAGACCCAGAAGTCAATGATGTGGAAATTGCTTCGTTCAGGTCATCGTGGACATTCATCTGGGAGTTAGCGCTGTCATGACTCAAACACTCGATCAACTCACAGCGCTAGTCGCAGACTGACGCCGCCGGCTCTCCCTTGAGATTTCCAAACGAAGCTCTTCGTTCTCCTCCCGCAACCTTGCCACTGTCTCCTGAAGCTCTAACACCGCCTTCGCCATGATTCGAAGTGGATGATCCGTCCCTCTCAAGCTGGGACCGAGATCTCCGCCCAAAAATGGTTCCTGCGACGGAGGTGAAGGGGGGAAAAGGGGCGATTGAGATACCTCGGCGGCTTCGGTCTGCTCCGTGCCTGGCGAGGGGAAACGAAGTACGCTGTTGCGGCTAAGGGTGTAAGTCGGGACGGCGGAAAGGTTCTTCGTCGCAGCATCCGGTTCCTCGTCAGGAATGACCTGCTGGCCAGGCCGTGCGATTGTATTCTTGGTGCCCTCCTCGCGCTCTCTTCCCCACGCATCCAGTATCCTTCTGATCTCCTCATCATCCATCAGATCATATCTCCGCTTGGCGACCTCCAGTTCATCCCTGAACAACGCATCCAACACTAGGTTGGCTCGGACCTTGCTGTCACCTATACCATCTTCCTGCGGAGCAGATTTTGATGCCACCCCTGCTGGCAGATTGGGAGCCTCTTCCTTGCCACCTGAAAAGGTCGTAGCGAGGTCAGGCCGGTCGTGACTGGAGGAGCAAGTATCGTCAGCGAGAGGTAGAGCGAATGTTGATGGAGACCGCCTGCTACCGGAGGCGTACAAAGGCGCTGCAGTCGGCGAGAGAGGATGTACAGGTTCCAGTAGAGTGGATAGGGCAGGCTGAGTGAGGGGAAGGGGGTCGAGACCTGGCTGAGGACCTGAGTGGCCCATGTCGGTCGTCGACCTAAATGCCGAAAGGGATATTGGTGTTTCTTTCGCCAGGCATTGTGGTTCGGCTTGATGCCCGCGAGTAGATCTCAGATGCTTCCAGCACCCTCTGAACGGAGCAGATGACGAGGATGGAAGTGGTGAATGAAGTGAGATGATGAGGCAGTGGCATGGGCATTAACATATGTATGCGGTCTGAGTAAGTGACTTTAGACCGTGCGCAATTTCATGAACCATCGAAGGATCTGCCATCTCTCTTCTGGCCTTCGCACATATGCCGCCTTGCACCAAAGTCAATGACGGGACCTGCAGAGGGCATGAGCGATCCCGCTACCGCTGCAGACCAATTCATCACGCTCAGTGGGCCAACTGTCCCTCGCAGCCACTCATTTCTCCCACTACGCTGTGGACCTCCGATCTACTTTCCCCTGCCGGCGCCGTACGATGCGTTCTGCTTGACCGGTGTTCTTCCAACAGATCGAAGTCCGACAAACAGCGATGGAACCAACAACGCCACCAATGATAATGGAGACGTGGTCATGCGGAATGGAGAGTTATTTAGCTCAACGGGGGATGCACAAACGGTCGTAACCAGCCTGGGTCAGGTGGAGGGTTCCGGTGGATGGGAATACCCCGGTAGGTATCATCGTTCACTTCGCGGGTGGACTTGTCTGACAGATCATACAGTGATACGACGAACTTCAGAAATCAATGCCCTCATCACCGATCCCTCCACCTCTGTAGCTGTTGTCGGCACCTTCGCCCTACAACCTAACTTACCTACAGCAAATGGCACTACGGCTTCAGCTCCTGGATCCACAATTGATTGGGATCTTAGGAATGTTTGGATAGATCCCGAAGAACGAGGGAAAGGTCTGGCCACCGTACGTCTCACTGTACTATGTGCCCCAAATACAAGTCAGCCGGGTGTCCATTCGAAAGCGCTTAAGCTGATGCCTCCAGTTAGTGATCACTTATGTCCTACACTCCTGGCTCTTCCGTCTTCCTGGCGACATCCCTCGAGTGATCGCCCACGCAACTCGATCCGACACAGCTACATCAGCATTGTTTGCCCGGCTCGGCTTCTCGCCAAGCCCTGCATCGGGCCAGAATACCATTAGCGAAGGGATGTCAATTCATGAGTATACCTGGACTAGGCTTCCGTAGTCAGCACCGCAGACTCGAATGGGATTTTGACGGTGCTGAGAGACTCAAGAAGCCGAGATCGATGGCTAATCTTGCCTGTTATCTAACAATGCCAATCCGTCGATCTGTACTTACGCTGCTTATGACCTACTTGGCCCAGCCCAGCTCTTGCAAATGCACTTTTCGGACAGCGCCACCTGATCACCCCGACTAGCCAGACCCCGACGCAGCGGGGTTTGGGGGTTGTATCGAGTGTCATGTATACAAGATATAAAGTATATGGGGCTGATACTAATCGAGCAACTCATACCACTGA